>OZ026620.1:3704901-4304901 GCA_964020975.1 Hermodice carunculata
GAAGTGATGTCATGTCTTGGGTTTATACAGATTACAATTTTCGGAGTGTTATTTAGTTCCCAAAAATGATTTCAACATGTCAAAATACATGTACAATACTTAATCATCACAATATAGCATCCAAGGGAAAGATTCTAAAATTATTATTTAGAACTTTCAGTTAGCTTTTACTATGGTGACCTTTTTAAATTCTTGTAAATAAGGCAGGTGATGCATCGTCTTTTCGTTTCAGAAACGTTTCTTTCGTATAAATTCCGATAGATGATATTCATAATTAAGATAAAAACCCACTCACTGTATGCAGAGAGTTTCAAAATATTCTTTCTGGGATATGGTAACAGACATAATGGATTTATGCAAATTAAAGTATCGTTTAATGACATATTCACCAAAGTAATCTCTCAACGTCAGAATCTCCATATCTGATGTTAAATTAATCTACACACCCAAATAACAAGAAAATATAACAGAAATTTGTTCATTTAGGTTTGACAGGTGGTGGTCATTTTGGATTTCAAAATCACCACTCTTTGAGTTCACAGACAAAAAAGATAGCAGCTGTTTCTAACGTAAAAGTGGTCTGGACGGATTGAAACCCTGTTTTAGAATCTACCTGTAAATCTACCAAAGTCTTTAACAGAATTCCACAGGTCGGCGGACTAGCTGCACAACAAAAGCAAAGAAACTGCATATGATTTGTGCAGTAACCACTTTGTTCTCTGTCTTTAAGTGTCACAGCGGGTCTACCAGTCACGGAAAACTCTCATTAAGTTGTGTGTTCCGTGACAGAGGAGAAGGCTCAGCTTCACCGCGCTCGTCCCAGCTGTGCTGTATTCCATAGAACGTTTTATATGTTTACATAGTATCATAGTGGTATATTTATTTGGTAAATTCCCATACATCTGTAGGCAATGGTATTAGTATTAGCTCCTATCATTATATACTTTCAGACGCAGAACCTGACGTTTCCTGGTGCATTAGAGTGGTTTAGATTAGATATATTCAGACAAGCTACAATTTTCCAATCCATGGCCCGGCTCCAGTTTCTCAAGGAACAAGATAATTATCATGTGGCCACATGTCCGAATGTATACAGACTGTCATTCCGATATTATCTTAAGATAAACTGTGAATAGTTCTCATACAAGTTACCTAATCGATACCTGTGTATTTTCTTAAGGACCAGCCACTTATATCCAGACATTTGGAGGTAAATTTTCTGTGGCGCAAAATGATGGACTATATTCACATTTTCACAGTTAAGTCTTAGCTGGTGATGATGGGAAATGATAACCCTTTCAGTTACACCAAGAAATGTTTTCTTGAGTGAAAAATAAAAAGAAGGACCCATTCATTATTTCCTTTTAACGACAGCTGTCAACGATTTACTCTCATAACTAAGACAATTTCATGATATGTAACTTATAAATACAGCAAGTTACTGACTATTATCCCAATGACAATAATTGACTGGTAGCACAGTTACCCGATACATTGTCAATTCTAACACGGTTTTGACTGTACACACCCCATAATGATGATTTAGCATAAACGTTGAAGATACAAATCAGCACGTAAACTTTTCTTGTAAGTTATTGTTGTACTGCTTTTGAGAGCCACGGAATGCCATATGCCTGATGTTTTGTTATTTACAGAAACAAACGACTGACTGTTGCCTTGTCCTGGTTACCGCCACACGTATGTACCATTTGGTGCCTCAACTCCTCGTGGAAGATAACACAACCAAATTGCATCTGACCGCGGCTGTTCAAGGGATCGTTGGCCAGAACAGAGATTACATTGTGCTGGATGGCTATGTATGGATTCTGGCAATTACAGATTACAGACGCCTAGAAGTATGGAATTCTAACTGATCCTGTCTTGTTTATAAAGAAAAGCACATATAAAGATAAGTACATATAAGACAGATGTTTTCCTGTCTTGACAAGGCCTTAGGTTGACCTGAATGGCTTCCTTGCTGTTCGCATCTCTTATACACAACTTCTCTCTTATATCCCTAACTTGCTCGTTCAAATCAACCGGATGTCAAATACTGTGTACGCAAGTGTTTCAACTAAATGTTTCCTTTATAGAAATTGTTTTTGAATCAGAATTGTAGATGAGACTTTTCTGGACCGTGTGGGCAACAGTAGTAACTTTTATGGCGTTGAACCCTTCCCAATGGAATAAAATTTGCTGACCTTCTCTTATTCTCAGCAGGAAAGGGTTAAAAAAATAAACACGCTAAAGACGATCAGAATACCAGCACAAATACAGGCATACATAAATATAGGTTTTATACACCTCTACTTGTTACAAACTCGTATGAATGGAATTCCATTGGAATTTGTTCATATTTCTAGTGCAGCGGGCCACTTAACAGTTTACCTTGACATGTTACGGAACATGTTCCTAGCCACAGAGTTTAGACAACTGTAATATTGCGCTGTCTGTTCTGGCATTCGGTTCACGTGGGACACCTGGTACGCCACCTCGCCATAGATCACAGGTATGCTTTCCCACGCCTCCGCACGGCAAAAGAAGGCCTGCCATCACCGCTATCTGCTATTGCAAGCAGGCCGTATATTTGTTTAGCTTCTTTGCAGTTCAAAGTTCAGATTTTTTTTTCATCCCGTAAATGGCTTGTGACCAATGATAACTTGCGGACAAGACAGCTCAAAATGTTTGAAAATTATACAAGCCATTAGCGGGTTTCCTTATGTTACGCCTATTAAAAAGATCATCTGATGTGCAGGTCATCAGTCTAAATGAACGACTTTAAACTGTAGCATAATTACATTCGTAGGTACGTACATACATACACACCTACGTACGTAGGTGTGTACCTATATATATATATATATATATATATATATATATATATATATATATATATATATATATATATATGCGCGTAGGTACGTACATTCATACATACATACACACACATGCATACATACATACATACATACATACATACATACATACACACATACATGCATGCATACATACATACATGCATACATACATACATACATACATACATGGACACAAAATGCGTCCTAAAAACAACCGTGCTGCTTAGGTTTTCCTTCTGGAAGTTGGAATTCGGTACATGGAATGTCACATACAGCAGGACATAGATATAGACATACATCTTACACACATGTACATATACATGCATTGTAATAAATCAAATCCACCATTAATGTTACTGAGCTGTGAGAAAGCCACCTATGGCTTCTGTCAATACGGTAAAGTATAGAATAAACATATTCATTGACGATTGTATATGTGATATCATGGATTTTACATTACAATTACATTGAGACGTATGTGTATTCTTAAACAACGTTTTTATCTGTACAGACATTGGGAAGCCATATCTAGCTTGGATCAATGATTCCACGGTTCTGGCTACTACTGCAAAAAGGGTGGCCTGGCCTGGTGTCTTAAGTTACCGCTTTAGGGCGAGGCACAGACTGTACCTACAGCCGAAGTCTACCTGGAGCGACAAAATCAAGCTGTAGTATGCTTTGTAGTCATTGTAGTATGTGAAAACCAATGATATCTATAATTCTGACTGGATTCAAGAAAAAAAAACTTTTGAAAATTACAGCCTTTGGCGTTACCATTCAGCACAGATAGCCCACAATTGTACTTAGGTGAGGCGCTATTCAACAGAGTAAGTGACCTTCCACATTAAACTTCCTTACTTCCCCTCGTAATCAAAATCAAAATCAAAATCTCTTTGAATCACTTGCCTGCACCAGTTTCATAAAAAGGTAAGACCGTACATAACCTATCAATAAAAAAAGGGAAAACACTGATAAAAACTCTGGTAATCCAGGTTCTTATACGTAACAGCACTTATACTAGCAGTTTTAACCTTTGACCACGGCCCTGTCCCATGTTAAGTCATATATATATGCGGTACAATATGAAGATGGCCATGTATCTGGTGATCCATGACCTGAATGATGGGCAAACCGTGCACAGTATGCGCACCTGAGATGCTGCGTTCGCTAATTTGAAGAATCTTTACATATGGACATCAACATATTGTAGAATACTGGTATACCGTGCTTTCAGTTACATGCGTTCATCAGTTGTTTATGAAAATCATTTTTCCCGAATTGTTCACCCGAGGATCTCTGCGATAGGATTTATGTGATAGCTAAGGGTAGTATTAGTAAGACTTTTAACGTCATGAGATCACTGTGCATCAGCTAGAGTCATATGTCAAAAGTTGAAAAGAAGCAGGGCCTATTTTTTTCTGTGTGTTACTAGCTCGGTCTAAATGTCTTACGTTGAAAGTCATAAAAGAGCTTTGTCACAATGTAAATAATTTGATGCGGATGTCTTACTTTCAAAGTCGTAGACTGGATTTGTGGCTGACACGTGATTCAATATGAACTATGTAACCTGTTTTTTTGAAAACTATTATACAAGAACAGTGAAAGCAATGCGCCTTTCGATTCTGTACATTTTTAATTACTTTTGTTATTTTGAAAAGATATCTTTAAAATTGCTGCACAATGACAGGTCTTTCCTGGAGACCTTGTCGAGAATACCTGAAGCTGGGGGTCTGTGAGGATTTAACTCTTGTAGTGCCAATCCCGTCTTAAGTCGAGCGACGTAAATAAACCTAGTCTGAGTTATCATTAGGATCCCAGATTCGTATTCCTCGTAAAAAGACATTTCATTCTAGTACCAGCCTGCCTATAGTTCTTGAATGAATACCCCAGGTCAACAGCTTTTCTCGGCGCGCATTGCGCCCAATGCATGCCAAGAAAAGCTGTTGACTCAGTCCAAAATTTGGCATTTTAAGAGTGAAAGTAGCGTAAAAGCCTGCATGCTTAGTGACGTCAGGGCGGGGTTAGTTGGGCTTCACATCACCACAAGCTCGAACACAAACAAGAGCTGTACACTCAGTTTGTGTGTCCGACGTATTGTCTCGCGCCTTTGAAGTAGGTAATCTATCGCCAAGTTTGCTACCCTTCAACACGGTTCTTTGGGCAACGTGGCTTCCATTTGTGTGCAGGGGATAGGCAAGCAAGGGTCCAGGCGCCAACCAGCGGCTTCGATTCGCAGGGGACCTAGCCAGTGCAAATCAAACGTGCTGTAAAACCTGTCTGATCTATTACACTTATGCGGGAAATTTGTAGTTGTGGCAAATACGAGAAGCAAAAGAAAAATCAATTACTCTTAATTATAGCCCAAGCCTTGCATATAGGGTTTAGCAATAATTGCTGTGCCCAATGTGTGAATTAGTTCAGTACTTTGTCCTGTTGGGTAGTTGGCTTTCTGATGCGCTAATCAGGGCTTTTCGATTCGATTCATGCTGTTACAGTTTACAGCAATTCACTTTACGATCGTAGCATCCCCTCAAAGCTGTGCATCTTGCTGTGGAATATAGACAGCGTTCTTTTGAAAGCGTATATCGCTTGCTGACAAGTTCTCAAGAAAAGACTACCCTTTGTGTCTGTGCATTTGGTCTGATCTGTCGCCGTCACCCCTTTGTCCTTGGCTACTGCCTTCATAGTAGATGCGCACGTGTTTCTTCTAAAACCGTGTTTCCAAATTGATGACGATTACTCGAGAGAATGCCTTTGCTCGGGTCCTGCTCGCTCCATATCTTCGTGCCTCCCGATCTGAAATAACAGTCCTTTTTACTGCCGTGTCAATCAGAAGATGAGAGAATGGCGCACTTTAACACGAGCGTGTTATACGAGCTTGAACGCCTCTCCAATTACTTTGGCTTCAGTTTAAGAAACATTGGCAAGCAATCCGTGCTGTTTTATTCTTATACGAGGCGATATCTTACATCTTGAGGAATTCTTCCATTGCCCCAATGGCCCTGTGTTGAGAGTACTACGGACGACGATAGTTATCTTTCTGCTCGAGGAGCGACTCACCCAGCCAGACAAGGCAGAACGTGCTTGTCTGTCCAATCACATGTACCATACCCATCTCTCTCTACTCATATAGGTTACAATGTTTCATTCTGTTGCTCTTATCTTTTAAAGTAGCTTGTTTATCTTAAAAGAAACTTTAGACAAAAAAGTTAGTTTTTTTCCATAGCAGATTCTACAAATTGCACTTTTGTGAATGCTTGTCTATCTTAAACGATACTAATCAGGACATAATGGTGACGATAAAATCCTCTTTTGTCGGTTGTCTTTAATTCAGTGCATATCAAATGAAACGACGCGTGTTTTTACATAACCGCAGTCTGTCGTTTCATCGTTTCTTACAAACTAGTTTCACGTTGGCATTATTAGAAAGTCTTCTTAAGATTCACTGCACTATATAAATTATTGACTTCGTTAGCGTAAAAGTGCGATATTTCGATCCATATAGATTCAAAAGTTTGAAATTTAACATAATGCTAACACCTTGAAAACATATGCTGAATGTATAATTATGTACTGATGTGTGTCAATTTTGCGTTGAATTGACTTGACACCAACGACATGAAATGACATAAGAAAGATTGTACAACAAACTGCGCTGAACGTGTCATCTTTACTTCGCCGAGAAGTGTTTAAGAATGACAAACTTAAACTTAGTGCACAAAAAGAGGCAGCATCTCAACGATGAAGAACATCTTGCCGATAATTAATTCACTTCCCATGGAAATAATTGCGAAATCAATGAAGGAGAACTGTTTACCCATCCTTATTGGACTCACCCAACAACCGTCATTGGCGTTCCTTCAGTGATGCGTGCATGTACATGTCCAAAGCGCACAGAGATATACTTTATTTTAGGGCAGTTTGTCCCGGAAATTTCTTTTTCACCTCTTTTTTTCCCCAGAATCTCATAGGAATCGGAATGTCAACAAAACAGTCAGTTTTCGCTATTGCTTGTTTGTCACCAGTCACATGACCTTAGAGAGGACAGGTCACGAAAATGGATGTGCTAAATTATCAGACATCGACATAATTTTATTTCACCTAGGACTAAAGTACAAAAACATTAACCCGAGGCTACTTATTACACAGGAACGTTATTCCTTCGATGAAGTGTTCATTAACCCTTTACCCCTTAAACCGGTAATCAAGTGTCCTCTGTTTCAGTGCTTTCAACTGATTTCAATAGTAATGAAAAACAATTTGACTGACACTTGTAGATGAGACCTATCAAAATCACATGTCCTAGGTCAACAGCTTTACTTGGCATGAGTTCCCAACCCAAGCCAAGGAAAGCTATTGATTCAGTCTTAATAGTAAGTAAGTAAGTAAGTAGTTCTTTTATTGACTGTAAACGTCACGAGTGACCTATTTGTCACAATACATTAATTCACAATACATGAGATATAAACAGGAGATATGTACAATTTTAGCATCGAGACATAAGATGCTGTGGAGTATGATCTTTATTCTAGGAAGATTTTGAAGTAAAACTACAACTAAGTAAATTTCATTTCACCACAGATACAGATACATTTGAAAAACAATTTTCCCAAATTAAGCAAAACACTGGGTTGTTTGGTTTCACGATACTACAAAATAATAAATTTGTCATCGGGTGACATTGAATTAATAACAGTGCCTCTACATCCAAGAGTTGAGATGATATCCTTGAAGATGGCACCAAGGGGAGTGTGGCATTGTCACAGTTCAATACCTGTTACACTGCAGGGATACCAAATTCACTCATATCATCCTTAATTCAAGAAGAAAGGATTAAAGCGCCAATAAATACCCAAACATTGACAGTTAGTCGTCTTCGCTTACACCTGGTGGCAGACCAGCACTTCATCTAACGATACCAACAGAGGTCAAATTCATAAGTGGAGAGGCTTTTAATTCAAATATTCTCATAACACTTTTATGTCAATTTAAGTGGGGATGTAATATACGAAGGCATGTAACTGTTTCAGGTTTGGAGTATTTTTTATACAATGGATCTTTGCATAGATCCAGACATATCAGCACATAAGTACTTACGTTCGTATGTATGTATGCTCGTTCTAATGAGGTCAGCTGAAAAGGGGTAAATATGGGCATTAAATTACTAAAAAGTATTGACCAAAACTGTATTTTATTCTCGTGACAATATACAATTTATACATGTGACACTGCAGATATATCGCCATGATGAAAACAAATTGAAACCGCAGTTTTTGACCAGGTAGCTGCTACATTGCAACAGATTTATTGCCGTGTTATGAAATACATGCTAGTTCCTATGGTTTATGGCACAGATAGCAGACTATATATGTTTATGGTCAGCGTTGCTTGACAGTAGACGTTTTATATCTGATACTCTAATTGTTACAACAGAGTTGTATAAAGGCACAATGAAGGTCACATGATGACGTCATTTGATTATATCATTTCCAAGGAAGGTATTCTCCAAAAGTGTCAATTTTTGGATAGCATTGTTGTTTTGCCTTATTAGTGCAGACTTGTAAAAGAGACAGCTAATATTTCACCCCACACCCCCTTGGTACGATGGAGAGAGACGATAGACTTTTAATATATGTTTCTCTGTACTCTCGGATGTCAAATTGAACCACCAAGCTTCATTTTACAACGCATGTTTCCCAACACACACTTTATACAAGACCATTTTCAAACCTTTGAACCTGTGCTCAGATATGTTTTGAGTGAATGCCTCTTCAAGACGCGCTGTTGGTGCGTCTCTCGTAACGGGTAGCTGATTCAAAACCTAACTTTCAGCAACTTCTGTTCAATTTTTTTTTTTTTTGGGTGGGGGGGGGGGATAACCGAGATTCAAGGACAAAGATGCAGCAGACTTTCTTAAAATTTGGTTACTGTTGATTAATTTGCCATTTAAGTGTTAAGTGCACAGTGAATAGAATAATTGAAGAGAATAAAACGTGCATAGGTTGTAATTATTCTTGAACATGTATCTCGTGTGTGTGTGTGTGTGGGGGGGACTCTCCATACGGGGGGGGGTACTTCCTATACCTTGCTATACGGGTAGGCGCCGCGGAAAAGACCCCCTATTTTCGGTACTTGTCGCTCTCTAAGACCCCCCTTTTTCCTGCTTGTAGCTCTAAAAGACCCCCCTTTTTCGCTTGTCTCACCCAAAGACCCCTGTGTTTTTCAATTCCTGTCTCCAAATTGCCCCAAAATACACCAAATTTCATGTAAAATTTCATTTTTTTTCAATACAAGCTCCAAAAGACCCCCCATTTTCACATTGGTTCCGCTCCCGTTGGGTCCGGGTTTTGTACCCTCGGTGGAACCTACCCACCAAAAATTCCGGGGAGTACCCCCCCCCCCCCCGGCTCCATACATTTCCATATACGTGGACGCCGGGGGGAAGACCCTGGTTTTCAACACAAGCACTCCCAAAGATCCATGTCTCTCTCTCTCTCTCTCTCTCTCTCTCTCTCTCTCTCTCTCTCTCTCTCTCTCTCTCTCTCTCTCTCTCTCTCTCTCTCTCTCTCTCTCTCTCTCGATGGGCCGGGCCCCTGGGAACCGTGTGCTGCCTGTGTTCTTAGAAGGTGTACAGACTAAAAGATGGTCACAGCTACGCTGTGGCGATTAGCGGGAACTCTCGCGTCGTCAAAGCTCAATGGGGATAGCAGCCACGCTTTAACTCCCAAAGACCTTCAACCGCTCCCTTTTCCTCACTTCATTCAGCTCTTGTTTGGTCAACATTTCACACTCGAGGTAGAGCCTCGGTATCACTTTTATCTTGTTCACCTCTCAGTGTCCAGCCCCGAAGAAGTCCGGTCCCGTGGTGACACAGTGTATGTGGTTGTCTGCAGGAAGACACGACACGGCTTCGGCAGAATTTGTGTTGGCCTTGACGGAGATTGATCACAGAGTATGCATGATATTTTCTACTGCAAGTAAACATCATCTACGCATGTTTGCATTTATTAAGGGCTAAATAGAAGGTCATGATAGTCCTTTATTTGAGACTCGACCCGACGGAATTGACCTGTGTACATAAACGCCCAGATTTCAATTAAAATTTTGCTTTGATTTTATTCCAGCCATCACAAACGAGAAATCCGATATAACTGGACATGGTGCAAAATCTCTTTCCTCACTTGCCCTGCCTAATAAACGAGGCTAATTTTAGTGGCACGCGGCAGTTAATTAAAAGATGCCAGCAATCTCAGTGCTGTGCAGTGAAGCATAGCATATTGTTCGAAAGTGTACCTTGTCCAAGGACCCCACCTCTTCAAGAACTGTTGAAGCCATCTTAGCAGGGATATATGCAGCGTTCCTTAGCGGACGTTATCAGATACACAGAGACATTAGGCTTTGGAAGAAGAGCACTCTGCGATGAAATATTTATCCCGGATCTGCCATGGAGTATTCAACCTGGATCTACCGGGCATGTCCACCCTTGATTTGTCGTAAAACTAACTGTTCTGCCCTATCGTGCAGATGTCCATAGTACGGTAGCCTTGTCATTTCCAAATACTAACTCGATTGGGCAGCCCTTCTTGGAATGGTATTGACTGTTACAGAAGCTGGAAAGAAATTCCACATCTTGAAACTGATTAAGTTAATGTCATTTTCCAATCTCATTCCATATTTTGCCGACAAGAAGGACTGCAATTTCCCGACTGGGTCCATTTTTTCCGGCGAGTCTTCGATGCGGTTCAGTCAAGCGCACTCGTTTTGCATGATTCCATTCGATAACATTATAGTTGATTATTTTAATTCCATTTCAGCTTAAGCCTTTAAATGTTCCAAACAAGCCTAACTCCTTCCTTGGCAAACAGAATTATTTACCCAATCGCACATGCCGTGATCGGCCGTCATTAACTGGCTCAGAGGACTTCAACAATGTTAGTCCTAACCTTTGCAAAATCAAAGAAAAAAGACTGATGCAGAATGTTGCACCCACAATGTCACATTGACTTAAAATGGGTTATGCAATTTTATTGAGAATACCGACACTTTTGATAAAGTAGAAATTCCCGTGCAAGTACTTAGAAAGCACCCACAAAAGACGACTGTGTGGATAGCATGATGCATGTAAAAGGATTGGACACGTGGCATTAGAATTGCGACAATATTACATTTTAGTGCACTCTAATATGTTGCTATGATTGAATATAGGTGTAGAAAAGTTCAAATTAATTGTGTGCACATTCATAGAATATCTGGGAGATTATGATAATAATAGAACTAATACACGGATGTTACACAATATTATTTCAAGCATCCGTTCGAATTCTCATCACACTCAAAACTTTTAACGTTGGCCTGTTCATAGTTCGATTAACAACACACGGTGGTGGTATTTTCAACTGAATTACTTTTCTCAAATACAGAAAAAACATACATTGCAATTTTAAGCATAAACTTAATGTCAACATAAATTTCCCCTCAAATTGCATGACAACGACCAGTAATTTTGAATGTTAGTGAGTGAGTGAGTTATTTTACTGTATTAGTCAGAGAATATGATACAACAAAGGATGAAGCTCGTTCCCGCCAGATGAGACAGACGGCAGTGAACTCTTTCCGTGCCCACTACGACCAAAGTTGAACTACTTAAAACGAACTTCTCTGAATTATAAAAATGGTGCTATATTCATTTTCTTTTAAAAAGACCTGTCGTTTAAGTGCCAGCTGTAGTTCCAGAGAATATAATGGTCCGGGTCAGCAGCTTTCCTCTACACATAATGGTCCAGGTCAACAGCTTTCCTCCACACATAATAAACCAGGTCAGCAGCTTTCCTCTACACATAATGGTCCAGGTCAACAGCTTTCCTCCACACATAATAAACCAGGTCAACAGCTTTCCTCCACACATAATGGTCCAGGTCAACAGCTTTCCTCCACACATAATAGACCAGGTCAACAGCTTTCCTCCACACATAATGGTCCGGGTCAACAGCTTTCCTCCACACATAAAAGTTCGGATCAACAGCTTTCTTCCACACATGAAGGTCCAGGTCAACAGCTTTCCTCGGCGCGAATGTAAGAATTAATAGTTTTGTCCACTTTCCTGGTTTCGAAACAGTGGTAAATAAAAATAGCAAGCTCATTAACAGCAGGAACACTGAGTGCTCGTTAAAGTGTCACTAACAACAGGAACAATGAGTGCTCATGGAAGTGTCACTAATAGCAGGAACACTGAGTGCTCACGAAAGTGTCACTAACAGTAGAAACACAGAGTACTCATTAAAGTGTTCAACGTCTGTGCAGTGCACACTAATCCGGTAAACATTTCTTTCCAAACTCTCTCTATCTGTTACACATACAAAACAAGATATTCGTCTTTTAGATGTTCAAATTACAAAAGGTTAGGCAAACTTTACAGTTTCGTTGTTTAACACGTTTTATTTCTGCGACTAACTTCAATACTTAGGTTGTCAGTTGTAACTCTTATTACTTGTGCTCCATTCCTGCAGTTTAATACCTAGCCTTTGTTCCTTGAATAAATATAGAAACTTTTTTTGCATCTTCAATTTGTTGACTTAAGGATAAATGCCCAAAACACGAAAATCATAATAGTAACATTACTTTGGAACCCAATTTGTTTTTCCAGGCTGCTAATAACTCTAACCTGACCCCAAATGTCGTCTGTTTCAGGTTTTCCCTTGAAATTTATATTGTGCATAAAATAGATTGACTTTCCACATTAATATGGCCCAAGTCGGCAACTCCCCTGTGTGCAATCACTGACTATACCGGTGACGGATGTTGATCCAGTCCAGTTGGGGGGGGGGGTGTTTTTGTTTTTGTTTTTGTTTTTTTTTTTAATTTCATTTTATCTTATTTATTTATTTTTTTTTTTTTTGCTTTTTTGTTTTTGGTTTGTTTGTTTGCTTGGCCTTTTTGTTCTCCCTTACATGCATGGTTATGCCAAAGAAAGCACCAAAATGAGTATTTCTACAGGACTTCTGTTACTGTCTGCGTGCCACCAGTTCTTGCATCCCAATAAGCAGAAAAAGTTCAAGTACAATTAGCATGGTTTGTCATTTACCTGACTGTTTGTGTCTGGACTAATCTCCAAGCTGTTGGCCCCTATGCTCTAACTTTTGTCAAGACATGAAAATGTGACATATCATCTTTTATGGGAGCTCCTTTTTTGTGAAAACAAGGAAGGTATCTGTACAGATGCATTTTAGGTTCGCAGCCTACATGTTGAGAAGATGCTTTTTCATTTAGGATAGAATATTTTGGTATGAACATCACTCGAAGTTGTTGCAAATTGACGAAAGTCAGATGTTCGGGTATCCTCTTCTTGATCTAAGCTGTTTCTTCTGACACCAGCAAGATAACCTTGCTTCAAGGTGCCAAATGGATGCACAGTAATTCAGCATGTTTCCCTTCCATATGCAATCTACCGCTAGATTTTCATTAGCTTTTGTTATAAAAATAATAATTTCTGAAACAATAAATATGCAATATATTTTTCATACGTCGCCTGTTAGATGGTTCCAAATGTCGTCTGCTTCAATTTAGCTATGAAACTTGACGTGACACCTTGCCTAATAACTTTTCGTTGTCAAAGTTCGCTTAAATTTAAGAAAAGATTGAGAAAACGCCATACCCTTTATATTATAAAGGCATTTTGGTTTTGAAATAGCTTTATTTCAGTTTAACATCAATAAACAATATTCCCTATAATGTACATAAACTGTAGAAAAGTTATTCTGACGGTCATTTCCACCTTTGCGAGCCTTTCTAACTTTCTTACAGGAGTTTTGTCTCTATCGCCGTTGTTCACAGTGCCCCCAGTCCCTTCATCATGGAGACCCTATAGCTGTTCCGGCTATGAGACAGCCAATATACTTTTCGTTCCAGCCATTATACAGGTTACGTTCGATCCTTTCAAGGCGTATTTCCCTTCAGATCATTAGATACCAAGTTTCCACTTAATCGGAGCTGTTATACATCATTCCTGGTCCTTATCAGGCGAACGTCTTGCTATTTAGACCAAGTTTTACGTCGGTTTAAACATATTTCACTGTAAAACAATTGGCCGACGGCTAACCAGCTTATACTGGGGCCTCTTGTAAGTTTTCCCTTTCATTGGCGCCATATTATATAACACCTCCGGCATCTTCAGGTGGGCTGTATTGACCCCGGGGCCATTAAATCTAGAGCTTTCCTTCTGTGGGAAACATTATCATCACCCTAGCACTCTGCAGTCGTATTGCCCTCCAAACCATGAGCAGATATCAGGTGTTCTTTGGTCTAAGTCATTAGATGTCTTCGCCATTCTCTTCATGTGAACCATATTGCCCTTCGGACTATTATGTAATGAGATTTCCTTACAACGAAGCCAGTGTAAACACTCTGTCCCTTCAGGTCTTTTGCTCTTTAGATCATCAGTTCGGAGATTCTATTATTTATTGCCAATAGTCCCTACAGACCCCCAGACCACTAGATACATTTTTTTTCTCTCCATTGAAGCCATTATTATACTGTGGTAAGTCTGGTAAGCCAAATTCTCTTGTCTTACAAGCCATAACATATTCACCAGGACTTAATCTATGACAAAAACACATGATAAGAAGTACGTCACACATATGCAAAAGGTACCAAAACAGAAACTTGTATGTGACAAACAGTTCAGTTGTTTACGCAGCGGTTTCTCATCGTAAATACGCATTCTGTTAGGAGCACATTTGTGGGAAGCCGCAATCATATAAATATAATTTGAATAAATTTTTGAATCATTGTGCTTGCGCGACTTCACTGATCTTCACACCAGAATGATTAGATAAATGTGAATTTTTTTCTTCGAAAGAGCACATAACCTCGTGGCAAATATGAATTTTATCATAAGCAGCGAACACGGTCTGCACTCATTATCGCCTACTGTCCGCACTAATTATCACAACTTTCTGGAACATGTCCATCCCGTAATTCAAAGGGTGATATGCCCGAGATGAGATCAAGGATGTTATGCCAGATCGATACAATGCCACCCAGTACTGCAGAGTTGCACCGTATGGACAGATTTGTGTCGTGTAGTATTTTGTCCCGATCCTCAGCCTGAAAGCGATCCAAACTAAGAACTATTCCCATGATACCCCGTCCACTATGCGCGCAATGCGGATGTTGACTTCTGTCGGCTGCTGCGTTAAGCCCCATATTGTACTGTGGAATGTCACGATGTTTTTATTGCATTAAAATGCTGTAATTTCTTTTTACATTGGAACCTGTTTGTTACTTTTGTTACCACTGAGTGACACAAATAACAAGGGATAAAGGTAAAACATATCTCGCACAAGTAACTGGCCTTTCATTTTTACATACCTCCACAGTATGTACTACCAGACTTCTTCACTTGTGCAATTTGATCATTTTGTTCACATGGCTGTCATATAATTATGTCCCAGATTAGGCCCAGGCCCGGTTGTTGGTGTATGACACACCTACCGCCTGTATAGTTAAGTGTGAAACGCAAAATGTATTACGTTTGGTGTTCACCTAGATGTCGGGTTGAGATTGACTATATTTTTATCATAATGAGAGAGAATAAACTCGAGTTGATCTTGTGTTGATATTCCGTGACCATTGTCCTACAGCAGCACGATCATTCTATATAATGATAGAAATTTAAAGCGGCAGTAACTTGTGGATCCGAGGCCTCCTCAGTGTGCTCATGCACAGCGTGAATTAAATACATACTGCTGGCAAAGTGGTTTCCAGGAATCTGCTATCCACCGTATAACAACAGGCATACCAGAACAGTATTACACCCTGGAAATAATGACTGATTCTTCACAAGGTGAGGGAGGGGTAAATATTGTGCGTGCCAGAACCGTATATTCATGTTCACATGAAAGAAAACCGGAAACCTCTTCAAAGTGCAAATAATGAGCGTGTCGTGCGTAACTCTGGACAGCAACACTGGGTTTTGGCATAGTGTTTATCCGCAGACTAATTGGATACAACCTTGGTATATCCTTATCAGGCACACGACTTCTGTTGCTGCAGCAAAATTGACCAATTTGCGCTTAAAAACAGTTGAGCGGTTATTGGACACTCTCAAATGCTCTGAACCATACTAAAATCAAGTCAGTTCTGCCTCAGAGGCTGTCCTGTCGTCTGCCACGCATCTCTTTGCACCGGTTGCCGACAACTTCACAAAATTTGTCCACTTTGAGCATTTCCGCGAGGACTAAATTCCTATTGACAGAAATTTAGAAGACACTTCCGACCAAATGTGTTTTTCCTCATGACGATTCGATCCAACAATACGAGTTCAAAGCGAAACAGACAGAGGGGTGGGCTATCTCGCACCAAAGCCTAAAAGCTTCTATTCACATCCTTCCGTGGCTTACTCCATGGAAAGGAAGAATAAAGCGGCTTATTTAAAGGACCAGAGGATTCAAACCAACATACACACACGCACACACCACACACTCAGTATATGAAAAGAAACTTACCGTCCTCTGCTTGAAGGCATGCATATATATGTGCGTGTGTATGTGTACAAAAATGTACTATTTGATCGTATTTAACTATATATATATTATATATATATATATTTTATATATATATATATATATATATATATATATATATATATATATATATATATATATATATATATATATAATTCTTACTCATATTGGACACCAGGCATGAAATATAGTGAACGCCCATATCTAATTACTGCGTGTTGTACACTTCTAGACACAATCTAAGTCTGCTGAGTGAAAAGAGTAAAATATAACTTAACATACAATTTATTGATCCATTATAGCAGCGCATGACATTAAGTAAAAAAAAAAAAAACTTCAACCAAGTCTTTCAATATATATACTATCTCATGTTTCATTGTCATCAGCAGGAAAGAAGACGAGTGAGTCAAATCAAAATCAGTCAGTTAGATATTTCTATATGCAAAACAGAATTTGATTTTATCAATGCACAGCCTTGTGTGCCATTGAATAGAAGGCAAATGCATATTCCATGCAAAATAGAACGTGCCAAACATAGGTTTTACATCCAGACACTCCTGGCAGAATGTGTTGCTGTCCCTTGATTGTCTTATAAGGAAGACGTTAACGGGCTTAAACGTGACCCCTGCCAAAAGCCCTGCAGAAAGCTACGGAATGGCACTGACGGTTATGCACCGCCACACGTGCTCCATAGCATTGGCACTGACGGTTATGCACGAACGCCACACGTGCTCCACAACAATGGAAGCAACGATAGATAAAAGATGTAGGGATTGGTGACCCATTTATGCAAACCTGTTTCTGTTGCTCTTCTGTGACTATGCATTATATCACGTTTCTTACATGGCGCTCGCAACTTAAGCTCGAAACGCAGACTGTCCCTAAGCAGTTTTTTTTTATTTGTCCTCAAGCTATGCTCCATTGGCCTTTGCCAGCCTTCTAAAGCAATTACCGTAAGTGGCAGCAGACGAGTTGTGCCGAAATACTTCGTAACCAGCCGCTACAGTGACTCTTTTCTTAAAGGAGAAATTGTCTGTAAAACGGACTTTTATATGGACAAGACTGTGATGCACAGACATTTTAATCATATAAACATTCATTGCTGTCACCCCGAGGCTGCCTCTGGCGCCCCCAGTCTCGGACATCGATCGTGCCGATGAGAAGGTGTTTGATATTTGATTATATACCTGTACTGTGGTTCAAGATATGGTGGCAGGGGTAATCGGCACGTTGTAGTCCACGAAACAAACCAATTACATGCACACAGAAGCTGGACGGATATGTATGTATAGATGGACGTTTTATATCAAGTGTAATTGGAAAGATTTTCTATGCCAGAGTTTCCCCCACCTGCGGTACCGGCTACTCAGCAAACGTTGTGGTCTACTTTTTCATTGCATTACAGGAACTTTTGCGTGTGCCTTACCGACGGGATGTATGAAAGAAAGCAAAATAAAAGTAATTGAAGTATTTCATACGATAAATGAAAGCAACTGTACGCGCAATAAATTAAACAGAAGCAATTGCAAAACTAACAGGTAAAATAAAAGCAATTGAAAAATAACATGACTACAAACATTGCTATTAATGATGATGGGAATGACAAAGATTTAGGTTTCCACTAGGAAAAGTGTCACCCCTAAGTTGTGTGCGCACTTAATAACTGAATAGCAAAAATTATTAATCAATTATAACTGATGAAAATATGAGTAATGTACACGTAGGCTGCTCATATCTTCCTTTCTATGTTTCGTGAGATGCTTTTAACATGTCAGAAATACAATGATCCAAATAAGCTTTCAATGACACCATGATCGAAAGTAACAAGGGACATCAAAAAATTATAATGAATTAATTAATTATAAAATCATAATATACGGTACACTGGGTAAAGGTTAAGATGGGTTAAGATGTCATATAGATCACCTTTAATGGAATTGGCTTAGAAACTATGACTTACCAGAGGGCACCACTGGTCAAGGGATCACCTGTTAGCTTAGCTCTGTTGGGTAATCAGATCCCATTTGACCGGCGGTGCCCTCTAGTCATCCAAATGTTCTAACCCTGCGCCATTTATGAGGCAGTTTGCAATGATCAACGGAGGCATATGATAACTTGCCGTTCTCCGAACATGGTGCCTGACTTACATTCAGAAAATGTAAGTAAAATATATTCAAGACTCGGATGTGACCTGCGGAAAACAGTTCGTGATTTTTAAGACCATTTGCAATGATTTTTTTCTCAGTTAGCCGCCAACCAACTGCCGTTGAAGGCCAAACAGTTTCATCATTTGTCATTTATTCCGAAAGCTCGCAAACGATATATTTGTTTACTATTTATGGTGTTAAGCTTTCTCGTCCTTTAAAGCAGATTTACCTTGAAAACGTCCTTGCATTCAGGTCATAATCTATGTGGATTAATCAAAGAACCCATGGATGATTATGATCACATTGGAATGTATAGTAATGCAAGGTCTGTACTCAAACAAAAGTTAATATGTTTTACATGCGTTAAAGACACAACTTAATACATTATGAAAAGTCATATTAACTGGATAGCTTTTAATCTGTTGGGATCAGCAAAACTGTTCCATCATTTCCTGATGCTGGAAAACCTATGAATGAGCGGACATCACCTTTGTATTATTATTATTATTATTATTATTATTATTATTATTATTATTATTATTATTATTATTATTATTATTATTATTATTATTATTATTATTATTATTATCATTATGTTTCTTAAATGCTTATAAAACAGGAATACAGTATTTCTTATCGATCATATCTTGTATTTAATCATACCGTCGTCCTGTTTACTGCAATACGTTTTCCCGCCTGTAAATTATAATGATGCCTGCTTGCGCTTAAAGCAGAATTTGATTTTCGCCCCTCACGTGAAACGTTTTGACACTAAGGTGCAGAAATCCCCAACAAAAAAAATTCGCCCTAAGTCAAAACTGCCACATAAGATCAGATAATGTCTGTATCAAAGTTGACAAATATGACTTTCTTTTCTGGAGAATTGATGCCTGTCATAGAGTCCGATCTCGCAATACGGAAGAAGGGTGTAACGGCCAAAGCAGCTGACCTTGCTTTGATTGGTATGGCGCTGCCTGCCTCTTGCCAATGAAAATTGCCTCCCCACTCATGACACCTCGTCTGTCTACGCAGACAATCCCTAAGCAGAAAATGTTAGAAAATTATAGGTGCTATGTAGTGGATCGGGTTCAATTTGTGTGTCAAGTATATATATATATATATATATATATATATATATATATATATATATATATATATATATATATATATATATATATATGTATATATACACATATATACATATATATATGTATGTATGTGTATGTATATATATATATATATATATATATATATATATATATATATATATATATATATATATATACATATATTGCGTGATTCTAAGAAAAGTAGGTGAACACATCTTTTACTCTGGGTCCGAACACCTGTTTGCCTCATACTTTTGAATCTGTCCATCTGTCGTGCAAGAATTTTACAATGTCGTTCGATTTTGCTACGTGAGTAAGCTCTGATTCACGTGTAAGTCCGTATGGATTACCCGTCTTAGCACATTCAACTAATGCTTAGAGTGATTTTTTCTTTATTTCTCGTGCAAGCTCCACATTTTGTTTCAAATTGCCTGAACTGAGCATGCCCAATCGTACCAACAAATACTCTGCAGTTTGTCACTTATTTGTGATTGCTGTGTGTTTCTCTCATAACTATCGTGCCGTCATAAAGTGTCTATGAGTTAAGACCACAAGGAGTAAGGGCGGCCCACGCAGGACTGTAGAGAAGTTTGAAGATGGCTCAACTTGCCTTGTGTGATATTTCAAAGCGAGATCACGTTAAAATCGCATTGCATCTTGGGACATAGAGGGAAAGTAGTGTAATTGGGTTTGAAGTCCGAATTTACTTCTTTTGTTTCAGAAACATTATGAATTCTTTCATCCATTAATTGGAAGAGACCCGCAGCAGCGTCCGCTGTTCCCTGACACAGAAGATCATAACAGCCAGCATGAAAGATTCTGACCAGAGTAGCCCAGCTGAGATGATTTGCTTAAATCTATGGGTAATTTCCTCAAACTGAAAGAACACTCAGCACGGAATGCCTGCTTAGCATATTAGAAATACCGCCAAAGCAAAGTAGCTTAGATGATTAACTTCTCCTACAAGACTTGCTGCCGGCGCTCCCTGCCTGTACTGTACATGAACACATTAAGTCGTGATCATTGGGCAGCGTATGCTTGCCTAGCCCCTAATTGTCACGTAATGTAACTAGGAAATGCTGTTTCCTCTCGACGTTTGTTTGATCTCGGCTCCCGGTCGGTTCCCGCCGACATTGCTTGATCGCTGATCCGAAAAAGCACGCTGACTTGGTACTGCTTAAAAGGATTCCAATGCATTGTTTTGATTCTATCTGGTGACTGATCAATATCCGACACTTCATATTTCTTCTGTGCAAACTGACTGTGTGACTGCGCATTATATCTGGCGTAGCGGGTTGTGTTCAGTTCAAGCTGAACTATCTACACATCCATGTCATAGATAAAGGCGTGTGACAGAGCACGCTTTGTCGCCCTATCTTGTCCCTCAGGATAGATCGACACTGACCCATGGATTGCTGCCCAGGCAAATCGCATCTTATTCATTTGGTGGTCTTCAGGGACAGACTCTTAGAAAATAAATCTTTGTGAACAAATTGTGTTCTCAAATCTTGTCTGCAAAATCTATTTGAGCAAACCAGTCGTTCATACATATTAATGACAGAAAAACTTTTTCCATCGTTTGCCCTCATAGGCCAAACACCGAAAAGTTCCATTTGTTTCTAAATTTCAGCAGCATTCACGATTATAAGCACCACAAACATCTCGGAATTACTTCAGCATCAGATTATTCTTGGACCACCCACCTGGAATATGTCTACATCAGAGCGAGGAAAACGGTCGATTGTCTCAGTGGCCTTAAAACTCATGTTGGACCAAAGACAGCTTGAAAGGTTATACAGGGTTGCCAAGCCAGGGAAATGAAAAGTAAGTAGATCTGCCCAGACTATGGAACGACCAGACGAGCTGGGGTATGAAAGGGGTTGTTCCCCCACCAAGGCTGGGAAAAGTTTGAAAATGAGGTTAAATGATGCATTTTCCTGAGATCTGGACCTTTTCCCCCCAAATTACCCAGAAATAAGTAGGGATTTTACAGACGTGTGATGCAGTGCAGCATGAACTGTGCATGCAGTGTGTAGTATATATAGTTGTTATTGACACCTTCCCATGAACAGCCGAAACTATGGTAGCAGGATCTGGACAGATATGCACAGAACTTGGACCAGACCAGATGTATATTCCTAGAACTTTCCAAGTCATCTATCATACATGTATCTCGCATGATATCACTGTGGGCATAATGTAAGTTGGTGTCGTTGACTCAATTTACAGCATTGGTGTCAGAAGCACACATGGAAAGCCTGGACGAACTTTTCAAAGGCAAAATTGATGGACCATCCTGATTCCAGACAAATGTTTGAGAATGGTAAGACATATTCTGCAGTCATGGAAGACATGTATTACGAAGCACCGGAGTTCTAAGGAAGCTATGAGCCCATGTTTGGATTTAAAACTGTCGCAAAATAACTGAGCAAGCTAGATCAATTTATGCAAAATATGTACGGAAGTTTATTCAATAAATATGTTTATACCAACCTCAAGAACAGAACATCATTTTATTGAATCTGGCACTGACTGTACTGTCAACACTTTGTGGAAAAATTCAGGTGAACGACAACAGAATGATGAACCAGAATATAGCATATACGTTCTGTTTAATCATGAGACAATTTGAGGAGAATCATGTTATCGAACTGATCAGGGAAGCCCAACATCACCGCATGATACAGAAAATTGTTACGATCCATAATGATTTACAGCAAAATCCCAAACAACATGACCAAACACAGACAAGATAAATGACCTGAAATATGATCAATGATCACAGCTTTATACAGGTATGTGGATCAAATTATGGAGGCATTGGTTATCTACAGTAGCTCTGGACTTTGTCAACCTTGTGCTTTACAACACATGTTATAGTTTATTTTAAGCCAAATATGACTGAATTATCAAATGTTTGTGCAAAATTTTCTGTCAACATGTAAGGATGATCAGTCGTACTTTTAAATTTAAAGTATACAGAAACAAACAAGCAGAGATTGTACCAGGTGCATGCCATACAAGTTTTCACTTGTTGTGGAATTTCTGCAACTAAAGAGAATGAATTCCTGTCAGTTATATGTTGAATGTTGGTTTTTAACAGATTGCAGAATCTCTGCATTCAATTGTGAGAGCCAGCATCATTTATGTTCGAGATTATTCCCTGCAGAATGTGGTACAGTGTCCAGGATTCACAGTGACATGCAATTGAAACAGGTTTTAACTCATGTAAGTGGGACTTCAGCACTACTGGAAGAAAAAACAGACATATGGAAAATCTCTTAAATGTAACATCTTGGTATTACTTGAGGGAACTTAAGGATCTGGGACATAATGACTAATCTGAGATGCAATTCACATTTCTGGGGTGCACATTTCACAAGGATTTTAACTGTAACATAACTAACTGTATCTCACCTGTAAATAAAAATAATTCCGAACCATGTACATGTATATTCTACGAGAAGGATAGGAGGTCAGCATAGGCTTTGTCTCTAGGCCTTCTTCATAGACCCCATCTAAACTGCATGTACAAAAGCAGCCTAGAAATTATTACAGAAAGCTCTTTTCATTACATCCACTTCCAGAAGGCCTTGAGAATATCTGATACCATTTGCAAGCATGTTCCTTGCGTGGACCATGTATTTAAGTTTTTCACCGCAGTGACATGTCTTTATACTTCACAGGAAATGTTTTTTTTTTTTTGTACTATTTGAAAACTACCTCATTGGCTATGTTGCGCTGTGGGCTTTGTTCTCCGACTCATAGTTATGGTGGAGGTATAGTGTGTTTATAATGTTACAGATTCATAAATGTCACAAAAACGATGTAGGCCTACTTTACTCTTTTACTGTAAACTTAGCTGACTGACAAGTCGGGAGCACTAAAAGGCGATAGGCCTAACAGGTCTCTTTTTATTTTTGGCAGAAGAAATGAAATTTGTGTTTTGGGTGGTTAGGCCTATACATTTTGGAAAAGAACTGGTGTCTGCAGTTAATGACGAATATTTCTAAGGTTGAGAGGACCGATTTAAAACCACCAGTTGCCTTTTATGGGTGACTGCCTGTCTCAAGTCAGGAGTGAAATTTGTTTCTTCACATTGGTATTGGAAGAGAAATGTTGATGCTTTGGCAAGTCTGGAATCTCTTTGCTGTCATTGTTGGGTTTAGAATTAATGAATATGGATCATGTTTTTTTGTACTATTGTCACCATTGGTGAGGAACTCTTTAAAATGGGGACATCGTGGATATTGGATGGAAAGTGAGAGCCCTCAGTCTCCACTTGGAAAACGTTGATCCACAAATGACCTTTGACACATCCTGCTGGATTATCAACTGGAAATTAATACCTGCAATTTGGTTAAATTCGCATCAGCATGTTAACGTAATTTTTAATGGATTGACATAAACTTATAAAAGTGCTAACTGACACACCTTGACGACAGTCTTTTAGAATTGGGAAGAGTGTTGGAAGCAGCACGAATTATACATGCAGTGTGTAGTAACTGTACATACAGTGTGCAGTAACTGTACATGCAGTGTGTAGTAACTGTAGTAACTGTACATACAGTGTGTAGTAACTGTACATACAGTGTGTAGTAACTGTAGTAACTGTACATACAGTGTGTAGTAACTGTACATACAGTGTGTAGTAACTGTAGTAACTGTACATACAGTGTGTAGTAACTGTACATACAGTGTGTAGTAACTGTAGTAACTGTACATGCAGTGTGTAGTAACTGTACATACAGTGTGTAGTAACTGTACATACAGTGTGTAGTAACTGTACATGCAATGTGTAGTAACTGTACATACAGTGTGTAGTAACTGTACATACAGTGTGTAGTAACTGTACATGCAGTGTGTAGTAACTGTACATGCAGTGTGTAGTAACTGTACATACAGTGTGTAGTAACTGTACGTACAGTGTGTAGTAACTGTACGTGCAGTGTGTAGTAACTGTACATGCAGTGTGTAGTAACTGTACATACAGTGTGTAGTAACTGTAGTAACTGTACATACAGTGTGTAGTAACTGTACATATAGTGTGTAGTAACTGTACATGCAGTGTGTAGTAACTGTACGTGCAGTGTGTGGTAACTGTACATACAGTGTGTAGTAACTGTACATACAGCGTGTAGTAACTGTACATGCAGCGTGTAGTAACTATACATGCAGTGTATAGTAACTGTACATGCAGTGTGTAGTAACTGTACATACAGTGTGTAGTAACTGTACATACAGTGTGTAGTAACTGTACATGCAGTGTGTAGTAACTGTACATGCAGTGTGTAGTAACTGTACATGCAGTGTGTAGTAACTGTACATGCAGTGTGTAGTAACTGTACATGCAGTGTGTAGTAACTGTACATGCAGTGTGTAGTAACTGTACACGCAGTGTGTAGTAACTGTACACGCAGTGTGTAGTAACTGTACACGCAGTGTGTAGTAACTGTACATGCAGTGTGTAGTAACTGTACATGCAGTGTGTAGTAACTGTACACGCAGTGTGTAGTAACTGTACATGCAGTGTGTAGTAACTGTACATGCAGTGTGTAGTAACTGTACATGCAGTGTGTAGTAACTGTACACGCAGTGTGTAGTAACTGTACACGCAGTGTGTAGTAACTGTACACGCAGTGTGTAGTAACTGTACACGCAGTGTGTAGTAACTGTACATGCAGTGTGTAGTAACTGTACATGCAGTGTGTAGTAACTGTACACGCAGTGTGTAGTAACTGTACATGCAGTGTGTAGTAACTGTACATGCAGTGTGTAGTAACTGTACATGCAGTGTGTAGTAACTGTACATGCAGTGTGTAGTAACTGTACATACAGTGTGTAGTAACTGTACATCAGTGTGTAGTAACTGTACATACAGTGTGTAGTAACTGTACATACAGTGTGTAGTAACTGTACATACAGTGTGTAGTAACTGTACATGCAGTGTGTAGTAACTGTACATGCAGTGTGTAGTAACTGTACATGCAGTGTGTAGTAACTGTACATGCAGTGTGTAGTAACTGTACATGCAGTGTGTAGTAACTGTACATGCAGTGTGTAGTAACTGTACATGCAGTGTGTAGTAACTGTACATGCAGTGTGTAGTAACTGTACATGCAGTGTGTAGTAACTGTACATGCAGTGTGTAGTAACTGTACATGCAGTGTGTAGTAACTGTACATACAGTGTGTAGTAACTGTACATACAGTGTCTAGTAACTGTACATACAGTGTGTAGTAACTGTACATGCAGTGTATAGTAACTGTACATACAGTGTGTAGTAACTGTACATGCAGTGTATAGTAACTGTACATACAGTGTGTAGTAACTGTACATACAGTGTGTAGTAACTGTACATACAGTGTGTAGTAACTGTACATACAGTGTGTAGTAACTGTACATGCAGTGTGTAGTAACTGTACATACAGTGTGTAGTAACTGTACATACAGTGTGTAGTAACTGTACATACAGTGTGTAGTAACTGTACATGCAGTGTATAGTAACTATACATGCAGTGTGTAGTAACTGTACATACAGTGTGTAGTAACTGTACATACAGTGTGTAGTAACTGTACATACAGTGTGTAGTAACTGTACATGCAGTGTGTAGTAACTGTACATGCAGTGTATAGTAACTGTACATGCAGTGTGTAGTAACTGTACATGCAGTGTATAGTAACTGTACATGCAGTGTATAGTAACTGTACATACAGTCTGTAGTAACTGTACATACAGTGTGTAGTAACTGTACATACAGTGTGTAGTAACTGTACATACAGTGTGTAGTAACTGTACATGCGGTGTGTAGTAACTGTACATACAGTGTGTAGTAACTGTACATGCAGTGTATAGTAACTGTACATGCAGTGTGTAGTAACTGTACATACAGTGTGAAGTAACTGTACATACAGTGTGTAGTAACTGTACATACAGTGTGTAGTAACTGTACATGCAGTGTGTAGTAACTGTACATACAGTGTGTAGTAACTGTACATACAGTGTGTAGTAACTGTACATACAGTGTGTAGTAACTGTACATGCAGTGTGTAGTAACTGTACATACAGTGTGTAGTAACTGTACATACAGTGTGTAGTAACTGTACATGCAGTGTGTAGTAACTGTACATACAGTGTGTAGTAACTGTACATACAGTGTGTAGTAACTGTACATACAGTGTGTAGTAACTGTACATGCAGTGTATAGTAACTGTACATGCAGTGTGTAGTAACTGTACATGCAGTGTGTAGTAACTGTACATGCAGTGTGTAGTAACTGTACATACAGTGTGTAGTAACTGTACATACAGTGTGAATTAACTGTACATGCAGTGTGTAGTAACTCTACATGCAGTGTATAGTAACTGTACATGCAGTGTGTAGTAACTGTACATGCAGTGTATAGTAACTGTACATGCAGTGTATAGTAACTGTACATACAGTCTGTAGTAACTGTACATACAGTGTGTAGTAACTGTACATACAGTGTGTAGTAACTGTACATACAGTGTGTAGTAACTGTACATGCGGTGTGTAGTAACTGTACATACAGTGTGTAGTAACTGTACATACAGTGTGTAGTAACTGTACATGCAGTGTGTAGTAACTGTACATGCAGTGTGTAGTAACTGTACATGCAGTGTGTAGTAACTGTACATACAGTGTGTGGTAACTACATACAGTGTGTAGTAACTGTACATACAGTGTATAGTATATACAGTTGTTGTTGACACCTTACCCTTAACAGCCCAAACTATGGTAGCAAGATCTAGGCAGATAAGCACAGGACTTGGGCAGGCCAGATTTGTAAGACTGAGAACTTTCTAAGTCGTCTGTCATACATTTATCTATCACGATATCACTGTGGGCATAATGTAAGTTGATGTGCATGACGCAATTTATAACAGAAGTAACGAGAAATGTGATTTTTCGTGGTGTTTTTTCACGTGATACGTACACAGAATGAAAACTGAGTTGATCTCATGCCAAAGTGGGAAACTTGGCAATTTTGGTTATATTTTGTATTCATTCGACCCATATTCGAATATGGTGATATTTTTATGGAAACATTGTTTCCAACCGTGCTTCGCTAAGCCAGAAAGGGTGCAACGGGCTCTGGGTTGTGTTGTGACTGGCACTATGCGGACAACAAGGACTCGTTTCCTTCAGCAAGAACGAAATGGAAAAAAAAATTCAGAAGAGAAAATACAAAATGATTCATTTTTTAAAAAATATGTCCACGCCAAATTACTTAAGGCAAAGAGTCCCACTTGAAATGAGGTAGCATCCAAAATGTATGTGTGATTAGTGTTAAGGGAAGGTTAATTTGTCAAAAGAATGTAATGGACAATATATATGTATATATACATGGAGCTATGAGAAGCCTATTGATGGTTGCATGCGCATGTAAAAAGTAAATTCCAAAATGGTAAATGGATACTGTTCCACGTACGGCTCAATGCTGAACGTAGATACAGCCCTACCACACACAAATCCTTACTTTTGTAATATAGACGGCTTCTTGTAGTATACTTGGACGCATCATGGAATAAACCCCGTTCCATTGATGCCCCCGCTGTAAAGGGGTAGTTTTCCGAATAAATTATTATTATTATAATTATTATTATTATTATTATTATTATTATTATTATTATTATTATTATTATTATTATTATTATTATTATTATTATTATTATTATTATTATTATTATTATTATAAATGAAGCGTTCTGTAGCTGCACCGTTCTGGAAAAAAACAAACATAACAAAACAAAAAAACAAAAACAAAAACAAAAAAACAAAACAAAACAAAACAACAACAACAACAAAAAAACAAAGACCAAAAAAAACCAAAAAAAAAACAAAAAACAAAACAAAACAAAAAAACAAAAACAAAAACAAAAAACAAAAACCACCGCAGTTAATTAAGCAATAAACAAATTATATGAAAAAGGCCACTTTAAATTTGTGAAGAGGGACATGTTTATTTTGTGCGCGTTTTCATATAGCTGGGGTTACTCCAACAAAGCTATCTTGGTATAGTCACAAAACACAAACAGTAAATGCTGAGATTCTTATAATATACCGTTGTGATTATTTCTTTAAAAGCCCAGCAATAGTATATTACAGTTAAGACGGTCTTGCCGGTCCACATAATACCCGCCACATAGCGAGTCGGCATTGGAATACATGTGGCAAGTGTGGTCAATGTGGTCTATGTCAAACAGAGTCGTCTTGAGGGCCACATCTTCCCATTAGTTACTACGTTGTTTCTGGTCCAACCTACGTACAAAGATTGTTCGTTCGCCATTATTATACACATTGTTCTACTGCATTTCACGTTTGATCAAAGAGTTCTTTCTGTAGGTGTGTTATGCAAATTAGAAGTAAAATCATCCTGGTTTAGCATCTTCTGCATCCATTTTTAGCTCTGCTGACTTGTCAGTCAGCAGAGCTTATAGAATCCGTTTGGGTCCGTCGTCCGTCTGTCCTTCTGTCGTTAGACTTTTTATATTTTCGACTTCTTCTCAAAAACCGCTACATAGAATATTTTGATTTTGCACATGGATGATCCCCAGGTGGACTTCTACCAAGTTTGCGAAGGAGAAGATGATGCAATAATTTTTCTATTTTTTATGAATTTTTTAATTTATTTTTTGAAAACAAATAAAATTTCTTCATCTTAAGAACTACGAAGCCAATTGCTTTGATATTGCACATAGGGTCATCTGGGGTCAACTAGTTCTTACTGTGATTTTTTCCTATTTTTTTATGATCTATTGCCTGTTAAGGCTATTTTCGACTTCTTCTCCAGAACAGCTGAACAGAATTGCTTAAAATTTGATCAGAATATAGTTGGACATTAGACAATAAAAGTTTGCGAAAATAATGTGGATATGTTAATTTTTGACAAAGTTATGCGATATCAGACTTTGAAACTGTAAGTGAGTGCTGCCACTGCACACCGGCAGCCATTGAAACAGCAAGGTATGTCAATTGATAATACATGTACTACCATCAGCAGAGCTTATAGAATCCGTTTGCGTCCGTCGTCCGTCTGTCCGTCCGTCCGTCCTTCCATCCTTCCGCAAAATTTATTTTAAGGACAAACTTTGCCACCACTCTACATACATGTATATAGCTGTACAAATCTAGACTGCAGTCCATGTGTTCCAATACTGTAAAAGCAGATCCCAGTCAGCAGAGCACAGGACATCATGATCCTCTTGTTTATGATTTCAAATATCTACCTCTGTCACCGTGTGTGGAAAAAGTGTGTGTGGTATATATGCTTTTGAAGAGAACATTACTCATTCTGCAATATTATATTATGATGAACCGTGGTACACTGGCTTTGGTCGTGTATTCTACGAAAAAATAGCAAATGAATTGCCCCTGAATGTGGTGATCTACTAAAATATAGTAACCCGTTTCGATAAAGTCGCCTTGTGAACAGTGAATGGGTTATTTTTTGTTCACACGACGATTGATTTATGGGCAGCAGTAACAGTTTACATATATTATGCATACACACAATGAATGCCTTTTCCCGGTATGATTTACTTGCAAATTCTGAAAATGGTACCTGTTTGTACATTCTACTTTGCATTACATTTCCGCGTATTTAATTGATCATTGGTGAGTAATTTTAGCATTTATCCAAAAAGTCAAATACATGTCCAACAATACGTGCACATCTTCGGTACCAAAATCCCCTTTCTCCGGTTTTCTTCCTGTTACTGCCTACTTCTGACATATATCTGACATAGAGATACAGAAACATTTAAGAGTTTTATTTTTATCTTTTTCTTAATTTTTGTCAAAACACGTAAACAAATAAGTTTTGAAAAAGCTCCATCAGCCTGAAAGATAAGAATGGGTCTTCACCTGATAATTTTTAATGATATTCTGCTGGTACATTTTCGTATGCACATGCAACATATGGCTTGTTCTGGAGAGATCGTCGTACATATATTAAACTGTACTTTTCTTCTTGTACCAATCAGTTTTGGGGGGTATAGCAATTTCTTTCTGTTGGTAAAACGTGTTCCATGAATATTTGGCGTCTTGAGGTTCTGAATGTCAAATTACTATGATTTTGGCTCAGGCTTATTCTGGTACAAAATTCTCGGAAATGTTTCTTGCAAATAAAACATGGCTTCCCCCTAATGTATAGACTTTGTATATGTCTCTGTTGTTTTAAGTTATCCCGCGAATAGTACATGGCTTCCTATGAATAGTACACGGCTTCCTCGTATCTAATATTTATAGACTTAGGACTGGCTTCTTTGGTGGTAGGTAATCTTACATGAGGTTCTAAAGTCAATGCACATTTTATATGGTTTCCCGAGATACAGCCACATTATGAACAAGCAACTCTTTCTTTTACATAACCTTTTGTGAATCTCAAATGTTTTCTCCGTACCACGTTTTAACTAAAACGTTACCATATGAATAAGAATGTTTCTCTGGTAAAGTTATCTCGTAAAAAGAAAAGGGCGCTTTGGGTAAACCTGTTCGTCGAAAATAAAATGGCTTCTGCTACAAAATCTATCTTGAAGTTTTGGATGATGGCCAATTCTGAATAATAATTGTTTGAGTTTTGGGTTTTGACTGAGTCAACAGCTTTCGTCGGCCTCCAAAGCACGCAGAGGAAAACTGTTGACCATAACCATTGTTATGGTCTCTGCAAGTATAGGCATGCTGGTACTTGAATGAAAAGTCTGTTTGCAATGAATCTAAATCTAACGCCGTTGGTTGATTCAACACATCAACTTTCGTCGAAATTGAATTGGCTTTGAAAAGAGTCAAGCGGGTTCCGTTGGCAAAGTCACCCAAAGGACGCCATTGTTCCGGGAAAAGGTACTTTTGTGGACCAAAAATAGTATCTTCCGAGGCAGTCGTCTCAATTTTTTTTTCCTGTGGATTAGTAAATATTTTTGTACATTCATCTTTTGAATATTAAACAGTTTCTGCTAGCAAAATCATTCAAAAAGTATGCTTCATCTGATAAAATATATATCTATGTCAATGTTTGGCGTATCTCATGAAGAGACGTTTGTGTTGAAAAAAAAATCTTAAATAGTAAAGGAATACTTATTGTATACAGAAAATGGCCTCTTAAAATCCTATTGAAAATAATGTATTGTGTATGGTTGTTCCAATAAAGTTTTCCCATTAATTTAATCGATGAGTTCTTTTGATTAGGTCACCTTGAAATACCTTTATAAACACAAAGGTGCATGCAAAATAAGAAGAAGAAAAACGTAATTACAGGGTAGAAATACAGAAGGTCGGTCACTTTTGCTGTATCAATCGTTACGAGTGATGAAAAACTTTCTTTGTTTTAAAGGGTGTTGCAAATAATAGAGGACTCCTTGAAGTAAACGCTTCTTACGAATGCTGAATGACTTCCCCTGGTTGCGGAGTTTAAGCAGAAAAAGAATTTTCAAGTAAAAGCGTCGTATGAATAGTATATGGCTTTCTTTGACATGAGGTCTTATAAACAGTCTGAGAATTATTAGAAAGAAAGGCTTCTTGTCGATAATAAGTGACCTACCCTAGTAAAGAGCTTGTAAAACGTAAATCGCGTAGTAAGTAATATAAATGTTTGTTGAATATTGAATGCTTTTTTCGGGAAGGACTGAGGCAACCAAATAAAAAGTATAGCGCTTGCCTGAAGAAAGGCTAATAATGAATAGCAAATGGCTTCCTCTGCTTAGGGATCGTTTGAACAGCAAAGGGTTTTTTCAGTGAAAGATTCTATAATAGCAATGGCGTTTCTTGTAAAATCACTGTATGACAAGTAAAAAGGTACTACTAGTACCATCCGCTAGTGATTTTGTTCTGACACAACAGTTTTATAACTTGCCAATGTCATTTTCGTGTAACGTCTTATTGTCGGTAATAAACTAATTCATCAGGTTCACAAACTGTATGAAAAGTTAATGAATTTATATGTAATGAAAGTCTTCCTGTAAATAAAAGCACGTTTTCAGGTAGTCACTTTATATGTGCGAACTGCTTTTCATGTTTCAAAACTTTCACATAAACGGCAACTGGTTTCTTTGATGAAAATGTCAATTATGTTGAGAAAGACTTATGAATAAAATATATTTTTTTATAAATGCTGCACTACAAATTGTGGTCACATTGAGAAATGTCTGACGAGCAGGAAGTCCTTTCACAGCGAGGTCTTTTAGTGAATAGTAGATGAGAGAAAGTGAATACAGCGTCTAGTTCTGTATACATATGAACAGGTTAGGCCTGATCTTGCTGTACACTCTGATAATAGGCAAGATTTTCTTCTTCCTTGCATGATGCCCATATAAACAGTAAATGGATTCCATGGTGTTATCTGCTGACGAATACTTGGGGCTTCTTCGAGTTTAATCTACTATTAATTACCCATGTTTTGTGTTGGAATCATATACATTTCAATAGTAAATTGTTTCTTTTTGTTATCGTCTCATATCGAATTGGTGAGCGTCTACAGTCCTCGGCTTATTGGTGAGCATCTACAGCCCTCGGCTTATTGGTGAGCATCTACAGTCCTCGGCTTAGAAATAATCAGTGACGTCTATTAACACGATGAGCTTGTTATTAGTAATTCAATGTCTCCCAATATAATCTAGTCATAGAAAGTACAAATCCTATTTATTTCACCGCCCTCTGTGTATGGTAAACTCTGGTCAGTAGCCTGCATTGATAATTATGATTTGCTGATAAATATTAAATGTCTCCTATGGTTGCCTTTTCATCAATAGAAAAAGTTCCCTCTGTCATACAATTTTACTGTGGTCTCCAAAATGATCGAATTCCACGATACCCGTGCCCACAGCAAGTGGCCTTGGTGAGTGTATAAGGTTCCTAATGGAGTCTTTCAAATATGATGAAGCAAATACCATCTTGTTGGCTGGGTTTAATTCCACGTAAGTCAACAGGTTTCTTGCATATTGTTACTTACTTGGGGTTGCATATACTTTGGTTTTACCATTTTGAGATAACGACATCCGTTAAAATTGGTGATCATCCAGTCTTACACTGGAATTAATTGAAAGATTGGACTTTTTCTGAGGCGTGTCATCGTATCTTCTACCTCAATTTAACCCTTTCCAGCTAAGAATAATAATGGGCCAGCAGCTTGTCTAGGTGCAAACCAGCCCACGCCAATGAAAGATGTTCACCTCAGGCATTCAAGCCCGATAGGTTTCGTCCGCTGATTCAAAACATTTTGTGATACAAGAAATTCAAGTGGAAATATTGAAGCAGGCGATATTTAACATCCGCGTGATTTTGAGCGGTTTAAGCAGGGAAAGATTGAGGCTACATGATACCATTATAACTAATGGTTCCAGGCACTTTGATCATTATAATGTACATATAATTCTGCGGTTTGAAGTCAATACGATTTGTGAATTTGCTATTTCATGTTATCATACGCGTCTTGTTCCAGACGCCCGAGACCTGACTGGCCTCTGGGACCAGCACACTGCTGCTTGAATGCACTGCAACTTCTAGTGTCTGCTAGTTGACACTTTTAAAAAAAAATCTGGCTTTGGCTGCTTGAAAATATTTAAAATTTGGCTTCATTAAGTTCAAGTCATTATAAAGTCTGGTTACAGTCACTGAATAGCATTCTAGTCGCTGCGTCCAACGTCACAAGAGCATCGTGACGTTTGGCATCAGCTGCTTCATAGCATTGTAACTTTTGTCTTCATCCTCTTGAAAACATAACGTTTGACATCAGCTGCTTGGCAGAACGTCTGCCAATGGGTGCTTGAGATCATTGTAATGTTTACCTCCAGCCAGCTGCACTTGCTCGACAACATTATAATTTGTGGCTTCAGTTCCTCGACAACACTATACTTCCTGGCTCCAGCTGTTCAAATCGTAATGTCCAGTTTAATAAATCCAATAAAGTTCCGTGTTTACCTAGTCTGAGATTGTATTTTACTCCGTTGGATTGTTAACATCAGAACAGTCAAACAATACTTCAGATTTTCGCTGAACACAGTGTAAGTGCAAGGTAAGTTGCTTAAGTGTGTTAAATGACTGTGTAAAAAAATTATAAATATTAAAGGAGAAAAATACAAACTTCAAACAGATCAAATTTTGCATAGATTTAAAAGCCCTGATCTGAGTTTTCTCAAGCTCAGCATAATGTGCACATCCCATTGTGCACGCTATGCATAGGCACCTATCAAATCGCTACCAGCATGTTATCATATGTGTCCGATACCTCTCTTTGGTTACCACAAGAGGTTGCTGTGCCACGGCGCTCTATTCTTGGTCCCTGGTATATTTTAATGACACACCACATGACATAACATTTCTCCATTCTTGATGAAAGAAAAAAAATCGGACTTCCAAAAGTTACAGTTCTGAGGTGGTATTTGGAGAAACACCTCCAGCACTAAGAAATCTGTTGCTGATCTGTTTTCATATAAAAATAATCATCCACCTTGATTTCTCGGTAATAGCCGTCGTACAAGACGCGTGTACTTGGAACATATTCGATTAGGATTGACACTTGTATCATGGCATTCTCCTATAACGGGGATTGTTAACCAATGAAGTCAGCGTCTAGCCTTGCTGCATAGATTGTACGGACTCTCTTCGTCAAAGTCTTATCAGGCTATCCACTGCCATGATTCGACCTAGCCTTGAATGAAGATTTGTTCTCTGGGAAGACTTCACCTAAGTCGTTTGTCCGGAGCTCCCCAATACGAAGCCCCACGGATATGTATTCAAGCTCTTTGTCACATACACCATTTTCTTCTTCTCTGTGAACTGGGCTTCTTTCCACTCTGGATGCCATATCATTGGCCTGGGTTTAAGCTCTTTCCCCTTTAAACCATGTTTCTATTCTTTTCACCACTAAATCGTTCTGCAAAGTTTCATGAGAAATCCACGGTGAATGTTTCTTTGAGGTGCTACTTTCAGTCTTCTAACAATGACAAATTGAAAATTCGCAAGTTCTCTGCACTTTTTATGAAGAAAAATACATGTATGTATTTTATGTTCGGAACGAGTGGGACTCGAACCTGCAACCTTTGGCACCAGTCGCCTAGCCTTGAATGAAGATTTGTTCTCTGGGAAGACTTCACCAAAGTCGTATGTAAGTATGTATGTATGTATGTATGTATGTATGTATGTATGTATGTATGTATGTAAGTGTGTATGTATGATGAATATATTTAAATATTAACATAATCAGTGTCTGGGAAGCGAAGGCTCATTTGGGAGATTCCGCATTTTAAACAGTTTACCGTGGCTTCTAATATTATGGAGGTCAAAATGTGCATATAGATTTGCATGCATAATGCCACATATGCAGCATGGTTTAAAGAGAAGAAACAACTTGTTGGCATGAGTTCTGATAACACGATGTTGGCCAAATCCCTCCACTACACTCTGGGATTTCACCACCAGCCTGTCATCTGAATTCCTGGTAACACTGTGTTAAATTGTAGACAAACATTTGTTCTCATGTGGACCAGTTACTCTTTCCACCTGCTATTGTGCTACCTAGTACTTCATGCACCTGATTCATAGCAGATTATGTCTTTCTACTTTGCCTTGTGTGCAAATTATCGTATGTCTTTAATTGGACCTTGGAGACTCTCCAGATCAGTAATCTCGATGTACTATTTAGTTGATGCAATACAGATAGATATGTTTGTAATAATATTGCCTGCTAAACAGACTTTCTGGAGGGCGATAGACTGCTTGTACTATCATATATATACATATATTGTAAAAAGTAGGCCAAAGACTCAGCCTTTAATTCTTGATCGGTTAATGTGTCAAGGTCAGTAAGTCTAAACTAACCGCACTTTCCATTCAAATTTTCGAAATCTGTCAGTTTTTCAGTTAGCCCAAGATAGAAGGTCAGTAGAATAGTTAACTCGTTCAGTGCTAAGTTTAGAATGAGTCAAAAGCTTTCCTCGGCGCGCTTTGCGCGTGTTGCACCCAAACGGCGCCGTGGAAAGCTTTTGACCTGGACCATTGTGGTTGTCTCTGCAACTGTAGACATGCTGGTACTTGAGTGAAAAAGGTCCGGTTACAAAGAGGTGAATCCAGTATCGTATGGCAGTCCGGAACCCATCTCGGTGGCCCTGAAAGAGTTGATATATCGCTGCGTGTCAGCAATCTTTGGTTTGGCCAAGCTGAGAGTAACAGTGTATTTACTGACGAAAGGCACTTTTCCCAGACGCTACGCTTCATTAGGTTGTCAGCTTCATGGGCAGGCGTGTGAACCAGGACTCGTCCCACTTCTTGCCTGCTCTCCCTGCACAATGAGCTGTTCGGCAATGCCAGCGGCTCACACCGGGCATGGACATCCGTGCACTGGGACAACTAAAACGTTACTTGGCGCAATGTACAGCATGCCAGACTTCTTTGTATTCTCGTGCTTACACTCCTTATCGAGTATCGGTCAAAAAAGACTTTGTTCTAATTTCTTTTGATTTCTGGAGTGAAAGCAACATTGATCTGTGCTCTCTCACTATTCTTGGTGCGTTCGACTTTCTTTGAAATTCAGCTTATGTCGTTTTCTTCCTCATGTAAATGGACATCTTATTTTAAGCCTGCATGTCTGAAAGCCTGAAATCCACACAAACAATTGTCCATTTTCATCTCAGCTTTATCATTTCACTGCATTCAAGCCACGCTTATCGAAGAGACCATTTGCACTGTTTTAGGCTCTGAAGGCGATACGTAGGTATGTCTGTCTTTGTATTGGAGATTGCAGAGGGCCTCCTATGCGGACCCTGTCTGGAGGCACCACGGCAGATGTAAGCCTCAGATATGTTGGCCTGTTTTCCGCTGTGGCTTCCCGGCTGATTACCTTGGCACCAATGTGTCCAGTTTGGTCGCGGTGCCCGGGGTAGCCTTTCTGCCCAAAGAGACATTATTGTAGAAACAAGAAATTTATCCACAGATTTGGAGTGTCCCCGCGAGGCCAACAAAAAAAGACGATCAAGTCGGCTTAAGCCTAATCAACTCCATTGAATCTTCTCTGCCCCAAACCCACCATATACATTGTCTCAGAAAGAAAAACGAAACAGCCAAATTTTGGCGACATTTAGTCACCGAATCAGGGACTAATGGACAGGTTTATAGAAGATCTGAGATTTAAAGATCGTATTTCAGGTCGCAGTAGCGCATCAGGCCCCACATTGGCTGATCGGCATTTTGACAGCCTCAGACCCGAAGAAGGTATCGATGCGGCCCATGCGAGGTAGAATCATTGATTTTCTTATATCTATGGAAAATGGCACTAAACTAACGCATGAGAATCTCGGGAAGTTGTTTTGAACGCTACTTGATTTGAATGCGCATCTCGCGCCAGTTGGCCTCAAAGTCAATCAACTGAGTTTGATAAGACCGCCAAAGATCATGGACTCATACCCAACTGGCTCTAAATAACTGTCACGTGACTTAATTACGTGATCTGCAACTAGTTCTGTACAGTAAAAAATGACGTCAAAAACGCTGGTGAAAAGAAACCTATAACGACATTTTTGTTTTGGCGGCTTAATCAATACTAAAAGGTTAATTGGACCAACTAAATGGCTTCCCATCATTTTCACACAGGAGTATACCAAAGAAGAGACGATCATGATCAAACGGGCATCTACCAATCCAGCTTGCCTCTTCTTTACACGTCTGTAAAATGTACAAACTGTTTGTTCTCGCCTGGCCAGGTGAAAAAAATACAAATCCAATTACCGTATTAATTAGAACAGCACCACAGAGGATCCATATCGATTTTAATGACGTGAGTCAACTTCGCGAATAATGGGTGATGGCTTTGCTGCTGTTGCTATACCATGTGGTATGACAAGTCAGTATTTTCTTTTTGATCAAAATATTTATATACACAGTTTAATGTTCATTACGTCTGCAAATGCTAGAGATGACCAAAACTCAGGACCAGTACATGGGCTAATCATGGGCTAGGTTATAATGCGGTTCCAGCTTTGTTAAAGCTGTATTCCCGTATGTATACTTTTGATAACATCAATCAGATGCCCAGTTAATGAGGTCAGAACATCAGCTTAGTATACCCTTTGATGTCCAGGAAGTCTGGCTTTCAACTAACCTGGGCTTGCCTGATGTACCAAACATCCGAATGAGAGTTGGTCCGCAGACGTCAGCCATTCTGCTGTACTTGACGCTTGCTATGGGGTGGTGTCTTACTGTGTTATGATAATTAGGCTCCTCATTTTCTCTTCATGGTAAAGAGGCTACACTTAGGTAGGCCTACGTATAAACACCACCATAAACTTAAAGCTTTCTCTGACGCCCTCGGAGCGAATTGAAGCAAGCTGTATCATATAGCATGACTGGTAGATGGAAAGAAAAGTGTACTTGATGAACATATTCATAAATATGTGCTATTTTTTTAATATTTATCTTATAATTACTGGCGGGCATTAAGAAAGAACAAAATTAATGAGTTCGACTTCCCAGGTTTAATAATCCACAAAAATTAAATTGGAATATCCGTTTAAATAAAATTGTCTCAAGTCAAAACTGCTTCAAAAATCTGCCTGTAGTTTGATCTGCGCTGCACATGATTACACTCACACTGATCCGTTATTTGAAGAAGTAAAGCCTTAACTCATTCCATACCAGTCCCTGATTTTCCCGTATATTTACCTAGATTTATAACGACAATTGCATATTTAAATTCTTCACGAAAAGAGCTTTCGTTCAAGTACCAACATGCCTGTAGTCTTAAGTCAGTGCCACAACCACTGACCAAGGCCTGTCACCATAGTATGGAATGAGTTAAAAATTTAGTATACCAAAAATGAATTGCCTGCCTGCTGTGAGAACATGTTCCCAGTCTTACCTATGCTACCCGTTAATATTCCACAAGATACCGTGATGTTCACAAGTATGCCAGCCCTAATGTATCTCCCGCGAAAGACGCATACGATATTCTATCCAAAGCACTCTTTCATATACCCTTAAACGTAACCATATATATATATATATATATATATATATATATATATATATATCTTTTTTTTTAAATCATGCACACGAATAGCTGTGCTAACAGGATACATTAAATTACTTTATATAAACCACTATTCCGAAATTGCTCCATTGTTGATCTCTTCGCCTGTAATAACGCCTTCTCAGTTTACTTCAAATTTGTTTAAATGCTCAAGGTATTTTTCAGACAACTAAGTGATACATCATACTCTCTTGAAACGAGGCGACACTTACGAATCAAGTTTACACAGATGGCCTTGGTGGTAAATGGTTGTATGACGTTAAAATACTCCTGTAAATTTGATAACATCTGCTGCAAGACTATTTAACGTATTAGTGTTACTTTAACATAGAATACACACCTGTAGCCCGCAAGAAATGTGTGGTTTAGGTTGTGTATTCAGCCAAATACACATAAAATTGGTAATTCTGACTCCTCCTATTATGGCTGTAATGCCGTTTATCCTATCGAGTTATGATCATCATCATTATCAGCATGATGACCATCATCATCAGAGGGTCGATTTGAGAGATTCTCGATTCTCAAGACAACCTTTAATCTTAATCCTTTTAATTACAAATCAATTGCTGTACTTCTTTTTTTTTTTAACTCTAGGTTTATTCTCTGCAACTTGATCACAACTGGAGTACAGAAATTGAATTGCTTTTTCCAGGATGCAACATGCTTAGTATTTTTGGAGGCTGTCATGGATGCTTTGATCGAAATTTCTTGCCGTTGCATCGAGCGGACACACGTCTACCTTTCTTGTCTTTTATGCTCTTGATAGTGGTCCTTGCTCTATTCATCTTGGTGACTGTCCAAGGTTGTCCGGACTGAGATGGCGTCGTTCACTCTCGAGGAGGGTTTTGACTGAATTGGAAATGCCCTTTTTTTTAACCTTCAGAGTGTTCTTAGCTAAAATATCTCGTTTACTCTCCAGGGATAACCTTGACCGTGGCCCAGCAATCTTTGCGTCGACCGGTTGTAGATTGTAGTCTTGCTGGATCAGCTGTCTCCGTTTAGTCTCCGAGACAGCCCTGACCTATGCCCTCCTGTTATCCGTGGGCGTATTCACAGCTTAGCTGTTTTGCTGTCTTTGGATGATCATGGAACGCCAAGGATAAGGATAACCAACAATATTCCCCTGTAGGCTCCAAATGATTTTAGAGGTCAAACATTTTGGAAACATTCTACAAGTTTCCTTACATGAAAGAATGCGTTTCTTGCAGATATTGTAAAACTTTAAGAAATGGTATGTAATCATAATGGGTGAGGATTCGGAAACACCTACCAGGGGTTCAAGTGCCGAGTAATCGATCCCTAATAGCATCCACTGAAACAGTGAGATATGAATCGCTCGTGAAAAAAGTAACGGGGCCAAAAAAAAAAAAAAAAGAGACGTTCAAACGCGAACCAAGGGAATGACCAGAGCATCACGGGAAGGGACTTATGTTCATAAACGCTTTTCACAGAGAAATACCTGAGTACGCTGGACAAGTGCTTGGATTAGCACTGATGGACAAGTATGCTGCTGTGGACTTTTAATGCATTTACACGTTCCAGGCGAAAAGACCACGTCGACGAAACATCGGGTAGCTTGGTGTCATTCAGACTCCCAAAACAGCCTTCAAAATTTCCGATGAACTAGTTTAGTACGACAAGTTTTCAAGAACTGCATCTTCACAGTCAATGTATTTATATTCAACTCAAGCAGCCATACACATTTCAGATCAGGTGACTGGGCAAACCTTGCATAAAACTTCAGATCTCATTGGTATATGATTAGGATAAGGACAATGACAAGGACGAAGATGAGAATTACGAGAAGGATAATAACAAAGATAAAGATAAAAGAATAAGGACATTGACAAGATAAGGGTAAGGACAATGGCATGGACACATAGACACAGGAAACTTCAATGTCACAAATCTCTTCATAAAGGTATATTCTTTGCATATGAGAGGGAGGAGAATACAATGCGAAATACAGTACATAGCTTGTAATGGGTTACAGCTTGTAATAGGTTACAGTACATAGCTTGTAATGGGTTACAGCTTGTAATAGGTTACAGTACATAGCTTGTACAGTACATAGCTTGTACAGTACATAGCTTGTAATAGGTTCACCGTTTTTAGCCAGAATTCAATTCACTTTAGAATTCACCTATAGAAATCCGACTTAACAAAAAATAATAGTTCACGCCTATTCTTTCTGAACTGGCAAGCCGCAAATAGGAACCGCTGAGGCGGGGACTCGATGACGCAAAACAATGATGACGTCACTAACTTGCATATTTTATAGATCAAGGTGGTAATATGTAACGTGTTTCTATGGTAACATCGTTGCTCAAAATGGATTTGGCCGTAATGTCGCATTGACTCAACCAGCAATAGTGCATTGAAAAAGTGATTTTCAAAACTGTCGACTGGTAGTGTGTTCACACTTGAACATTAACGACGGCTTAACTTTTATGACGGGGTCAAGGTGGAAAAAGAAAATAGGTGTCATCTCACGCATAGATTAACTTATTAGCGCTAAAGCGGACACACCTATTAACTTATGGGTGCACCAAACTAATCCGCTAATCCATATTATGGGAATATTTATGTGCGTGAAGTGCTAAGTGAACATGAAGAACAATAAAAAGTCCTGCAAACTTTGATAAATTTGAATAAAGTATGTATTCCACCATTGACTGGGCATTTCATAATTTAAGTATGTAAAGCACTAAGTGTGACTGAAAAACATTCTTTTCAGCATTTTTCAAACAAAGCGTATCCCTGGTTTCTGTGGCCAGTTTTTAGGGAAAATGTACATGTTCCTAGTGCATTTCTTTGTAAAATACACACACCCTTGCAGGACATCAGGCAAGATCATTGGGACGTGACTTGTGTATTCAGCTATTAACAGACCAGTTAAGCCATTGTTCTTGTATACTCGCACATGGGTTATTACCATTACATGGAGACTTCAAACTTCCCATGATTATAGCTCCAGACATGAATTCTTGTGTTTTTATGAAGACAGGTGATGATTTTGAAAATTACGCAAGTTAGAGTCATTTGAAAATTGAAATCTTGAATATCTCCAAAACCTTTGTAGATATAGGTAACCAACCCAACTTCAACTAATACGTTTGTAACACTGCACATTTTTGAAATTTTCACATGACCTCTAAAGGTCATAGGTCAAAGTCATTTTGCCATTTGAAATTTTTTCTACCCATAACTAAGTCAACTCTTCTCCAATTTTGATCATGTTGTGCTCAAATTGTAGATATTATAACGCTGCACACTTTTGTATTTACATGTGATCTGCAAAGGTCAAAGGTCAAGGTCATTTGGACCTTTGAAATTTTCATGCAGCCAAAACTCTGTCAATTTTCATTCAATTTTAAACGTGTTGGACCCTAATTGTACGTATTGCAACACTCCATATTTTTGTCATTTACAAGTGACCTCTAAAGGTCAAAGGTCAAGGTCATTTTGGCCTTTGACATTTTCATCCAGAGATATCTGTCAATTTTCATTCAATTTAACCGTGTTGGACACAAATTGTATGTATTGCAACACTCCATATTTTTGTCATTTAGAAGTGACCTCTAAAGGTCAAAGGTCAAGGTCATTTGAACCTTTGAAGTTTCATCTAGCCTCCACTTGGTCAATTTTCATCCAATTTAAATCATGTTGTACTCTTATTGTAGGCATAGAAACACTGCACATTTTTGTAATTTACACGTGACCTCTAAAGGTCAAAGGTCAATGTCATTTTGCCATTTGAAGTTTCTTCTAGCCATAACTTGGTCAATTTTTATCCGATTTTGATGTTGTTGGGCTCAAATAATAGATATCGTAACACTGCACATTTTTGTAATTTACATGTGACATCTAAAGGTCTAAGGTCAAGATTATTTGGCCCTTTTGGAATTTTTCATCTAGCCATAATTTGGTCAATTTTTATCCAGATTCAGTCATGTAAGGCTCAACTTGCAGTACAATGTATTGCAACACTGCACATTTTGTCATGTATATCATGTAACCTCTAAAAGTCAAGGTCTTCGGACTTTGAAATTTTCATCTTGCCATATTTCAACTTTTGAAGGCACACTGACAGATTTGCTTTGAAGCAAATCTGCTTTTCTTGTTGTTGATTTACACTTGCTCAATCATAAAAATGCAACCACCGCTGGTTCTCCTCCCGCTATTTTTTTCTCTATGTTTGGACATTATAACAGTTGTGTTACTACCACCACGATTGTTCTATGCAAGGTTTCCTGTGTGTCAACACAGGTCAGGATTTCATGTACTCTTTTTTGTTAATCCAAGTATTGTTCCAATTATAAAGTTATACACAGTTTTCCAGTAGATCTTTATATATTCGCGTGTTTAAGTCTCACGCGTGTAATTGTATCCAGTATTTATGTCTGCGTGCGCACCGAGACATAATTATGTTTGTCCAAGAATTCTTTCTTCCTTTCTTCTTTACGACCAAATTTGTCCCGAGTTTTTTCGGACCCTATTATTCCACCGAACTTGCCATGGTGACTGAACTACCAGCGAAATTGTGCATATCGTTTGGAATAGTTATGATGATTAAAATTATGCAAATTAGGGGTAATTAAAGATTTAAAAACTCCATATCTTCCAAACTATTGTAGATAGAAGCAAAATTTCATGTAAAGGTTTGTGACACCTGCCATTTTAATGGACAGTAAATGAAAGTTGTAGAAGTTCAAATTATGCTTATCAGGGGCATTGACAAATTTAAAAGACGACTATCTGCAAAACTATTCGAGATGCTATTCCAACTTCAATTTGTAGGTTTATGGCAAAGCCGCATCCAATTATCCATAAAACAAAGTTGAAGGATTTTAATTTATGCAAATTTGGTAAATATGCAATTTTAAAATCTTGAATAGCTTTAAAACTATTAAGATAGAGGTGAAATTCCAACTTCAGTTTTTATGGGTTTGTGACACAGCCGCATCCAATGAACCATGACCCAAAGTTGTAGATCTTGAATTTATGTAGATTAGGCAAATACACAAAATTAAGATGTTGATTAACTTCAAGACTATAATAGATACTGGTGTCATTCAAACTTCAGTTTATGAGTTTGTGACATGGCCACATCCAATGAACCAAGAACCAAATTTGAACATTTTAATTTATGCAAATTAGGCTAATGCACAAAATTTATATTGGTTGAACTATGACAAAGTGTAGCATTTCAAACTGTTCTCATTTTGAAGGCACCCAAACAGATTTTCTTTGAAGCACATCTTCTTTCCTAGTTTAATATATGTATCTGAACAAAGATAAGGACATCGGCAATAGCAGGGCTAAGTAATATGCATATATACATGTAAATGGTTTCTATACTTTTTTACCTTCACTTCATTTTATTTGTATGTATGTGTCTTCTTAAGATTCGTGTCATTGCTTGTTCGTACTTTCATGTCTTGGGAGCCTCTCGTTTCAATAAAAATGTTTACATGTTTATATGATAATCATAAGCTGAAGTAGATTTTCGCACACAAACGAATCGAAATTGAACAATAGCCTGAAATGTTGTCGATTTCTTCTTCTTCTTCTTCTTCTTCTTCTTCTTCTTCTTCTTCTTCTTCTTCTTCTTCTTCTTCTTCTTCTTCTTCTTCTTCTTCTTCTTCTTCTTCTTCTTCTTCTTCTTCTTCTTCCTTCTCCTCCTCCTTCTATTCTTCCTCTTCTTCTTTCTCTCTTTCCACTTATTTTGCGTCATTCTCAATGATTTTGTGATATCGCAAAGATTGTTTTCATAACACCCTGAGATGAGACCGTTCTGATAAAAGGCACTTGGTTGATAGGTTATAAAAATGCTGAGAACATGAATGACAAAGCTGGTGACTTAGTTTGAAATTAAAAAACAGCAACAAAACTTACTGTTTTTGTTTATGTTTTGCATTTTTGTTGATTTATTGTTTTTAATGCATATAATCATATTTGTAAGACCAGCATACAGAAAAGATTATTTGTACAGTAATTTGAGTGTTTCATTTTGCGTAAATAGAATCCTCTCTCTCTCTCTCTCTCTCTCTCTCTCTCTCTCTCTCTCTCTCTCTCTCTCTCTCTCTCTCTCTCTCTCTCTCTCTCTCGTATGTGTGTATAAAATATTTTAGCTCGTAGACGATCTCTTTCACATTCGCTGAGATTAAGAGAATCATCCTTTTAAACCATCACATAATTTTACTTGAAATGCTTTTTAATGGTCGATGGTAGTCTTACCGTCTCTCATATCTCCGACGGGAGAGGCCTGAACACGTGGCCTATGAATTTATATTTTACTTTTTAGTTTGTTTGTACTAAGGGTGAGACGTAAATAAAATATCTTGCATTAAAGACATGAATTGATCCACCATTTACAAAATTTGACCAAGTACAAATTGAAAATCTAACGATTCCCACAAAGGAATTTAACCTTGGCGATTGAATAAACAACACAAGTGTGTTTGCGTGTTTTGCCCCCTGCATGTTATAAGTGAAAGACGTTTCTTGTGTGTGGCATCGGTAGGCCCAATCTCATCGCCACAATACGGCATTCAAGATCCTGCACGATTCTAACCCTTAAAGACGAAGTTTGATTTCTTTTTATCAGAGACGGTTTTATAAAATTTGTTATGCTCATGGACAGTACATGATGCGAGAAAAATAAATATGGTTTTATTTTGACAACCTGCGAATGAAAATCGATAAGTTCATTTTCATGTCGATCACTTGTTGTTAACTGCCGTTATGATTCTGTGTCGCGTAGTGTGAAAAATGCGTAGGGCATTTTCTCCGTGTGCGCCGTGAGTGGCTGCCAAAGCCAGTGAGCGTATAGGCATATACAAGGACCGTGAGGCCGAGGCCGGTATAAAGATACATTGACAATTTTATTATTCAAATAAAAGTTCGGACTTAAAAAAATTGCAATTTGAAGTAAAGCCTAACTGTTTATCATGTCATCGTTTGGCAATAATTTGGGTTAATCTGTGCTTGAAAAGTCCAGCGTTAATGGCTACTCCGAGGATAACGAGTCCGTCACCACAAATACACACCCCAATCGATTCTAACAACTTATATTGAATATTCCTGCGATTTAAACGGCTTACATGTGCTTTCTATGCATTTTGCATGAGTCTGTATTCATGTCTATGTGAACCTGCATAGGACCATTCTCCAATTAGTTTGCCTGCACAGGTCCCCCGTCGCGCGAGTCTGGACATATCACTCGATATTTTATGCTTGTTCCGAAATGACCTTTTCTGGTTAAATTCACTTTTCTTTGATAGACAGAAAAAGATCTATTGGGACGTGAAATAAAATCTACTTTGGTTTGATAGGCATGTATACAATATTGAGCCGCTACGGAAAAGGGAGCCCGCCATGTGTTAGTGGTGGCAAAAATGCAAATAATTTGTATGCCCCTTTGACATTTTGGAGTTTGTCTCATGTAAATTAGTAAATACTTAATGCACACAAAGCGATTTTTTTGGTGCCGAACTGCTCATTTAGTAGTAATAATGTTAAAACACTGACTGTGGTTTCGTGTGATCCCTGTTGGTCTCAGAGATATATTTGATGTGTACTTAAGTACAAGTATAACTTCTGTTTCATAAGCTGATGCAACAGTACCATTAAAACCCCAATGTTCGTCAACTTGCTATTTGCATGTCGTTTCCGCAAGAGAACTTGGAGTCGGGAGGTGTCACATGAATTTGGGGGCCCAGAGAAGTCATCAAATATCATTACAAATTGTCGGTATATCGTTTTTGAGTTCTACAAACACATACAGATAAGAGTACTTCTTGAGCCAATTAACCCAAATGTTTTGTTCCATATATATATGGAACAAAACATATACAGTACCATTTTGTTTAGGTATACGTTAGGTAAGCAATGATTTTCACGATGTGTTACGTATAACCATGGATTCAGATTTTCAATGGTAAAGCGTACATTTTCTGAAAGGTAACAAACTGGAAATTCTCTTTATAACAATTTTATGATGTTAGGTGGTGGCAATGTTTGTATAACAATTACACAAACAGATCATCATAATTCATCACAAACACCAATTTACATTGCTCAATTATGAGGATAGGAACTTCAGATCTGCAGCAAACCTGAGTTCATACGATGTATCAAAAAGTCTCTCGCATTTTAAAAATTTGATGCCGTTATTATGTATGTATGTATGTATGTATGTGTGTGTATGTATATATGTATGTATGAATCTTTATTGACTGCGCTGTTACATAAAATACAGCAATATGTCAAATATACAACATGTACACATGTAGAGTATGAAAGAAAAAAAAAGAAAATCACATTAAAATATGCACACAATCAAAAGTAAAATGTAATAAAAACAGTACAGACACGTACAGTACAGTACAGTACAATATATACGAAAGATTTACATAAATTACTAATCACCTGAAATGAAAATAGAATGCAATCATCAAATTGGCACGGTGCTACATGATTACGGTGGTTTCTCTCTTAAATATATAGATACATACATACATACATACATGTATGTATGTATGTATGTATGTATGTATGTATGTATGTATGTATCTATCGATCTATCTACCTATTTATATCTATCCATCTACCCATCCATCTGTCTATTTATTCATTCATTTATTTATTTATTTATTTATTTATTTGTTTATTCATTCATTCATTAACTCATTGATTCATTTATTTATTTATTTATTTATTTAATTATTAATTTATTTATTCATTTATTTATTTATTTATTCATTTATTTATTATGTACCCCATTCACAGCGGGGGCGCCTCACACCGGGGCAATAGCGGAGACGTATCTATTTAAAATACACAAGGTTAAACACTCCAGAGAACTCTGAACACATATGTACCAACAGTTATCATGTGAAAAGGAAGATCTTTATTTGGGTCCAAACCTAACTATAGTCATCAGCAAGGACAGCAGATCTTATAACGAGATCATCTGAAAGGAACTGGCGACCAATGGCATCGAAAATTCTAAAAGCTTCTTGACAATGACCGTGGGCTATGTCTCCAAGAAAACAATTTAGTCAGCAATGATTACGCAATAAAATTCTGCCAAACATAGGTTAAAACTATGTCTTTGTAAATTCTGTTCCAAATCATGAAACCTAATATTTTAATCAACGGTATAAAAGGACGAGTGAAAATGAAATGATAAATGTCCTCCTTCGGAGAGTCATGCACAAATATTATTCTTTCCATCATTTCAACCCCAGTGCTGTCAATCTGTTTAAACCTAGAATACTGGTCCGAGCTTTAAACTTATATTTCACTCCCTTGAAATCCTGGTGATTGTACACATACCTTTCAGTTAAGACTGGCCCTTTAAAAAACCGTCCATGTAGAGTGACGGTTTACCGTTGAAGTCAAACCTCCGCACGTCAGACCTAAATCGAAAATGAGTGTTAAGCCAATTTCTATGATTACCGTGCATTTCCCAGTCCATACCAGCTCAATTTAAAATACCACACATTTCCTCCCAAAATGGCCACACAGTATTCCGACCTTAATTCGTATATTCCTATGATACATTTCGAAAAACACTTGACTACGTAGTCAACTTCCCTCTGCCTTATGTTTCAAATAATGAAAATATGTATTTGTCGTTCCATCAGCCTCAAGAGAAAGTGAAACCCATCCATGACCTTGGAGTGCCGCTTATGCGGGATTAGCCTCGATTTGCTCGCCCAATTTGGCAATGCCATATTGCAACGGTTTCATTAGTTTACAACTTGCCACGCTGTTCTCAATCCAGCTACCAAAACCATGTAACAGAGAAAGTATAACTACCTTTTTATATAAAACATCACTAAAAGAAACTGATCAAATGTTAATGGTTTGTCAGAATACTCCTGGCATGAGCGCGAAGTTTACTAGGTTTTGGAACAAACAATTTTTTCCATATCGGTATGTTCTGTCAACAATCTGGATATTAAAACACTAAGATTTTTATAAGTAAGACTCCTTTCAGTGGAAATATTCCATAAAGCTCATATCCTAAAAAGTCTGTACTTTTACCAATAACCTGTTTTTATTTTTTATTTTTTTTTTATTTTCACAGTTGATTTTCAAACCCCATTTTACCGCAAACTCATATGAAATAGCCAACATATCTGAAAGGTGTTGCTCACTTTCAGCCATTAAACCACGGGATCAGCCTGAAGGAGAGACGGAATAACTTGGTCCATCAATTGTACACCATATCTGTCTTCATTATAATATATACACGAGGTCCAACATGGCTGTCCAGAACAACGTTGGGGACAAAATACAACCTCGAATCCCTCCATACCATGACGTTTCAATGAAACCAATAATTATGTTATTTTCTACCTTTGCATATGTACTTTTCAAAATTCTCCAAACTTTTCATTGAATGTCTAAATCCCAAAAATTACTAAAAAGACGATCTTGCAAAATTATGTCGAAAGCTTTCTAAATGTGTGAAAAAAACTAGCCAAATGTTTTTAGGATCGTCTTTTCTTATACTACAAATTCCTTTAAAGTAAAAGCATGATCTACAAGCCTGCTGACGCTCAATTACTGACGCAAATAATTCGTTCATGTCAGACATAATGGCAATTCCTCTGTCATTATTTAGATCAATTGTATTGCTTTATATATAGGTTTGCTTGTTCCCCGAAATCAATCTTTGCGAAAGCTCCCGTACACCTTGGTGTAAACATATTTTATTAACTCAATCGGGAAGCAGGGCTATGCTCTATATTAGTCCCTCTTGAACACCAAAAAGGAGAAGTAGAAGGACGCATCACGACACTAAAGGCAAATACGAGGAATGCATAATCATTTTCCGCCACAAGTGCATACCAGTTTGCCTTAGTAACCATAGTCTCGCCTGGCGAGCTATACGGGCCTTAGTGACCATAGTCTCGCCTGGCGAGCTATATGGGCCTTAGTAACCATATGCTCGCCTGGCGAGCTATACGGGCCTTAGTAACCATAGTCTCGCCTGGCGAGCTATATGGGCCTTAGTAACCATATGCTCGCCTGGCGAGCTATACGGGCCTTAGTAACCATAGTCTCGCCTGGCGAGCTATATGGGCCTTAGTAACCATAGTCTCGCCTGGCGAGCTATACAGGCCTTAGTAACCATAGTCTCGCCTGGCGAGATATACGGGCCTGCCTGTGCGGGGAAGCGAGATATTACTAAGATTTTGGAAATAAAGAATACTTTGTACAGGCGGGTGGAGATTTATAACACGATTTCTGTCCTGAACACGATCTGGGAGCAAGTTTCATTACCAGACGCCAGGCCAGTAGCGACCACCTCTCAACCTCCTGCGGATCAGAACAAAGAGAGGGGGATGCAGCAGCAGGGTATTCAACAGTTATAAACAAGGTGGTATCTGCAAACAATCTTATATAGGAGATCTGAAAACCTTTACTATGTCGTCCATACAAATTAAGAATAAAAGTAGTCCTAATACAGAGCCCTGGGGGACACCTGCTTCGACTTAGCCCCAAGAGGATGTTCCACCCTGGATCACCACCCTTCAGTGTCGATTTTGTAGGTAATCTTTGAACCAGATCAGCAGAGATCCAAGTTATGCCGACCTTTTCCAATTTGTAATTTGATGCCGAAATATGTGTGACTGTAGACGCTGATTCGAAAAAGTATGATGTCACATTTTTGAACTTTCATAATTGCTGTGAAATCTTAGTTTCCACGTAACATTACCACAGTGCCATGGCATAAATTAAAGTTGTTGTCGTTGTTGTTGTTTTGTTTGTTTGTTCGTTTGTTCGTTTGTTTGTTTGTTTGTATTTTTGCTTTCTGAAAATGTATACTTTATTGCAAAATTTAAGTGAATTTACAAATTTACAGTGTAATGCACAGGAAGGTTTCAATCACAATTACGACAACAGAGTACCTAACTTGTATCCGTAATAATATGAAAAATCTTATCTGTGTGGAGTTAGTTACTTAGTTAGTTCGTCAGGCAGTCAGATAGGCAGCCAGTCCGTCAGTTAGTCTATTTGTGTGTGTGTGTGTGTGTGTATGTGTGTGTATATATATATATATATATATATATATATATATATATATATATATATATATATATATATATATATATATATAAAATGATATTTGAAAGCGTATTTCCTATAAAAGCTAATAGTTTAGGTATAGTAAAGCTGAGCTTTACAAAAACTCTCCCTATGCATACTAGCTAGGTGTATATGGACCGCGTCATTTTTGTATCACTTGATTCATTTTTGTCGAATATGTTATTTGTTCAGTTGTGGCTCAATGGTGCAGCACTTTTCGGTAGAATGGCTATTAATCTCAAACAAAATTACATTAAGGTAAATTCCAGTCACTTTGGATGTTTATAACTTTATGAATACTGGTATATTCAGTTTTAATTGCTTTTATGAAAACGGAAACTGTAATTATAGATAGGTTCGGTTTTCGGTATTATCCTTGTGGAATAATTGGTTTTAATTGAGCCAGTTTTCATGTGCAATGTCAAAAAAGTATGCGAGTTTTACAACATATTCCTATGCCTCTATTATAGTTATCTTGTGTTGAAATACCCATGCTAATTTTAGAGGAATGATTTCTCTCTTTCCTCCTTTTCTTTAATTCCTTTTTTTTCTTTTCTTTTTTTGCTTTTCTTAATGGAAAAAAAACACTTTTTTTTCTCAGAAACCATAAAAAGAAAAATGTTGAGGTTAATTTGCTGTTGACATGACTTTATCTTGGATATGAATAGATTTATGCATATCGTCAAGAATATTAAAAGATTCAAACTTTGTGCAAAGGAATCGCAATTTTAAATCTTGAATATCCTCAAAGGAGAACACCGCTTTATACTGTACTAGTGATGACGGTGCATTTACTCAATGGAATAGCTAAACATACAACTTTGAATTTGTGAAAATATTATGGTATGTTTCAAAATTAAATGTTTCAACATGAAAAGCATATTTAAGCGTCGCTTTCGTTGCAAAAGAATTACAGCTGTTAAAAATGTGCTGACTTGCGGCATAGTTTCCAAATTAAGATTACGACACATATAACTCCCAAATTACGATACAGGGTATCTTATCAACGCAACATGTTACTGTAAACTGCGTTCAATTTTTATCATAAATATATCTGTTAAATTCTATCATTGTTTGTGTTCTCGTGTCATAGACATTTTTCCCGGGCATTTTTGCCTTTAATTTTTCAAGTTTTCCTTCATATTTATCAATTGCAAGCAAGAGAGTGTATGAACTAGGAAGTCTATATAGAGAGTTTATGAACTAGGAAGTGTATATTGGCTGTAAGTTGCTGTAGCACGACTCCGTGGCGGGCATGAATGCACACAAAACAGTATACTGTGGGAGACAATTGTAGACAATCAGCTAAGTCACCATGTGAGTAATTTTACAGTGCGGATGAATTGTTTCATTGCACCATGTGTTTGGAGAGTACACAGGAATTGTGTTAACAGTTCGTCATGGTGTGACATGGCGTAGGTTTCTATGGCCGACAATGCTAAATACCTTTCTGTATTTACTCCAAATTACTCCAGTCTCGACCGCCAAATAGGTGTAGAATGGTCATTTTCTCATAGGATTGATCATTGATACAGCGCCTCTGAATAAAACAGGTAATCTATTAGATCTCTTTACCTGCCCCGTGGACCGCATTTTATAAACGGCAAATAGACTGGTTACAGTGCAGACGCAGAGACACATGCAGTCCCATCGATTCTGTTCCACTTATTTCAGCGAGAAGGTGTGAGCATATAACTTTTTGCATTTTATGACGAACATTGTGTAAACATTAAGATCAAAGGTGACACACGCTGGACTTGCATCTTTTATCATTCTTCCAATCACAGATTATGTTTTAAATGTCTGATAGTCCACCTGATTTCCAGATGGAAGTTGTTACTTTAGAGTCATAAACTAAAGTGTATTTTTCTTCCCTGTCTTTCTTGGGGATCGCGTCCAATTACGGTACTATATCTAAATTTATATAGCGGTTTAACTCATAAATTAGAAATTTACTCTAAAGGACTAAAAGGTCGCAGGAAAACGTTTTTTTCCATTATGTTTAAAATAATCACGCTACCAAAAACTGGGCCTAAAAAAGTTATTGGTGTTCATTTGGGTATATCAGTATTCCCTCCATAAACTTGGTCCAAAATTTTGGCTGAAGTCCAAATTGATCCATTCCAAATCGTTGAGAACATTTTGAAGCAGACGACATTGTGAAAACCACAAAAAGTCTTGCACCGCGGCAAAGAATCTAACTTGAGGTGCATGTTGTTCCTTGTCTTTTGCGAAAGCAACCCAGTAATGTTTATGAGTTGCTTGTATTGTCATAGCAATCATCTTCCCTTGGCAGCAATGCTTTTATCTTGCTTGATGTGTTTGTTTATTTGTTTACCTTTTTGCAAAACTAAAGTAGGCAAGTTTTGACATGCAAGATTAGAACGGGGGGAGCCCAAGTATTTAGAATTTAGTCAACATAAATTACTTGCGCAAATACACGTACCTTGCAAGCAAGTGCTCTTGAACACAGGTCTGCTGAGTGTACATGAAACGTGACGCAATGAGGCATTATGGATCATTATATGATATGTATGTTTAATTCCACTACAGCAACGGTACATATTGACACGGATTTAATTAATTGTGGTAGAACCAAGGCCACGGTAAATATTTTACCACCAGTGCGTGGACATACAATATGGCCTGGTTGACCGATCTTGTCATGTGAGAAGTTTCAACACGTTTAGCCACAGGGACGACCATTTTCAAATGCACGCAAAACCGTTACAACATTAGATCAAAGACATGTAAATAAGCGTTAAGACATGTTTTCCACCTGGGAAATCAGGGCTTATACAGTGTCATCTAGGTCGTAATGTTGTATCTAAGCTTACCTTTATGGGTGTATATAGTAGTAGCAGATATCATAAAACACTTCAAGATTTTGGTAAAAAGCCAATTGTGTATTTACATTATCACATCCTCTTCCTTGTCTTAATGATAGCCAGAGATTAATGTCAATTTTGTGTGTAAAGGAGGTTCGTATATACTTAGAGAATACGACCACGCGTACATCTACAGAAATTTTTCATACACATTCCGTTCTTAATGAGTGTGAAATCTAGTCATCAACTTTACGTACGGTTTACTTCTTTCAGCATGTATCCAATGCCAAGGACATTATTTGGTTTTCTTAGAGCATACCGAATGCACTTGTCTCTTGTCAAAGAAGCAGATGACTTTTAAATTTGCGTGCTCAGAAATTATAATGATGGAAGTCTGTTTCATCTTTGCCCGAGATACTGCAACAGTGATGTCTTACCCTACTATCGGTCAAAATGTTCGAGACAGCCTTTAAATATTGTTTTTTGTGTGTGGATATTGTATATTACGAAGTTTTACCTATCCGAATTAAGCACTGTCGACACTAATCGTTATTGTCTGTCCCAGATAGTCTTGCTTCCCGATGTATCCCATTTATATGGGTTGACAATGAAAAGTTGCAGCTTCTGTTGCATATGATCGATTGATGGTCGTGATTCTAAATTCTTTCTTGAATTTAACATTATTTCTATTCGTTTGATACGGATGACGTCCATATCATCGCATGTTCGGGGGGGGGATTTTCGATAAAAAATATCCTTTGTATGGTTTATTTTGGTTTAAAGGTTTTAGTTTAAAACTATGTTGTTAGAATGGGATTCGAATGATTTGCTTCTATGCAACTGTTTTTTTATTTGTTTTGTTTTTATATTTATTTATTTATTGCTTTCTGTTTTTGCTTTGTTTTGCTTTGTTTATTTTTCCTTTGTGTTTTCCGGCTCTGTGTGTAAGCAACATCAGATCAACTGTCACAGAATCTGCATGGACATTACACTCCTCAGTGGTCTCACTTTTCTTATCCCATGCAACAAAGTGTTTTATGTACAAATGATGAGGCGTTGGCTTACTGTACACCATTTAGCAATATATCTTCTTGGTATGGATACTACACATCATTTAGCAATAAATCTTCTGGGCATGGATACTACACATCATTTAGCAATATATCTTCTTGGTATGGATACTACACATCATTTAGCAATAAATCTTCTGGGCATGGATACTACACATCATTTAGCAATATATCTTCTTGGTATGGATACTACACATCATTTAGCAATATATCTTCTTGGTATGGATACTACACATCATTTAGCAATATATCTTCTTGGTATGGATACTACACATCATTTAGCAATATATCTTCTTGGTATGGATACTACACATCATTTAGCAATAAATCTTCTTGGTATGGATACTACATATCATTTAGCAATAAATCTTCTGGGCATGGATACTACACATCATTTAGCAATATATCTTCTTGGTATGGATACTACACATCATTTAGCAATATATCTTCTTGGTATGGATACTACACATCATTTAGCAATAAATCTTCTTGGTATGGATACTACACATCATTTAGCAATAAATCTTCTGGGCATGGATACTACACATCATTTAGCAATATATCTTCTTGGTATGGATATTACACATCATTTAGCAATATATCTTCTGGGTATGGATAATTGTAAACTCTGGCCCATAGCTCAGTCCTTACTACCATACACCTTCATTGTCTGGCCCACAGCTCAGTCCTTACTGCCATACACCTTCATTGTCTGGCCCACAGCTCAGTCCTTACTACCATACATCTTCATTCTCTGGCCCACAGCTCAGTCCTTACTGCCATACACCTTCATTCTCTGGCCCACAGCTCAGTCCTTACTACCATGCACCTTCATTCTCTGGCCCACAGCTTTTGTCCGGGTGCTGCATTTCTCCAGGAATCTCAATTGTTGATGTTGTTTATTGTGTCGCTGGGTGTGACATTGCAGGCTGGCACGCAATGAGCTGATCATTTCAATGTATGTTAGCATACGCTGTAATGCAGCGAGGCAGTAATTCTAAGGTATGGGTGTGTACATTGCTATTCAGTGGGGTGGTAATTTGAAGGTGTGAAAGTGTCCACTGATATCCATGAGGTGGTAATTTGAAAGCAGTGAAATGCACAATGGAATCCAATGAGGCAATAATCTGAATGCCTAGAAGGTTAGGCTTGCATGCGGTAAGTTTTAGGAATGGACGTGTGGGTATGGAAGTGTACACTGACAGTCAGTGAGGTAGTACACGGAACGTATGGAAGTGTACACTTATAGTTCTTGAGGTAGTACACTTAAGGTATGGAAGTGTACACTGATAGTCAGTGAGGTAGTACACTGAAGGTATGGAAGTGTACACTTATAGTTCTTGAGGTAGTACACTCAAGGCATGGAAGTGTACACTGACAGTCAGTGAGGGAGTACACTGAAGGTATGAGAAGTGTACACTGACAGTCAGTGAGGGAGTACACTGAAGGTATGAGAAGTGTACACTGACAGTCAGTGAGCTGGTAAAGTGAAAGTATGAAAGGGTACACTGATAGCTGGTTTAAACATATTTTTATTTCCATGAGGATACAATTGGCAAACAGGGCAAGAAAAGGAACAGAAATGTACACTGATAGTAAGTGAGGTATTAATGTGAAGCTATGAAAGCGTACTCTTATATTCAATAAATTAGTAATTTGAAGGAATGGAAGTATACACTGGTAGTCAGTGCAGTAGTAAAGTGAAGGTATAGATGTTTACACTGATAATCAGTAAAGTAGTAATGTGAAGGTATCGAAGTGTACCCTGATAATCAGTGAGGTAGTAATGTGAAGGTACGGAAGTGTATTCTGATATTCAGTGTATTGGTAATTTGAAGGAATGGAAGTGCACACTGGCATTCAGAGAGGCGATAATTTGAAGGTATGGAAACGTAAACAGGTATTTAATGAAACAGTAATCTGAATGCATGAACAGACACGCTGGTGTGCCGTGAGGTAGTAATTTCTTAGTGTTAAAATGCACACAGGTAGTTAGGAAGGCAATAATTTGAATGTATGGGAGCGTCCCCTGCTATCCTTTAAGGACCTCAATGTATAAAAGTTTAGACTAGTACCCACCAAGGGGGCATTTGAAAGTACGGAGGCAAATGCTAGTGAACACTAACACACTCCTAGATAAAGGATGAGATTTGCATGAGTTTGAACGTCAATATCCACGGGCTCGCAGAGGAGTGTTCATTGGGAATACACACAGACACACACACGCACACACAGACACAGACACACAGACACAGACACAGACACAGACACAGACACACACACACACACACACACACACACACACACACAGATACATATATAGAGAGATTGATGAGCAGTTGAAGCCTATATTAATCTATTAATCACTCCCAACGACACACATGTTAGGAATACTGTAAATTGCTCTAATTTCGCTGTACTCTTATTTCAGCTTATTTTGCTGCTGGCACAAAACCGTGAAAATAAATGCTCAGTGAAATAGTACTTTAACATTGCTTGAATAGGAATTATGTCCAAAATGGTGAAATTAAAAATACAGTGAAATGGCAAGAACACAAAAACCGTGAAAATTTATACACGAGAAAATAAAGCTATTTACAGCATATATATGTATATATGGAAATGCGCGCAGTGAGATAATCATTGAATGTGTGATAAATGGAGAGTACACGATAACATCAGAGGGATACAACATTTTCAAACAATATATGTGGTTCGGCATAAACTGTCCTCGTTCACAGACATAAAATACCAATATATAACATGCTTATCACTTGTCACGATGACGCTACCGAAACGTAAAAAAAAGCAATTTACAGCATATATATATATATATATATATATATATATATATATATATATATATATATATATATATATATATATATATATATATATATATATATATATATATATATCAAGCTTCCCATATTTGGTGCTGTGTCTATCCATGCTACTAGTCATGTTGAATCCGCACACTTGTACTTTGTATGTAAATGTGCTCAAATAATATACTTGGTACGTACTATTTCCTTGCATTTAATAATCACATGACCAGATCACTTGACCAGATGCTGTATGTATGTGGTAGTGTCTTTAAATAATGACCTGTGAAATAATCAGACAGGTCAAACTTGGGATGTTTATTTTCACATTTGTAAGCAACACTGACAATACACCGGTCAACATATGAGAGAACTTTAAAAAAATTTTCTTTAATAGGACTGAAAAATATTTCATGACATAATGAGTACATGTGAATGGCTTGTCAAAGGTTTTACTGTAGGGGACGTGACATCTTAATACACAGGCTCTATTGTAAAATATATACAAACAAATTGTGAACGTTATGATGAAACATCATCAACAGACGCATACATAATTGAACTACGGTCACTTGTGCGTGTTGGACCTCTGCAATTTACGTTTTGATAAATTTCTGAAATGTTGTCTGAAAACATAATACAAATAATACTGTGGCAGCAGTGCCCCCATTATTATTATCATTATTATTATTATTATTATTATTATTATTATTATTATTATTATTATTATTATTATTATTATTATTATTATTATCATTATCATTATAATTATCATTATCATTATCATTATTATTATTATTATTATTATTATCATAATTATTAGTAGTATTATTATTACCATCATCATCGTCATCATTATTATTATTATTATTATTATCATTATTATTATTATTATTATTATTATTATTATTATCTGAAGGTTAAGGACATAAGACAAATACAAAAGGTGTGGTAGACTCACATTTACTAGAAAAGCCTAAATATTCATTGGGGAATAATATAGTAAGACTTGCTTCTGTGCACACACATCGCATCTGGCAAAAGTATACAAAATAAACAGGTGTCCACATTAGACGCGACCAGACCTACCTTACATCTGAGGGTATGTAGCTGACTAACTGATCAAACTTTCTCCATAAAAGAATAGTTTTGTTAAGACGTAACATGCAAATATGCTCATAAACATTACAGCATCTATGCTTGCTTGACCAAAGCATTGTCACTGTGAGCGGAAATATCAAGACTCCCTGATTATAGATTAAGAATTCTAGATCCCAATTGTGGAAACATTACAACTTGGTGCATAAAGGTGTGAACAGTGACATAGCTACATATCTGATTCAGGAATCAGGAATCAGAAATCTGAAATAAAGAAACTTTTGATTGAGTATATATATATATATATATATATATATATATATATATATATATATATATATATATATATATATATATATATATATATATATATGTATATATATATATATATATATATATATATATATATATATATATATATATATATATATATATATCCATCTGGGAGACTTGTATTAAGGTCGCAGTCAGTGCCATCAAACAAGCCGCGCATATGTTGTGTCTATCATTTATGACTTTGCAGATAAGTCTTGAATCATTGCAGTATATATATTTTTGAATGCTTTAGACTTAATTATGTTGTGCTTTTTGTAACGTACAAATTAGAGATAACGTCACCTTGGAAGATAGTTATTAGTACAAGTATAACAATTATGTATATGACATTCCGTTTGATATTTGTCCATATAATACTTCTTAATACAAATTGAATAACCTCGATTACTGTGTATGTTTGTGTATCACTATCATGTGTCGTCTGCATAGCAAACAGGTTATTTTAGCTGGATATACTCTGAAGACTGCCCTCAATAGACCGGTGTCGGGGAGCAAGAGATGTGGTTAATATATAAATGACTACCATCCTTCGTTGTCACAACACACAGGTAATTTTAGCATGTGGTATTATAAAGAGTGCCCTCAGTCGACAGGTGTCCAGGGAAAGATGTGTCATTAATACAAAAATGACCAAGAAATTTGCGGGTTTGGACAAAGGTTTGCACAGTATACTGGTTAAAAAGTGCATAGCACTGGTTAAAGTGTGTACAGTACTGGTTAAGGTGTGCACAGTACTGGTTAAGGTGTCCACAAAGACAGGTTCTACTCTGCATATCTTTCTTTTTTGCTGTTAAAAACAAATGTCAATGATTGCGCGGACATCTTATTTTGTGAAAGGAAACCTGGCTGATAGACACACATACTTGTGCTTTTGATATGTTCATAAAATAAGATAGGGCAGAATATTATCTATTCAAAACATTTTTCTAATTACAACAGCGTTGCTTCGTGTACTACAATACAATTTTCGAAAATGACAATGATTAAACATTAAACAATCTTGAAGTGCAAAAAATAACTTTTAGGTATCACAGATATTGGTAGCAGATTATAAATAAATATGTGATACACAAAAACCCATTATGTGTGACATATCAGTAGGCTTTTTTGCGCCATTAAACTGAAACCATGTGTCCAATTTTAAAGAGAACATGGCCTCATGCGTGTAATTAACATTCCGCACTTTTAAAAATGGTGATATGAAATAAAATGAACAAGGTTTTATATTTTTACAAAATATGACACCCCCACCCCCATGCCCATCTACATATGTCAACAATGATATACTGCTTTTTGATTCGTAAACGTTTTCCTTTCATTACTTCCAACAGCTCCAGGTCTTTTTGAACAGTTTCAATAACATTTTAAGCGCTCAGTCTGGAGTGTAGTTCCTTTCAGTATTTCGCATTATATAGAACATAATGGTTATCCCTTTACAACTGAGATGAATTAAATGTGTGACATGTGTCTACATGAGCTGGCGTCCAGCTACGGTTCCATAAAACCTGTTTGCTAGTCCTATATCACTTCCGCCGTTCGATTTAAAAGAGAGCATGTATTGACATTTTCTCTTCAAATTTGTATAGCTGAATGGCAAAAGAACTCATTTCCATTTACTTGACATAGCAATTTTTTCGTCAGTATATAGTGAACGTTGAACAGTGGACACCACTTTGGGATGCACATTTCACACATTTTTTGGTGCTGATGATTATAGACTTGCTTTGTTGTAGTTAACCATTCTAGTGCCGTATTTATCTATCAATGAACATACCTGATGAAGAGAGAATTATTTCTCTAAAAGCGGGAATATGGTCGTCCGGCAAATGTTGAAAAAAAAGAGCAGTTACAGCCATATGTAGGTACCGCACACTGCGTGTACCAGCAAATGACCTTGGGCATCACACTAATAAAAACTGAATCCACCAAAACTGTAATCCCGTGCACGTCAATAATGATTTCACATTGGCTGATCAATTTTCTTTTACATAAATGCTTGTTTTATGAAGAATATACAGGGGCGCCGGTCGTTAAGTTCTGAATATATTCTGCTCTTGCGATGTTGAAGAGGACATATTAAGGTCAAATACACGCAAGGTCATGCAATAGGTCAAGTCTTACATTTCACGCTCCACAAATTTCAATTTATCTTCAGGCAAAAGAACTGAGTAGAGCTTTGAAGATCACAAGTTCACCGTGTAAACATTATGTTCTTTATCATTGAGACGCTGGCGTGTACAATCTTACAGTAACCAGAGCCAGGCAACAATTGATAACTTCGATAAAGCCAGCTCAACACTTTGCCTCTCAAGCCTCCCACGACGAGGTTAATGAAGTCAGATTCGTCTCTGTTTTTCTCTAATTCTTATACTGTACCTTTAGAATAAATGAATGAATGAATGAATGAATGAATCAATCAATCAATCGATCCATCCATCCATCAATCAATAAATATACTAACGAAGGAACAAATGAATGAATGAATATAAAACGTTTGGTTGAAAAGGGTCGTGTTTTAAAGATGTGTGCAGATTCCGTCAGTGTTGCACAAACAATAAACCTATGAAAACTTTGGATTCAATCCTATAATCAACATGCAGAGGGCAAGAAGATTGTTGTGTCCACATGCCTTCAAAATGTCATTCATCCAAACGGAATGTATCTAACAACTCATATTCATCTTTTGCCGATGACTTCATGATGTCAGGCTTCTGCTGGGTCTCAGTTAATCTCATGAGATTTTGTTGTCTTGACTCACTGACCAGATCTGATCAAGGTACTTTTCAATTGACTGAGACTTAGTGTGTGTAAAGCACGAAAGGCCACCAAGAACAACTCTAAAGCAGGCATTATGCATCTCCAAACGTGGATTTATTCCTTTCCTTCACGCAGGGTCACGACCTTCTAACGCCAGACAAATGTGCAAGAAAACGCTGTCAGAAGACACGACATCGTCAGGGGAACTGATCTTGAGACGCGAAGATGTGTCACGATCACGTGATACAGTCAAATGTCGGAAGCCATGCAAACCAGTGCTTTATCTCTCTCTACGTAACTTTCATTCCTTAGATCTTTAATTTATGTGTCAAATTGTGTACATGTGCCCAATCATAACTTTGGATCTTTCTGATCGCTCGCCCTAAAAATGAAGGTCTTTCGAGTTGGCCTGCCTATAAACTTATATAATTCCCAGTTATAAGCAGATCAGTCATCATACAATACGTGTCGCATCAATCCTAGGTTACCCAGATGACTATACTTAGATCATATGTTACTATTGTGACAACTACCTACAAGGAACGCTAAAGAGAAATATTTCTAATATCCGTCATATTGCTTTGACGATAAGGCAATCTTGACTAAAAGACAAAAAAAAAAGTGAAAGCGGCATTCTGATTGAATGCCTCACATGATATTTACAAGAGAAACAAATGCTTCGCGGATCCAGTATGCGTGCATTTTTGGAAAGGTAACAAATTCAGGTATATGACGTGATACCAACAATATTGGTACAGACTGCAGAGATTTGTTTTGCCTCCATTTCATAGCTATTCCTGCAGCAAAGTACGTCAATTATGGACATTGACGTATTATGGTCTTTAAAGAAACATACGGATGAATATAAATCAAAGTTATACAACTATTTCCGTTGTTCCCCAGAGCAACTGAGGAGTCATTCGGGACCACCCTCGTATGAAGACAAAATCATATTTGGAGAGATGGCATCTCGGATCAGCGCCCAGGCCAAGGGAAAGCTTTCTTCTGACCTTTCCCAATGGGGAGACCGAGCATGGTCAAATCCAGAAAATCGGATTGTAGTCCATCCGTTAATAAGATTTTGGAAGTTAAGCGAGGCCCTATAGCCGTGCCGCCAGATTTTGGCATGTCACTTCTAATGCAAGCTTGTAACCTCTTCCAATTGATCGTAACGTGGTTTTCAGAGGCACGTGCCCTGTTCCCACGAGACTTGTTGGTTGCAATCTCTATGATCGGTGGCTCTCACAAAAATCCACCTTTGACATTTTTTCCCAGGAGCCATGGGTTTAGTTCGACGTTTGCGGAGGCTTTGATATCGGGCTGTCCGTACCGTCCATATGACATTCACATCAAATACATTTTTCATGGCTTCTGATACTTCAGTCGCCACCGTCACGTGCTTCTGACTCTTTTGGCTGAATTTGTCTCTTTAAATGGGTTAAACCACAACAAATCCGGGTATGGGGAAGCAGTAAACCCTTTTCCGCTCAGCACCAACTCGGTCAATAATTTTCATTCCAATGCTTGGTTGTAGCCAAGACAGGTAATGCCCGGGTTATCTGTGATCCTAGAGTCTTAGGCACAGCGTTCATTCAAAATATTCCCTTTATCACAACACTACAGTGAAATGTTGATAAATATAAACAAGGCAGAGAGCATCCGCCAGCACAGCAATGTGGGCCAATTGAGGCGAACAGGCCTAAATATAGATATAATCCTGGATGAGTCACGGTCTGCGCCTGTCAACCACAGCATGGATTTTGCAGCAGTTTTTCCTACAATTTGGATAGCCAACAAATTGTCAGAGTCCACGTGATCATATTACACCAAAGCCACAGCAATTATCCTTGAAATATACTATATCGAAGGGATTGGAGAGGGACTTGAAAGTCCAAGGATACAGAGCTAAATGGCTTCATTTGTGTGTCACCGTTGCTTGTTCGTGCAAAGGGCTACTTTGATTACTTCAAAAAGAAGGACGTACTCCCCTTCCAACGTATGATTCAGCAGATTTTGTTTTTAGATTGCTGTGTACCAAGTAACAGAAAAAATCGCCCCCCTCCCCGTCCCCCCCCCCCCGCAAAAAAAGCCCCGAGGATTTTTGTCAGACTACAGGGTATTTGCAAGTGCTTGCATATGTTCCACTGGTATAGCTTTAAAGATTTATCAGGCATGATTATGATATACATGAGGGTACACACTAAAAAGGCTCCAGTAATACATCTTCGATGTCCTAGCAGAAAAGACATATCACCTTGACCTTGTGGAACTCATTGAACCTGAAGAATAATTGTGTAAAGGTTTCCTGATGTACTAACCGTATAGCCAAGTTAGAAAAACCTTCTGTGTTCCAGGGGTTGGTGCATACAGTTTCAAAGGCAGATTCCAGGAAGCAAGCAAATGATCATGCGTTTAGTCCATTCTGATACTAAAACATCAAGACAACTTTTGGCATCAATAATCAAGATTCTTGAGGATCACTGTTAAAAGCAGTGTTGTTCGTTTTGGATCCATAATTTTTGCACATCAGTAATGCTGTACTTTTATTTATTTATTTATTTATTTGTTTGTTTATTTATTTATTTATTTATTTATTTATTTATTTATTTATTTATTTATTTATTTATTTATTTATTTATTTATTTATTCATTCATTCATTCATTCATTCATTCATTCATTTATTATTATCATTGTTATTATCATTGTTATTATCATTATTATTATTTTGGAATATATATGGCACGTATACGGGTCTGTGTATATTTTGCCTCTAATAAAAACACTGAAATGAAAGATGAGAAATCATAAAGAGAATCGCTGAAAAAGGGGAAGAGGGGCTAACTACGCTTCTTTGTAAAAGTATGACATCATCAAAGACACAGGTTATACAGGCTTGAACCCAAAGGTCCTAATGGTTACCACGTGATTATGGTTTCCTGAGGGTTACCCGGCTACCCGATTACCCTACATATATACGGTTTCTTGAAGGTTGCCATATGCTAATGATTTCCTGAGAGTTAGGACATGATTGTGGTGTCCTGACGTTTACCATCACATAATTGTATTTGTGTCTTTTTGTCCAAAACCACTTCCTAGTAGTCATTACCCTATTCCGCAGTCCGAACTCTTTACTCTCCATAAGCTAACCTGTCCCTGTCTAACCTATATACATATAGAATTACTATTGTCAATATTGCACACGTTCCTCCGTAAAATTTTGACATAGGCTGTATCAGCCCAAATAAATTAAAGGGTCTTCAGCGGGTAACTACTCAACATGTTTCGGAGCCTTTTACTCGTACATGGTTTGGTTTCATTGCAGCTTCTTGAGGTTTGAAATGATTATGATTTCTTGACGGTTACCATATGATTATAATTCCCTGGGGATTACTAAATGATTTGTGGTTTCATGCATATTATCATATGATTATGGTTTCCTGAGGGTTATCATATTATTATTATGGTTTCTTGGGGTTTCTATATGATTATGGTTTCCTGAGGGTTATCATATTATTATGGTTTCTTGGGGTTTCTATATGATTATGGTTTCCTGAGGGTTATCATATTATTATGGTTTCTTGGGGTTTCTATATGATCATGGTTTCCTGAGGGTTATCATATTATTATGGTTTCTTGGGATTTCTATAAGATTATGGTTCCTTGAGGATTACCAAAAGATTTTGTTTTCATGACGGTTACTATATGACCATGGTTTTGTGAAGGCTATCATATGGTTATGGTTTCCTGAGGGTTACCATACGATAATGGTTCATAAGGCTTACCATGTGACAATGGTTTCCTGAGGTGAGAGCTACCGTACGATTATGGTTTCAATCAGGATTACAATTAGATTATGGTTTTATGAAGATTACCATAGAATTATGGCTCCGTGAAGGTTAGCATAGAATTATGGTTGGTCTTATAAGACGTTAAAGTTTTGCACGAGAGTTATGGTGCCAGGAAATGGGGGGGGGGGGTTTAAAGCACTGTCCGGGATTCTGAAGAAACACTTGATACATCGGCTACAGCAGAAAGTTATAGCAGAAATAAATCCACCTCAATGTATTTTGACATGAGAAGTGAAAAGGTATGGCTTGTCGATCTTTTTATTGTGAGCGATTTCCAAAGTGGACATCATGCCACGGTTGATTTTTTCTGTCATATGTCTTTATCAAATTACAAATCACCAACTCAAAGGAATGTGTAAATGATAGGTTATTGAATTGGAATTTTACATAATATTTGCTCGAAAAGATGTGAAAATGATTTTCTGAAAGATTAAGACGCAACTAGCTGTTCACTTATGGGAGGATTCTATTGTCCAACAGCCAGACGTATAAATATAAATATACAGGCTTTCTCAATGACACACCTTCTCTCTTGTAACTTAACAACTTGAAACATGTTACAAAGAGTGTCGTCATTAGATAGTGTGCCGTAATTAGATAGTGCTACCAAAAGAATAGCACGTCGTCGGCGTTTTCATAACAGCCTTTAGAGTCAGTATTTTTGTTTGTTTGTTTATTTGTTGTTGTTATTTGTTTTGCATGAAAATAAAGTCCATGCGCCAAAATCGCAGGATAGTATCATGGGCATGTCCTGATGAAATCTTGTGTGTCAAAAACGTCAAGAATATTGATAAAGAGGCTTTTGAATATAGACATTCAAGGTTTTCTTACTTAGATTAACATATGCTGGTTCATCAGGTCGATTACAAAAATTCAAATATGGAAATGTTGTAATATGCTGTCATTTTCATAGCTAGACATTTTGTATTTAAACAATGTAGATGAAAGGTTTGTGATGATCATTTTGATCCAATACATTGCCTCCGAAATTAAATTTTATGAATAATATTCTTTTATGCACTAGTAGAAACCCGATTATCGCCCACAAAATACATTTTTGCCACGGAAATACGTATCCCGTGAATGACCCCAAAAATAAATTGTTGCTAATGTGTACAATATAACTCTGTAAATACAGTGGTAATGTACTTCTGTATCTATTACGCATTATTTATTTTACTTGTTGGCAATCATTTTGCTGTCCTGTAAAGTAGCATTTTTTATTTTCAGTGAAAACTCGTTATAATGACACCATTTGTTCCCTTAGATATGTCAGATAAATGAATCAAATAACAAAGAAAATGAACTATTGCCATTCAAAACTTGTGTCAGTATAACGAATATGTCGAATATCTGAGTGTTGTTATAATGAAGTTTCACTGTACTCTGTTTCAGATGACGGAATCTTGAGGTCGTGCCATGGAGAACTTTTTGGATTCCTCAAAGAAAAACTGAGATAGGGTTTCTTGTGAACTGCTCTTGGTGCAACCAATAGAAATCATATTTGAAATCGGCTATAAACCTGAGGCTGAAAACCATACCATGAACTCAAACTCCTTTAATTTTGTATCGTATTTGATATAAAAACTGATTTACCAGCTGTGTGCGTAGTTGTACCAAATACAAAGCTCTCTGGTGCAGACCCTAAAGTAGAATATCAATATTTAACTCTTTCTACCAGAAATAAATAAGACTGACTCGACAACATGAAACAATTGTTGTTAATAGGCTTCCTATATATTTCCAGTCTATATTCGATCCACACAGATCTGAAAATAAATACTAGTAGATAAAACAGATCGGAGATGAAAGTGTTAAATCTGAACAACGCGCTACTAGTCATATTAGACATATGAAGCAATCTCAAATTCGTTCTGGGACACACACACACACACACACACACACAAATACACACACGAGTCAAATTTGCAGAACGTTTAAGTTTCATTGAGCGTTATATGTCATAATGGCAAGATCCAGAAGTGCATGATCAAAAAATGTGCTTCGTAAAACTCGATTGTACTACTATATATATATATATATATATATATATATATATATATATATATTTATGTGTGTGTGTGTGTATATACATACATACATACATACATACATACATACATACATACATACATACATACATACATACATACATTTCGGTCTGTACATGTGTGGAGGCGGGTGGATGGGTGTTTGTGTAAAGTATGTATTGTACAAATTATAAAAATAAGTCCTTGTAGTTGGCTTGCGTCACTAAACGAAAGAAAAAAGTATCTACCTTTTTCTACATTAAATACCAAATAAGGCAGCACGTTTTCCCAAATCTGCGTGGTTGTTTCGTACCTTTGCTTATGCAGCTTAACCCTTTCTCCCTTGAATTAAGACTGAGTCAACAGCTTTCCTTGGCATGGGTTGGGCACTAAGTGCCCAACCCATGCCAAGGAAAGCTGTTGACCTGAGGCATGTGATCTTGATAAGTCTCATTTACATTTCTCAGTCAAATTGTTTTTCATAATTGTTGAAATTAGTTGAAAACACTGAAGCAGACGACATTTGACCATCAGCCGGTTTTGGCCGGTTTGAGGGGGAAACGCTTAATTGGACAACAGTTAACAACAAGAACAATGGAAGGCGGTACATTGTCACCCGCATACCTTCCACACAAACATTGGCTTTGCAAAGAAACAAGTGAGCTGTCACAGTACAGTATTTTTCCCACCAAGACTTCAGTCCAAAGTTTATGTGCATAACAGAACGTCATTGGCACAAAATACACTGGCAAAAGCCATAGGTGATCTCTGTTTTCACACAGCCATCCACGACATCATGACACCGGCCCTTTTCAACCTGACAGTTATGCTGATACTTTATTGCACTCATAGCTGGAAATTTCTGTTGGAGTTTTCTTCGAAACTGCTACTCTTTGCAAAAACAGAACAATGTACACCACTAATTTAATTGATTAAATAAACACATTCAGAAGCAGTTCTGCAATAATTTCGAAACAGCCTTGCCTTTGTCCTTTGATTCTTAATACAATTAACATAACCTTACATTCACAACTTTTATCTCGTGCATATAGCGTGGCCTCCTGTTGTCACATTCAGACACAAAGCTGGGCTAATGCCGTCCTCTTTGTGTTTTAGGGAATCCCGTGCTTTTTGTGAAGAAGTTGCACTTTTAAAAATCATTAATATGCATGGACAATGTAAAACACTATACTCCGGGACCACATATCTGTATTAAATGTTTAATTGATATGGTGAATGGAATGAAATGAATTTTATTGAGTGCGCAACATCAACACAAAACAGTACCAATTACTCAAAGCAAACAAGGAAGAAATGTATTATATATACAATGAGCAATTATACACTTTACAAATAGTCCAATTTATAGAGCAATATAGACAGATAGAGAGTCCAATACACAAAGCAAGATATATAACATCTAAATTTTCGATCGATCGATCGATCGAGAGAAAGAGAGAGAGAGAGAGAGAGAGAGGGGAGAGAGAGAGAGAGAGAGAGAGAGAGAGAGAGAGAGAGAGAGAGAGACACTCATATTTCTTAACTATTACCCAGAATATTTGACGTTTATGGATTTTCTGAAGAGAATTCTGGCGTAGAGATTAAAATTAATTTATGTCAAACATAGCTCATTGTTTTAATATTGTATTTTGTCATGTCATGATGCAGATAAACATGTTGCGGTTAAAATAATATAATGAATTAACAAAAAGGTCTTGTACTTTTGTTAGAGAATTGGGTCGTGGTATGTGTTGTTGATAACAGGACTTCACAAAGTGATATTCATAATCAATTTCTTTTTCCAGGGGGTATATATCTTTGGATCACATGAACTTTGGTCTGGCATTCACGTGCACCAGTCTCAAGATAAAGTGAATGTGCACTTCAACGTAGTCATTGATGTGTACCAGCCCGAGGGTGAAGATAGTGTACATTTATGCTTAATCTGGCAATATTTTACTTATTTCAAAATTCCCCATAACTTCTAAATATCGTATAAATTTCAAGTTATTTGATATAACTTGGACGTTCTTGATTTGGATTTCTAATTTTGATGTTAAATCTCATGTTGGCTTTGATTTTGGAATTGTCTTTTATTCGTGCCTTGAAGATAGTGGAAGGACAAATGCCGTGGTAGGTTTCATATACAAAGCAAAGTTCTAGGGCAGCTACTCGATATAAAAAATCTTGAACAAATTTAAGCCAAATCGATAGATTTATTTCAAATACCACAATATCGCATCTGAAGTGCATATTAAGAATTTTAGTGGACTTGTGAACGTTCATCAATTATAGGTGGTTGTCCCCAAATGGGCGCAGCAGGTTTGGCATGATGGCCTCTTTGCACTGGAAATAATTATTTCTACCTTTCTTACTGTATCAGATATAAATGCTTATACCTGTCTCCCCAAGAAGCTTGTTCATAACATTACCGACACATGGTACTCTCAATAATCAACAACTTGTGCAGATCTCTCTCTCTCTCTCTCTCTCTCTCTCTCTCTCTCTCTCTCTCTCTCTCTCTCTCTCTCTCTCTCTCTCTCTCTCTCTCTCTCTCTCTCTCTCTCTCTCTCCTCTCTCTCTCTCCCTCTCTCTCTATATATATGTATCTATCTATCTATCTATCTATCTATCTATCTATCTATCTATCTATCTATCTATCTATCTATCTATCTATCTATCTATATCTATATATATATATATATATATATATATATATATATATATATATATATATATATATATATATATATATATATATATGGATGTTTCAATGGGAATCAGGAAAAAAATTCTCAAGGTGATGCCAAAACCATTTTCTCCATACATTATTCATAGACAAGACTTTTGCACTTGTCCCTTGTTGACTATCTGGTAGTGTATGAGGGTCATGAGAAGCTGCATGTCTCCTCGGTACGTTGCTGGAGCTGTTTCATTCTGATTACCATTAAGCAATATATTGAGGAGCTTCGCTGGTTTGTGCATGCCATAAGAATGGACGAAATTCCTATTGTCCTTGCTCACGTGCATAATGTTTCTCAAATGCTTTGAGGAACTGCCTTACCTTTGCAACCGGACTGTTAAATTTGTATGCACTTCAAATGTTTCTCCTGTACCCTCAGGGGCACTGGCTTCACGCGGGACGCGGCTGCTGCCTACCCCGTCCTTGTGGTTGTTCAGTCATCTTAAAGTAAGCCGTCGTGGGTAATCTCAAGGGAAATCGCATCACAAATCCTATCCATGTACTTGCTCATTGCCAATGTCTTATCCTATGCTACCTGGAAGTCTTATAACATATCCTCCAGTTTGTATTCACAGCGTTTCCTTTGCAAACAAACTGCAGCGACTGTAAAGTGTTAACAATAATCGACTCAAGTCTTTGTGTTCCCGTTGTTGTTTATACATGTATCTTTTTTAAACAATGGTGATTTCGTTTTTAATTCTCAAGAAACCTAACTTATTTTGCTGAAAGGCTTTATCCTGATATTCATGTGACTAGGTTTCATTTATTTTTTTTAACTCGTATGTTAGCTTAGACTGAAGGAAAGAAACTGAAATAGTAAACACGTTGAATTTATTTTTGTTTTGTTTTTGTTTTTTGTTTTCTTTTTTTTCTGTTTTTTTGTTTTTGTTTTAATATCAAGATAAATTCTAAGTTGTTGATATTTTGCCCTTTCAATGGTGTATCAGATCAGACATATTACCCCGTAAATATGTCATTTTTCAAACTATTCTCATCCCAAGAGCTGGCATAGAACATGGGTAGTTGCAGTTGTTTGCCCATTTTCAATACACCGCAAAGAATAAGCATCTTGAAGTCAGCTTGTTGCTGCTGTTGAATTATTACGATAGACATAAATGAAAAAAAAATCACGTCAGGCGTCCAAATACAAACATTAGCAATATGGCAAAAATGGGCCAACACCAATTACACGCGCACACAGAGGGGGGCCGCTCTAACCTTGAGCCAAATACTGAAGTTTCCTGAATTTGACCAAAGGAAATGTGAAAATGGCTAAAATGTTTTATATAGATTTATATGAGAACCATAACAGAATCTGTACCAATTATGCTTTTAACCGCTATTTCCGATTTTGGCTACATATTTTTAAAGTCTAAGGTCTGTCGCAATTAAACACATATACACACATATTATTATTATTATTATTATTATTATTATTATTATTATTATTATTATTATTATTATTATTATTATTATTATTATTATTATTATTATTATTATTATTATTATATTGAACCTCCCCGAACTGAGAAATTAAAAGTACATTCAAATGAGTACATGGAAATGATAAAGACGGATAAAGTACACCATGCAGAAAGTAAAACAACTGCTCGAGTATGTAAAATGAATGATACAAAACAGTCAGATAAGGGTGCAAAACCAACATAGCTAATGCAATGCCACTGCTAAACACACAGGCTTGTCAATTGCTGCACAAGTTTTTGATCTTTGATTTCTGGAGGAACGTTACCATAGTACATATAGATAAAATGACACAATAACGCTCAGTAAAACATCGAAAATATGTAAATAAAGATATGAATCGATTATGTCATGTGGGTTCGCACAGAGGTCCGGCCGCCACCGCTGCCCCCCTCTGGCGACCCGAGGAGCACGTAGTCATGATATTGATATTATTATATTTCATTGAGCCCCTGTTTCCCGGAAATAAAAGTAAGGTACGTCTAAAAGAAAAAAAAAATCCGCCTGTGAATAAAATACAGTATATATGTGTGTGTGGGCGTGTGCGTGCGCCTCTGTGTGTATGGACGGTGGAGAGACAGCTAAAACAATAAGTTATCTTAAAATACAAATATTAAATCCGTTCACATTAACATGTTTGTATCAATGAAAGTTACAAACGTAAAATTGTCTGTGTTATGAAAAGAAATGATAAAACGTTCACTCTAAGACGGAAGATATTGGTACAATTACGTATAACACATGCTAAGAAAGAAAATTCTCCAATTTTCAAAAGCTGAAAGCATTTGCACGTGTACTACTCTAACCGGTCTCATATTATTACAATATTAATTTTATTTGTCCTGAATCATTGGAAAGCACGCAAAGCTAACGTAGGGCCTCTCAACACGGCATCGTCTCCAAGCTGAAAATAAAAATGTCATTATAAATACAGCTAATGTAGTTTTCATTGCGATATGCATAACTTCGTTATTGCGAGCAACATAGCATACATTTTTAACTCTTTTTGAAAAGCCCATGACAGATAATCGTATAAACAACTTACGTGGGCATTGTAGTTAATTTCCATTAAATATTCATATGCATTGTTCAATGATATCAGTATATCTCAACAGCTACTTGTACAGATTTAATCATGCCTGTCGGATTTTGCATCCTATTCCCAAGCACGTGCACCGTGGATGATGAAATACTTTCAGCTAATAATTCAATGTTTTTGTCGTATATAACAAAACAAATCCCTCCCATTAAAACATTATTTGTTCAGATATTACGTGCATTGAAGTGTGTGCACAGATACCCCAGTCCCCTCCAGTGCTGCAAGTAGCACGTTTTAACACATTTAATCATCGTAAAACAAAGAGACGGGTGAGGAGGAGATCGTTCACTTGAGAGACTCAAGATCTTCTGTACGGTCATTTCAGTGAATCTTGTTCGCACGAAAGAAATTGTATGCAAGACCAGAGTCGCGTTGTACAGCATTGCAGTAGTCCAATAGGTAGGACGCGTTGTACACTATTGCAGTGGCCCAATAGGTAGGACGCGTTGTACACCATTGCAGTAGCCCAATAGGTAGGACGCGTTGTACACTATTGCAGTGGCCCAATAGGTAGGACGCGTTGTACACTATTGCAGTGGCCCAATAGGTAGGACGCGTTGTACACCATTGTAGTAGCCCAATAGGTAGGACGCGTTGTACACCATTGCAGTAGCCCAATAGGTAGGACGCGTTGTACACCATTGCAGTAGCCCAATAGGTAGGACGCGTTGTACACCATTGCAGTAGCCCAATATGTAGGACGCGTTGTACACCATTGCAGTAGCCCAATAGGTAGGGCCTGTATAAATCAATTTTGGCATTCCTTAGTTTTGGTAAATTTTCACGTCGTTAATTTCTCATGATATAGATATAAACAATTTTTAACGAATTCATTGATTTACTATGTGACTGACATTTACATCTGCATTTGTTGTGCTTTGGACTTTCAATGGGTATGTTCGTTTGCTTTCCTTTACTTTAGGTAGCACATAGATTGACTAGTCATGCATCTGTCTTCACGCAAAAATCGTTTTGTGTCTTGAGCTTGAAACAGCTTATAAATATGATTCTGGGTTTTCGTGCACGTTCAAAATCATTCAGTGACACTTCTTCAAATGTCAAATGTGCAATTTGATTTAGTCCGTGTTTTAATTGTTTTTAGTTCTATTTTGTTTAATGTTCTCAAAGAATTTTTTTTTTATCACCACAAACTATTTTCAGCAGAAAATCTATGCAAGCTTTGTATATATTGAATGTATTTATACGATAGGATAAAGACTCACTTTTGGAAATATTTGTTAAGTTTAAGTGTCATTCAGTTATGAATTGCGAACGTAAATATATCATCACATTTTCTACTTTATATTAAGGCCCATATCAGCAATTGTGCAAATCAATTTATATGATTCAATTAACAGTTCTACTTTGTTCGTGTGTATTTAACTAGTGTTTTGGGGTAGGAGAATATTGTTAACCCATTCTTGCCCCCTCGCATCTGTAGCAAATAAATGGTTGTTTCTTGTAACTTGACATACAGGTGTCAAGATGGGTGTATAAGCTGATATCAAAATATCGCAAAAAATATTTCCATGATATTCGTATATTCTACCCTTGGTGGTCTGGCTAACGCGTGGAGATCTCATTCACTGTCAGACTACTGGGCTACTATAACCACTGTTGCCCTCCGTAGGTATGTGGAAAATTTTCATATGTTTTACCTGTGACGTAGAATGTGAGGCGCTGCAAATTTGTGCATTATGAACATGCACTGAATACCTAGCAGAGTTGGAAGCTGTAGAACAAGATCTTTTCACTTTCATCTCTTATCTGACCGTCGGTAAACCTAGGCGGTCTTTGGACTCTATCAATCTTCACCCAAATAATCACAGGTTTTATTTTCAAAGGTACCTTATGACCTGCACAGGGAACTGTAGTCTGGTATTCTATCCTTCCGTAAATCACTTTCAGATCCACGAAGCCCTTACACACAGTAATCTCGGACCTCCTGTTTACATCTGCGAATAATAATAATAATAATAATAATAATAATAATAATAATAATAATAATAATAATAATAATAATAATAATAATAATAATAATAATAATAATAATAATAATAATAATAATAATAATAATAATAATAATAATAATAATAACAATAATAAATAATAAATGATGATGATGATGATGATGATGTTGTTGTTGTTTAAACTGGATGGCCTGTTTAGTCAAAAACTGTTCTTCCACAGAGTCTAGCAGGCAGATCTTATTGTCCTGCGTTTACTGTTGGAGGAAACCGGAGTACTCTCTTAAACAGATGTAAATTTGTAACAGCAGTGCACCCGCAGCGCACCGAGAAAAGCTGTGGACTTAGTCAAAAATTTGGCACTGAAAGAGTTCATTATGTTTTGAAATAAATATTTCAATCAATTATACCAAATGCACTACCATACGTACATATATACTATGTATGTACGTATCTTTAATTCTGGATATACCAATGAGTGGAAACAGGCTCATGCACAAAATCTGTCGGCGCACAAGTTCCAGAAGTGGCACAAACATTCTGTAACCTTCAAATCCGTTCAGGTGTCTTTGATGTGACTCTGAGGCCCATCAAGAAACATTGAATGGGAAAGATATATATAGCACTTCTAAGATCCGGGACAGAATGACATGATCAAATTACTACTACTACTACTACTACTACTACTACTACTACTACTACTACTACTACTACTACTACTACTACTACTACTACTACTACTTATTATTATTATTATTATTATTATTATTATTCTATTTTTCCCTCATGTGTTGCATTCTGTGGATGGCCACCTCTCTATGCAATATGTCAAAAAGACTCCGACTTTACGATGGGATAAGATACATAAATAACTTATTTATGAAGCAAAATTCATCAAACAAAATTGCAGCAAGAGGAAAGGAACAATAAAATTTGAGGAACAATCAATTCTAAGTGAACAAAGCAATTTTCGCTTTCACAATATTACAAGTGAATATTTCACAACTTCAAAATTTCATTTTAAAAAAAGAACCTCGATTTATGATCACGACAACAGCAAATCACGTTCAACAAGTGTGAGAAAATTGTATTTGTGTACAAACATCTGCAATAATAAGTGCTGTCATTTTCACAGCGCAAAACGTGACCAACTTACGTGTGATTCTAGGTATACATAAGAAGGTATACCTTTACTTTATAATCGGACTTTCAGGTTTCATTTCACATTGAACTGTGAAAACGCCATGGAATAACAAGGAACAGAATACGTGGGAGTGATTTATGCAATACACTCACAGAAACCATATTTCATAGAATTCTGAAACATAGGTATTGAAATCATATATTACTTGCACATTGTGAAGGTTCTGCTACAACCGAAAACTCTTTAACCCCGGTCTTTAACGCTTGTTCATTCTTGGAAAAGTTCCCCTTTTTGTCATAATTTGAAGAAGGAATTTGGCAAAGGGGTGGGGGTACGATTCGAATCCAGTGCTTTTATGGTGCATGAAGTTGATTTGCCTGTGAATTTATTCACCGACAAAACTCGGAACTATTTTGAAGAAAAAAAGTAAAGTTGCAAGATAGCGAGTGCCAAGTTGTGCCGTCAAAACAGGAAGGTAAAACATTATTAAACTATATTTTGTAAGTGGTCAATAAGATGGAAAAAGAGAAGCAGAAGTATGATTTTGATCAATTGCTGAATTTGTTAAAACAGAACATGAATTTAGAAGTTAACGGACTAACTCTCTCCAGTTTTCCACTTTTTTGTGCAAGAAGTTGGAGCAACATTGACACATAAGTCGGCACAGGGAATGCAAAGGCTCACCTACTGGTTTCACGGTAACAGCAATAGGCCCTCTACGTACACGTGGGCCGATACATATTGTCAGTAAAGAAACCATGCATTGTTCTCTTCGACCCCCCCCCCCCCCAACAAAAAAAATATGTATGATGGAAGAAAAGGCTTAGGCCTACGTTAGAAAATTGCGTGAGAAAACCACTTGACTACATTCGCAAGTTTTTGCTTTAATGCATGTTAGGACCAAACTGACAATCTTCTTTGCAGGGGAACGGGTGTATGGCCAGTTAGTCTTGATTTGATTAAATTCCACGATGCATTGTCCAGGGTAAGACCGAGATAAAAACGGTGACAACTACCCGTTAGACATCTGAAATCGTTATTCATGGCGACGTGCCGCTCGGAACTATGTGTCTGATCTTCTGAGGTTAGTTCATGAAACGATGCAAGTTCCAAACTCTGTAAACACCATTGTAAATTACTTTTGGTTGCATACGCAAGTAAGGTACCCCGAATGGCCATACGCGTTTGCTCGGATCTGATCAACTTGAAATTCTGCCGAAACAGAGCAGGATGCTCAAGTTGCAGTAGCACGATCAATGTAGCAGACGACAAATTGACACTTTTACACGCACAATGTTTTGAACACTGTGTTGACAAGACCATTATTTTTGTCGGCTGTATTTTGCGAATCTAGCACACGTTCTTGTTAATTGCAATGAAACAGAGATAAAACTGTTAAGATTTACCAGAATGATCAGAATTGGGTAAAATAATGACCATGTAAAGTTACTTGTTTGGGTTGGGGTAACCGATGTTGTGGGCCGTGAGAATCAGTTGTGTAATTGCTTTTTTTTTTTTTTTTAGCTCAGCTGACTTGTCCGTCAGCTGAGCTTTTAGGAATCTCCGTCGTCCATCTGTCAGTCTGTCGTCTGTCCGTCCATCCACAATTCACATTATCGATTTCTCTAAAACTGTTGTTCGGATCCGGTAATCTTTAATCTTGGTGGGGATCCACCTTGTGTGGGTTTCTACCAAGTTTATTCAAATGGTCATGCTCCAATGATTGTTGGATTTTTTAAGAACTTTATGTTTTTTGTGCAAATCTTAAAAAATCTTCTCCGAAACCGCTCAATCAATTGCTTTGATATCACACAGGAACACTGCTAGGGACACCTGCTTCTTAATTTCTTCCCCAGGTGGCGCTGCAAGTTTTATCTTTTTTTGTGTGTGTGTGTGTGTTTTTGCTACTTTCGACTTCTTCTCCAGAACTGTCACTCAGATTAAGCTAAAACTTGGTGCATATGTTCCTTGTGAAAGGGTCAAACAAAATTATTCACCGGGTGGCATTGCTGTGGATACCTAATTTTTAACAATCTTTTAATTCGAATACTTATGGGTAAATGCACCTTTCCTATTGATTACTATGTAAGTCAAGGAGTATTCTAGTGCTAGTTCACGTTTTCAACTTCTCTGAAACCGTCAGCCGGATTCACTTCAAACCTGGTGGCAATGTACCTTGGGTGGGTCTCTACCAAGTTTGTTCAAATGGCCATGCCTCAATATTTACATTTTGTCCAAAGTTTAACATTAGGGAGGTTGGATTTTTCCTGCGCATCATTCCCTCATGAACGTATGGTCATGAACTACAACGGCGAATCACATTGCACAGCCAGATTCACTTCAAACTTGGTGGCAAAGTACCTTGAGTGGGTCTCTACCAAGTTTTTTTTTTTTTTTTTAATGGTCACGCTCCAGTAAATTTGATTTTTTTCTTTTTTTTTTTCTCCGAAACTGCTCACCGAATTGCTTTGATATCACACAGAAATATTCCTAAGGAATCCTGGTTCTTAATTTGTTCTTGGTGTTTGGTTTTTGATTATTTTTTTCAATTCGGGTGCTTGTTGGTTGATGCATGCATTCTATTTAAGTAAGTGAATGGGGATTGCAAGTGAAATTCACATTTTTACTCCTTCTCAAAATCCATTGGCAGATTCAATTGAAACTTGATAGGGATGTACCTTGAGAGGGTCTCTACCAGGTTTGTTCAAGTGGTCACGATCCAGTGATTTTGAATTTTTAATGAGTTTTGTTGTTGAATTGTTTGGCAAAATGTTAATCTTCTTCTCGGGAACCGTCCAGCCAAGTGCTTAATTGCATAGGGACACTTCTGGAGACCCCTGGACCTTAATTTTTCAACAGGTGGTGTTGCAGTTTTGCTTTGTTTTTTTTTTTTTGTTTGTTTTATACAATCACAATAGGTTATGTACATGTTAGCAACAGTGATCATGGTCTGAAACAGAGGTTTCCTTGATATCATAGTTCACAACCCCACTTCAGTGTTTGCGTGTAGGGTCAGCTGAGGACAGGACTGTCACAGTCCTTTTATTTTAAATCCACAACCGAAGATGAGTGTGTTGGGGTATAGGCGTCGTCATTACAACAATGGCAGTACAGATGGACTGTGAATTATTTCATGTTGTAGGTTTGGCATCATATCGATCCATTCTCGCATGAAATAGTCAAGAAAACAGCCGTGCAACACCACTCAAACTGGAGTCTAAAGCCAATATTGGCAATAGTAGGCCTAAGTGAGGATTTTGCTTTGACAGAACACATAAAGTCAATATTAGGTGACACTGTTATGATTTGAAATTTTGTATTTTTGAATTCATAATATTCTCTGTGGTAAATTAAATTATTAATATTCGGTCTTCTTTTGTTAAGAACGGAATTAGTATAATTCTCCATTGGAAGCTGCATTTGTACACCAGGCAAATTCTTGCGGGGTGCTGAGCTGAATTTATGACGTTAGTCATCATTAATTTGGTAAATACTATCACAATTGTTTGTACATGGTCATTTGAATTTTATGGGAATGCATGCGCCATCGTGGTGATGATCTTATGCTCAGCACTCACAGTGAACTTGCCGCATAAATCTTTAAAATACTGCAACAGGGGCTTGAGCGAGTCAACCAAAGTGGCAACATGAGAACCAAAACATTAAAATTTACTATGGTTGCATATAGTCCCCTGGATAAACTTGTGCCCCAGTTTGGAATTATCTGGTTGTTTGAAATTATGCAAATCGGGGTTGTTTATAAATTTTTTAAAAGTCGTAGAGGACATCTATGTTCAATGCCAATTATGTCGTACAACAATTCTGTTTTTATTTAAATTACAAACCAAATGCAAATAACGGATGCTTAGTATTCAAAAGGTCCAACTTTTGCTTTCTATGGCACAACCTTGCAGAGGAATTAATTCAATTGCCTATTCTCGCAAGTGCAATTAATATGCGGTTAGGCTACTTGTATTAACATCACAGACTGTTTATGGGTGCAACAATTACTCCTCACAAAGCAGCATCACTTCGGACCCTTCTTTACACTGCAAGCTCGAACTGTGGACTTAAATTCTTTTCACAAGTGCACTCAGAAGTGCCAATTGTCCTTCATCGTCAGTCCCTGAAATTACCTGAAATTTAGACTGGTTTACGGTATGTGTCCCGCATTGAAACTGAATATTTTCTTATGTATTCTTTCTTACATATTCGTATTCCCCAACCTTCTGACTTAAGTGTCCCAGAAATGGCCTTTTGGACGTTGGTATCTCTGTGCACTTCTTATTTGTGGGTAATTTAAGTGCTGATACATGGCCGCTTCAATAGCAACTGCGCTACCTTCCAGGCACAAAAACCGGTGGTCAGGAAATCCTTAAACAATGGCAATGCGGCACTTGATGAAGTCATTCAGGAATGTGTTCTACATCCCTGATATGACGCAACACAGAAGTTGGAGTTGTGTTGCAATGAAATTTGTATTGCTTCGACCTTTTTGTCTCGTTATCCTTTGTTTCAACATTTGCCTTTTGCGAATATGTGATAGTTTGATCAAGCATGCTAAGAGCGAGGCGGTCGTCAGTCACTGACAAATGTATTAGGCTTGCACAGCAATGATCCAACTCTTCTGCTGGTCTCTTTCGTCCTTCCATTTTTTCCGGGTTTTTTTTAAATCTTTTTGTGGTTTTTTGTTTTTTTTTCTCATTTCATTTTTCATTCTTTTTATTGGATTTCATTTTTTAAAAAAAGTTTCTTTTTAGAGGCGGCATTTTGAACATGTTCCTTCACAGCGTCCTTTCAGTTTTGGATGAAAACAAGTCCGACAAGAGTTCAGTCTAAATTAGAATCAATCATAAAAAAGCTAGGCCTACATGAAACCTATTACTGATGAACATTAAATCGAAAAGACACAAAGTGAACAAAAACACTCGTTGGAAGCTTTAAACAGCACAGGTAAACGTCTAAATCTTCTTCGTAGATATATTTAACCTTTCGCGCTTTCCATATTATTTACTTACAAGCATGTATCTTGTTCAAACAGTTTACATTGGAGATCCACGTGCTGGAAGAGGCTCGACGACAGAATGCAGAACAGGGTCGCACGCGTGGCTATTTCACTCACGTACAAAATTAGTATCAGAGGAAACCTACCAGAATGATGAGGCCTCCGGTCGACCTCTTTCCTCAGTGGACTGTGGGTGGTGAAAGCCCAAGACTTGTCGAGCAAAGGTGTTGACACATCACTAAGTGGTGGTTAGATCACAGTTCGGGAATCTGAAAATGAGCCTAAAAATCAAGACAACCATTGGATCGTGATAATTGTTTCAAGCATTTGCAGATTTTCAACAGATTGTTGAGAGAGTAGATCAATCGTATTATAACAGTGTGTACAGGGTAAGTAATAGTTTTTACCATAGGAAAGTGTGAGATATCAAGCTCCGAGCGATAGCGAGGAAGTTTGATATCCCACAATTTCCTATGGTAAACTAACTTCAACCATCTGGATCAGTGTACGAATCTTCCCTTCCTAAGACAGTCATAAAATAATCGAGTCAGGAGATGCTCTGGTTCAGTGATAAATGGCAATAAAATTAATTTGATAAAATGACTAAGTAAAATTGTTTACCCGGAGTTTGCTGCCTTTTTTGGATTGGATTGAGGCTGCTTAACTCCTTCTGCACAAAATCAATAGAAGTCTCTGACAGGTGTAATTCACCTGTAACATTGTAATAAGAATTCTTAAAATGTTCAGAATCAACTTCACATTTTTGTTCATCACTTATAGTTTGTTGACAAGGTTGATGGCTATATCTGTGAAAAATTTGTTTACATACTCAGCTACTTTCCCTTCGTCAAACTGAATTTCACCATAGAAGTTAAGAGCAATATTACCACCTTTTGTAATTTGTGCATAACCAGGAGTTTTGAGACATGACCATAGTTTCTTTCGGTTATACTTATTTTCTTCTATTTTCTTTAACATATGGTCTCTTTTGGCATTTTCAATTTCTCTGTGGACTCCATTTGGAGTTCACGGCAACTCTTATGATATTCTTTCAGCTTGTGTTTTTTTTTTTTGTATAGCCAATTGTCACGTTGTCTGATGAGGTCCAGAATTTTAGAACACATCCAATATTCTGACTTGGCTTTAATTCGACTTCCCTGACAGGGCAACCTTATCAACAGTAGAATAAAAATATCTTTATTAAGAGCCCAAGCACAGGTTACATTTTAGCAGTTGTATAAATGCGATCAGTCTACTTTCAATAGATATCATGAAAGTCTGCAATACTGCAATACCTTAGAGATCTTATTTGTATAACATTACGGACATTAAGCTTGATGCATTGGGCGAACAAATTCTTGCCCATATACTTTCTAGTTGAATTAAGCCTTGGCGTGTAAATAAGCTCATTTGACATAATAAAGTCAGATCAGCACAAGGGTTAAAATGTTACACTGACAAAATCATGCTATGATTTTGTTATCAACCTTAATTTAAAAAACACGCAAAAAGGCAAAATAATGTTTAATTCTCCGTAATAGAAATTCCAACTATTACCGGAAACAGTTGAACTGAGTGATTTCTCACGGATATCGACTTTAGCTCAACTGACTTGTCAGTCAGCTCGGCTTTAAGGAGGGTCAGTCGTCCGTCATTCGTCGTCGTCCGTCCACAATTCAAATGGTAGTGCACCAGGGACTTTTTACTATTTTTGTTCGTTCTTTATCAAACTTAAAGCAAATATTCTTTTCCAAAACTGCATGGCCAATTGCTTCGAAATTGGGTAGGGAAACTTCTTGGGATCTCTAGACGGTAATTTGTTCACGAGTTGGCACTGCGATTCTTTCTATTTTTAAATGAATTTTTATGTGTTAAAGTTATTTACAACTTCTTCTCCAAAACCGTCACTTAGATTGTCCTGAAATTTGTTGAAAATGTAGCTTGTGGAAGGTTCAAACCAAATTGTTCACTAGGTGGTGATAGTCTGCATCCCTAATTTTTAACGAATTTTTCAATTTAGGCAATTATAGATTAAATACATTCCTATTAATTACAATGCAAGTCAAAGGGGAACGCAATGGTAATTGTATTTGTGTCTTTTTGTGCATAACCACCTCCTGTTCACTAGTTCACATTTTCGACTTCTTCTCCGAATCCATAAGCCAGATCCACTTCAAACTTGGTACCAATGTACCTTGTGTGGGTGTCCATCAAGTTGGAACAAATGGTTATGCTTCCCTGACTTTTAGATTTTGAATTAATGTTTTAGTTCAATTTGCGGCAAAATCTTTAGTTCCAAAACCACATCGCTAATAACTTTGAAATTGCATAGGGACACTTCTGGGGACTCCTGGACCTTAATTGCTCAACAGGTGATACTGTGATTTTTCTATTTTTTGAATGATTGTTTGTGTATTGAAGCTCTTTTCGACTTCTTCTCCAAGCGTGACTGAAATTTGGTGGAAATGTAACTTGTGGGAAGATTAAACTGAGGTGTTCACTAGGTGTTAGACACATTTTGTTACTGTCATGTCACCAAATTGTCACGTTTACGTTTCAAATTGGTGGCTAACCATTATACTTGTTTCATATATCTGCTGTGTGCATAAATATGTAAAATATATGTCTGATATGCCTTAGTATGAAAAACCAGTGAAGAGGGTCCATACCTTACCTGTTGAAACCGCCGGGGAAATGAACAAGTGTGAATGACTACTGATTTTAGTTACTCTGTGGTCTATCGGCTAGACGTGATCTCCAAATGGCTGACCCATTTGGCAATACAAGGAGGGTAGCTCTACCCTCCTTGGTCTCTGCATAGATCATGTGGTCCCATGGATGTCGTGCCCGAGCTCCTCTTTCAGTCACTGATGCATGCTTTTCAAATAATAATTTTGGCCGCACGAGACACAATTTCTTGATTCCTAAAATACATACCATCTTTCCAGAGCATATGCTTTCGCATGTGCATTCATTCGCCAACTTTGAAGTACGTGATAATTCACCAGCTGGAGATATTGATATTGACATATTGACTATCAATTGGTTTTCAAGTCACTTCTCGAGTGACATCGGGGGATAATTTCAGAATTCTTATTATATCTGTGTGCTTACACAGACATTCTGTTTTCCTGGGAATTCTTTCTTTCTTTACCTGCAAATATGTCCTCCATTTCATTTGAAGACTCTTAAACGTTGAAACTCCAAACTAGGCATTATTATACTTCCATACATAAATTCTAGTCTTTTCATGAAGAAAAGTGACAGTTTTAATAATTTAGCAAATTAGGGCCATGTGAAATTTAAAACTTGAAGATCTTCAAACTATTATGGGTAGATGTGCCATTCCAAACTTTAATATACAGGTTTGTGCTGTGGGCGCATCAAATGAACCACATGCAAAAGTTGTAAAGTTTAAAGTTATGCTAATTAGGGCACTTGAAAATTTTAAATGTTGAATATCTTCCAACATTATTATCGGGCATAGGAGTCATTCCAACTTCAATTCATGGGTTTGTGCTGTGGTCGCATCCAAAGAACTACGGACAAAAGTTGTATAATTTGGATTTATAGCCTTTAGAGGGACTTGAAAAATTTAGATGTTGTATATCTACCTTCAAAACTGTTATGTGCAGATATACCATTCCGACTTCACATCCTAAGTTTGTCCATCATCAATTTTGCCCCAGAGCTGAGCACTCAGATTCCACTAAAACAAAAATCTCTGGACAGTTCGTGGCCCTATCTGTGATGTTGAAATATTGCAAATTAGGAGCAACAATAGCAGACTTGTACATATTTAGGATAGACCAGACATAGAACGCGTCATGATCTGTCGTCAACAGTCAATCACGTGTATATGCACATCACAAGAATTTATTGTTTACACTCATGTCAGCTATACACTTTCATGCCACCATATGGTGACCATTTTGTCATCAGTCCACTCTGTAGTGTCAGCAGTGATCGATAATTCAAAGTTGCGTTAAAAGGTGCAACAGTACCAGAATTACCAAGAGTTTCTCATTACGTGATCAAATCTTGCTTGTTTGCTGACACTTGACATTCTGTTTTATCCAGAATTCTTTTTTTCTTCAATTCTCTGTTTCTGGTGTTTCCTTTTTGCCAGCAGATTTTTTTTTCATGCCAAGAGCCTCATTTTGCTATTTTTTCTGAAGTTGCATGTTTTCTCTTATGTAGAAGTTCAAATTTCAATTTGAATGTAGGCGGCAACAGCTTTCCTTTATAGGCACACACAGACACTTGCTTTGAAGCAATTGTTTTTCTAGTTTTGAAATTTTGTTGTTGTCCATGTGTTGTAAATTGCTTTATTTTCGCGTGTTTAAATTTTCACGGTTTTAGTATTTTTGACATTTCACTGTAGTTTTAATTTCACTGTTTTGGAAATAATTCCCATTCTAACAATGTTAAAATACTATTTCGCTGTGTTTTTATTTTCACGGTTTTGTGCCATCAGCGAAATAAGCGAAAATAAGAATACAGCGAAATTAAAGGAATTTACAGTATTCAATTTTAAGATCTACAAATTATCTGAACCGATAATATAGAAATGAAATTAATTTTATAGAATTTTGAAATTGGTACCACGATTATAAGGTTTCTACATACTTTGAGCTCCAATAGTCACAGAAGGAAGAGTTCGAAAGCCAAATAAAAAAACGTGTCGTAAGTTAGACATTTATCTGGCTTTCGTGAGCGAGGAGTCTTCTGACCTTTTGTAATGCTATACAGTTGCGTGCTTTTTCGTATTTTCAAATAGGTAATGTGTTGCCTCTGATATGTTTATACGCCTATATACATTTTTTACGTGTGGGCCTATTCTAGATTCGTGTTGTTAATTGACTCAAATTATTGTCTGCGTGTGGGCCTATCCCAGATTATGTATGTGATTAGTTGATTCAAATTGTTATCTGAGTCATTGATTCAGCAGGGCTTTTTAAGGTCTCTCTCTCTCTCTCTCTCTCTCTCTCTCTCTCTCTCTCTCTCTCTCTCTCTCTCTCTCTCTCTCTCTCATTGAACCTGTCTTTTTCTGTTATATTATGGCGATGATTGTACCATATGTACATGTATTATATCATTGAGGAAAGGCACTAGTATATATAATACCAATCACAAAGGGCACTAGTATATGTAATACCAATCACGAAGGGCACTAGTATATATTTAATACCAATCACGAAGGGCACCCGTATATGAGAATAGGTTTGGCAAATTGCATTTTTGGGGTACGGTGGTTGATGTTCTCAGTGTTATTTTGAGTTTAAAGTACATAATTTTCTTATTTAGGCAACACAAAAAGACTAGTATTGTATTAATGTGCAATCTTTTATATGCAGCGCAGGAGTGTGTCTAGGGTTATAGTGACGGCGTTTCCAATATGAAGGAAAGGGAGGTTCGAGCAGCGACAGGCCTGGAAGCAGCATGTGATACGGGGATTGCGGAGAAAGTTTGAACATGCACATATTAAATGGTAAATTTTGGGGTCAAAATAAGCACCTATTGTCTGTTTTGTTTTGTTTGTTTGTTTTCTTTTTTTTTTTTTTTTTTTTTTTTTTTTTTTTTGTTGTTGTTGTTGTTGTTGTTATTGTTGGTGTTTAGTTTTTGTTTTTGTTTTGTTTTTAAACAACCAAGAGTTAAGTAAAATTTGAGGCCATCATGAACATAATGAGTACATTTTTGAATAAAAGTCATTGGAAACTTTACAAAGAAAATTTGGCGAGTGTCGGACACCCAAGTTTTAGTTTGTGAATATGTTGTCTTTCATAATGGTAGCGCAAGCTTCGAAAATATACAAAATATAAGCATGGTTGTATACAATTGTTATTAAAGATAAGATTTGATAATTAAGTTGAACATTATTTTGGCAGCAAAGTAATATTTTCGTCGCTTAATGCATCACTATAGCGTAAAAGTGTTATGATTTTTCCGATGAAAGAACCCTGCCAGGATAAAGCAGATTTGCCACGATTATTGATATAGAACGAAGGCCTTTCACTGTTCTTCTGGCGTATCGTTGTTGTAAAATATTACCTTTCATGATGCAATATACTGTTGTCAAACCTCAAACAATCTTAAGACTGACTGTGTTATTAGGCAGTGATTTAGGCAGGCCTAAAGTAAACTAACATTGAGTTTGTGTGGGACAGCAGGACACGCTTGGGGGAGTGGTGTTTGGCCAGCCAGGTACTACCCCTTCCCTGGATACGCTAATGCAGTATATTAGGGACAACCTATCCCTTCACAACGTCTTTTGGTCAGAATCACGGGCCGGTGCGTTGTTTGTCTGTTTGTTTGTTTGTTTGTTTGACTATCCCTTTACATCGGAGGCAACAGTGAGCAGGGTAGGACCCGTGGTGCGTCACACATAAAAAACACAAGAACAAAAATATTTACACAGACTGAATATGAATGCATGCCATCATGTAAAATGGCCTACATTCATGTATACCAGACTTAAAAGTCCCGTGCATCTATAAATTACACAATGTACAGCCAACAACAGGTATAGGCAGCTTGAATAAGATGCAGGTCACGCCGGAGAGTCACCTGTTGACTGTCTCCTGCAATGCTAATCCTCAACCAGCAGGTTCTTACTTATGCGGTCAAAAGATCGCCGTTATATTTAATAAATAATCTTGACGCAACGTTTTGCTTCATGGTCTACTTTTGCAACAATTAATCTTGTTTGTGTATATAACTTGAATAATTGTCATCAAATTTACAATATTTGGAGTTTAATTGATAGCTCTTTCCTGGATGCATTTGCCCCCATTTACATTGTTATATCCATCTTCCAGTTTTTCCTGGTAGGCACATATATGTGAAATGAAGATCGGATACGGGATTACTGTTGCATGGCGGGGGGGGGGATTTCTTCCTGAATGCTTTGCGATCAGATATACCTATGATCATATTTATGACGCAAAGGCTGGTGGATTTTTCCCGCGTCAAATACAGACGATTCTTTCGGCTGAAAGATGATCATGCACCCGGATTCAACAACAATTGCAAAGGCTATTATCCCCATATAATTTAGTTTTCATTGAAAGCACTGCAATACATATTTTAATAATGACGAGAATTTTTCCACTCTTCAGTAAAAATCAGTTTAGCTTGCTGCATTGATAAAAAAGTCGTTTTTTTAGGCGTCAAGATAATGTTTTCTCTGTGTGAATAGAGTATATGGTCATGAAGAATATCATGAAAAAATCGACTCCGCATCCAATTTTATTTGAACAATTATATAATGAACATGATTTCTTCATAATAGTAATGAGATTGAATGAGTCAGAGACTTGATGTCAAGATGGCATACGGTCTCCCAGAAACTCAATCATGTCACTTCTTTTATATACATTTTTATGTGTAGATTATATTCTATATATCCGTATATTCCCCAAAACGGTACATTATTTGGAATAATAGCACATGCAGTGAATGGAGTGATGGGAAGAGATATGACTCGGATTCGCGCAAATCAACCCTTACGATGTCGCAAGATTACAAACAGGGTACCTGCCGTGCACTTAGCTGTCTCTGGATTCTCAATGAGAGGCCGTTATTGGGGAAAATCTCAGATTTTGCATCGTTATAACCCTATTTTTGAAATTAATCATCTGATCATGAAAACTATTACTTATAAAATTATGGAAATTGCATGTAGGATTTTTTTTAAAATCTTGCATATCGTCTATAGTATTATAAACAGGGGTGTCAATTCAACTTCAGTTTTGTTTTGTTGTCACATTTGGCCACAGGCGCGTCCAATAAAATTTGAAATTGTAAATTGTAAAACTTTATTTTTTGTTTTAAATTAGACACACTTGGAAAACTTAACCTAAGTTAAATGCATAGGTTTTTGCTATAGGCACTTCCAATGAAAAGAGAATGAAAAAAGTATAATTTCTACTAGTTGGGCACATTCAGAAAATTTAAATATTGAATATCTTCGCAAGGTGTGTGATTGTTGTACACCAGAATTGCTATGATACACATGAAAATCGTAGGGAAAAGCTATTTCTCTTTTATTCTTTTGGTCTCAGATTTCTATCTTCCTCTGTTTTTTACAAAGAAAAACTGAAATATTGAGAGTCTAAACAATTATTTTAGCAATAGATTATACTCCCTTATCACGAATTGATTCTTCCATAAACTCAATTTGTTCCTGAAAAAATACTATAACTTCATGTGCTGATATATTTTACGATGCAAAATTACAAACATGATTTTGTTTAATAATTCGGTTAATTTTCATTGTTTAGGCCTATAGCTTATTTTTGTATGTTATGTAATTAAAGTCCATAGCGGTATTTTAAAAACTGTCATAAACTTTTACATGTCAAGATCCAGACATGCTGTTAAAATTAGGGGCTAGTACAGCAAATCACAATCGCCATGTATTTACGACTATACAAACTCATTATGTCTGTGCACATTCTGTTTTTGTTGGGTATTTTTACTTCTTCTTCTTCTTCTTCTTCTTCTTCTTCTTCTTCTTCTTCTTCTTCTTCTTCTTCTTCTTCTTCTTCTTCTTCTTCTTTATCGGCATTTTTTCCGACAATTTTGTCAGACACTCTTTCACTCACCTAGAAACTCCAAACTTGGTATGAACATAGATCCATACATGAAGTCGAGCCTTTTACAATGACACTTGGGTGCATTAAAATTGTGCACATGGGCATTTGAAATTTTAGATCTTAAATATCTTCAAAACTTTGTAGGTAGAGATGTCATTCCACCTTATGTACCTCGTTTATAGGTGTGTGCTATAGGCGCATCCAATAAACCACAAACAAAAGCTGTAGAGCTTAAATTTTTGAAAATAAGGGACGCTTTTAAAGTTAAATATCTTCTAAACTGTTTTATGTAGTGCCATAACAACCTCAATCCACAGGTTTGTGTTGTATTGGCACAGCCAATGACCCACAAACAAAAGTTGCATCATTTTAATTTATGGAAATTAGGGGCACCGTGAAAGTTCAGATGTTGAATATCTTCGGAACTATTATTAGTAGGGGTGCCATCCACATTTAAATGATACGTTTGTGCTGAAGTAGTATCTAATAAACCACAAACAAAAGTTGTAGCATTTAAATTTATGCAAGTTTTGGAGGTACACAGACAGATTTGCTTTCAAGCAAACATCTTTTCAAGTGATATAAAAACTGTATTACTGTTTTCGGTTATGTTATTAGGATTTGCTTTATTCAAATAAAGTTGTAGTTATTCCGTTTTTAAAAATGTGTACTCATTTTGATTTGAAGTTAGCTTCACGTGTGAAATTTAAAGCTATGGTCTAACAAGGCCTCGGTTCCAGACTCCCAGGGTCCACGAATATTTGGTAACACGGTGGCACATACGCAAATGGCAAATGGCAGAGAATTTGTGTGAAGCCAGTGAGGATAAATCACTAGTTATGTCTGGGTGCGTTTTTGTTTTGGAGATACACAAAAAAAAATTCAATGTGCATGTACAGAATTATGACACCTGCCCATGAATTGGATAGTAAATGAAAGTTGTAGAATTTTTAATTTGGCGAATTAAGGGCATTTAAAGATTTAAAAGTTGAATATCTCCAAAACAATTCTACATAGAGATGCCATTCCAATTGAATTTATGAGTTTGTGGCAAAGCTGCATCCAATGAACCATGAACCAAAGTTGTAGGATTTTAAATTATGCAAATTTGGTAAATATGCAAAATTTAAATCTCCAATAGCTTCAATTTTTTTACAGATAGAGGTGCCATTCCAACTTCAATTTAAAGGTTTGTGACATAGCTGCATCCAATGAACAAAAATTGTAAAATTTTAATTTATGCAAGTTAGGTGACTACACAAGATCTAAATCTTGAATAACTTCAAAATTATGAAACATATATGTGCCATTCCAACTTCGATGTGTAGGTTTGTGACATAGCCGCATCTAATGAACCATGAACCTACGTTGTAGATTTAATTTATGCAAATTAGGTGAATACACAAATTTAAATCTTGAATAATTTCAAAACTATTATAGATAAAGGGGGCATTTCAACTTCAAAATTATAGGTTTGTGACACAGCTGCATCTACTAAACCATGAGATAAAGTTGCAAAATTTTAATTTTTGCAAATAAGGCGAATACACAAAATCTAAATCTTGACTAACTTCAAAACTATTATACAAACAGGTACCACTTTAACTTCAATTCGTAGGTGTGTGACATAACTGCATCCACTGACCCATGAACCAAAGTTGTAGGCTTTAAATTTATGCAAATAAGGCAAATGCACAAAATTAAAACCTTGAATAGCTTCAAAATTATTACAGGTACTGGTGTCATTCAAACTTCAATTGATAAATTTGTGACATGGCCACATCCCATGAAACAAGAATCAAAGTTGTAGCATTCTAGTCGATGCAAATTATGCTAATACACAAAATTTATATTGTGTTGAACTATGGCAAAGTGTAGCATTTCAAACTGTTCTCATTTTGAATGCACCCAGACAGATTTGCTGTGAGGAGAATCTTCTTTTCTAGTAATCGGCTATTCCCATCCCTGGGTCCCAGCATGCAAGACGTTTGTGAGTTCTGACCTCGGCACGAGGCTTCTATCATCGCGATACCTCCCAAACGTTTTGACCGTTTTACATTTCTTTAAGGGAGGTGTAAATGAAATTATCTAAGAGGAAAGTGATGAAAATATTGTATCACAATTGATAAATGTACATATGTTTACACACACACACACACACACACACACACACACACACACACATACACACGCACGCACACGCGCACACGCACACACACACACACAAACATATATATATATATATATATATATATATATATATATATATATATATATATATATATATAATTTCGACTTGTTTAGTTGTACTTTGTTTGAAATGTGAATCTACGATCAATAACATACTCTGCAGAAAAAAATTGAGCAGCCCCATTGTTTAACATGGGTGTGCTAAGATAATGAACTTTCGTAGCAAATATGATGCACAATTATGGAGTTGCGTAACATGGCCATGAAAGTCAAGTTTACGGTCACAAGCACATGAGACATCAGTGACAGTCAGCATGTCCCAGCGTGTGGATCACTGGCGACAGACTTCGGATTTTGAGGGGAAGGACTGTAGGTATGCTAATTTACACACACCCCCCTCCAATATTTGGCCAATGTAAAACAAGTGGGACCGCTCACTTTTTTCAAAATAAGTGTTATTCCCATTTTAAACCCAACTATGCCAATAGTACGCACTAGCACTTAATTTAACCATTTGCGTATTATACACAAAATTGATGACCCAATTAATGAAAATTACCTGAGATAGTCATGACAAATATTTATATCATTCTTTTAAAGGTTTGTCCCAATATGCTAAGAACTATATTATAAATAACTGTGAAACTAACTGCAATACTGTAAATTGTTACATCTGTAATACGCGTTCATTATTCACAATATAAGGAACAATTTTTATTGTCACTTGGTCCATTAATCTTAGTTTTACCATGAAGGGTAGAGAGAAAAATCTTTCGTTACCTACCTTACAGCGTATGATGATAAGAAAAACAGTATAATCAACTAAGTAACTCAAAGGTGACCTGCATGGTAGCGATCCCGGGGTAGCGATTCTCCGGAATCTTAATGCAGTCTCCAGGTTCAAACAAAAACGTGTATTTATGTATGCTGATGTACTAGGTTTGAACAAACAAAGCTTATTATCCATATCAATTTCTCCAGAGTATATGTCGCTGAATTCTATTTTTTGTGCAAACAGAATTAATTAATTAGATCAAGTATAATGACCGCGGTATTTTACTGCTAGCTAGCCAATGACTTTTTCAAGTGTTGATAAATAGATTTTTTTTAAAGTGAAAAGCAAACAGTTGGGCTCCACGTGTACTGTATAGAACGCTGAAAAGAACATTTCAAATAAATAGTATTTATTTGACGCTAACACAATAAAAAGTGGAGAAATGGGGCGAGTCTGACGTGATTCAACATTACAAAAATGTCACTATTTCTGGATTGTCTGTAATCAGTTGAAAAGGTTTGAAAACATTTAAAAGAGAGAAATTACACCTGAATTCTGACTTTGTAATAATTACAAGAACAGTTTGATAATGGACACATCACTCCTACAAATTTGATTTTAAATTTATTTTTAAAAATTGATTCAGGGACACAACGATGAAGCATTAAAATCTCAGCCTGATGAAAAATAAAGACTTACTCAAAATTCAAGTCACAATTTCTATTGGAAACATATTTGATTTTACTAAAAGATGTAAATTTAAGGAAAAATGACAGGAAATTAAAACTTAGTGCTCATAATCTGAATATCGACATTTTCAGGCATAAATAGCTGAAGAAAATACCTGAACATAAAGGATATGTGTAAAGATATTGAAATCGATATAGTTATGTTATGGAATGATGATGATGATGATGATGATGATGATGATGATGATTAGTTATGTTATGGAATGATGACGACGACGTTGTTGTTGTTGTTGTTGTTGTTGTTGATGATGATGATGATGATGATGATGATGATGATGATGATGATGATGATGATGATGATGATGATGATGATGATGATGATGATGATGAAACCAGGAAAATGTTTAAAACATGTCAGATATCTTTATCAATTTTGAAATTTTAAATTTGGAAGATAAATTCATAATTCTAAGGACTGATGATCCCGGACGTCTATGGAAATTTCTAAATTCATCCATGAAATCGTAAAAATAAGATGTAACTTATTTATATGTATATGTATACTCTTTTTAACTTCATCATGATATTTCACAATTGTCATCTTTGGTTCAGCATTCTCAATTGTTGAATTTAAAGCGTTTCATTGTTTCATTTCATTATGATGCTAATTACATTTGTGTAGTTTTACGTTATAAATTGCATACTAAATCAGAAATACAGTTTGTTTGGGGTACTAAATAGGAGTTCTCAACTTGTCACAAACAAAATACCCTTTTCAGCTGCTCGAAGAATCCTGTGCATGGAATGGTTCTCAGGAATCTTAACCACGGGGTTCTTTATCAAACCTTTAGGTTTCTTTAGTTCCATCTCTACTGGGGAACATTCATGACAATGTCAGAAAAGGCTGTCAATGACCAAGTATATGTAGATGCCATTTTGCAACAATTTAACATGGTTAGTCAATATTGACCCGGACTGGTGTCTGGCTAAGAGGTAAAGGTATGACAGATTTTAACAATAACATAATGAGTACCAGGAAGTGTTTCTGGACCAAAACAAAAAAAAGACGATTAGTTTGTGATATTATATCTACAATATAATATTTCTTTTGATTAGTGGGGTAATATTTGCAATGTTAATTACAAACATGAGCTTTATAATTTAAAACGAAATGCTGTTACATCAAATTTAGTAAAATTATCGTGTAGAGTATTTCTTCTGTCTTTTGATCTTATTTGTTTTACATCTTAAAATGTAGGCTTTTATCTGTTAACTTCTGTTTGCGTTTATATGTGTCACAAATAAATATTTGGAAGAACCTTTCTTAGGTCGAGACACTTCGCTTGGATCTGAACAAAAAAGTCCCTGACTCCCCAAAGAACCTATAGGGGTTATTCAAAGAACCCAAAGGAACCCTTTTTTTCTCTCAGAGTGGTCATGTGTTATATAGTGTCTGAACTACAAAATACCATTGTATATGTTGCAGGAACAGTTCATAGACCCATGAACCCGCTGCTACTCGCACGGCTCAGACGTAAATTACATTTCCCTAGCATTTTCTGTTGAACCAATACACGTTTTGGCCACAGGAGGAAGAGGAGAATTTTTTTTTATGTTTTTAACCCTATTTAATATCACCAAAAGTAGGTAAAACAATTGTATTATTGTTTAAGACAATTGTGTACAAGTGTATAGGTCCATGGGAACTGGTGGAAGCATTATAGCAGTTCATAGTTCATTTCTTGACATTAATTTTACATTCGGTCCAAAGCTTAACATTAGAGAACCTTAATTACTTTGTTTGGGCTGTGAATTCAACATTTGTCAAATTACAAAATCACTTGAACATAAGTTGGACTTAGTTCCAGATGCAAAACATGCTGAAAATACTTCTGTATAGTTCCAGGTGGACTGGTTATCATGTACATCAGTCGTTAACAAGGAATACTTCTGACATATTAAGCGTGGAAAATGAATCCGCATTTTGATAATTTAACATGTAGAGCAATAGATGGGAAACTTTTGGCGCAGAATTCTGTATTCAACCTAAAAATACTAAGTAAGTGCCTGTAAGAAAATATGCTTCAAATAATCATGTGCTCTTTTAGTAATTTTAGATTATACCAAGGACCCTACAACAGTTATAAGCTCTTTTATACTGCTAATAGGCGTAGACTGACATGTACTTTTCAATTTTCGTCGGTCCAAGAGCACAAGAACTTGCAGCAGGCTACTTATTGACCAAGATTTCGTACACAAATATGGTGCAGATTGCGAATGAAGGCTGTGAAATCCTGATTAGTGCCGTAAAAGGCAGCAATGGCTCTATCATCGCGTTTGCACGTAATGTTCTCGCATTCGCACAGCTGTTCCAGACACGGGCACGTATAAGGCTGGCTGGACCATTTGAGAACAGTTTACACCCGACCTCAAAATAAGCAAAGTTCGTTATCCTTAATTTTATATTTTCGATATTACGAGATTAAAGTTTATAAATGCATTGCAAATTCTAATACTCGGAGTACCCGATTAAAAATTGCGTATTGACACAATTGAGCCTAAGGCGCGTATCACATAGTCATGTTACTTTGACCGCCAGGTTATGGGCTAATCATTGTTTGGGATGTACACTTTTTTTTTTTTTTTTTTTTTGAACAATTTTTCCCACTTTGGATATCACAGCATCCAAAGTTCGGGTATTGGCATGGCACATACATACATACATACATACATACATACATACATACATACATACATACATACATACATACATACATACATTCCGAGCCTAGAAAATTACGTCTTCTTCATGTCAATAGGTAATTACATTAAATGTCGCATATATTTCATGCACATGCGTTGACCGGAAAGCAAATCAACCTACACAAATTGTTCGAAGATTCTCAGTAGTAATCACGAAACCGCCAAAATGATCGATTCTCAAAGATGTTTTCCTAGTTGTTACGGTATTCCACAGTTCTAATCTTTACATGTAAAACTATATTTGTGATCATTACCTTGCACAGTTTGATGATGTCAAATACAAAGCTGGTCTACTTATCGTGAACTGGAAAAAAAACTTGTGTAAAATTTACACACACACACACACACACACACGTTTATGCATACACATATGTATGTATGTATGTATGTATGTATGTATGTATGTATGCACATACCGCAAACCTTATATCCTAATACTTTTTACTGCATAGAATCATTCTTTCTCTTCTAACAATTATAAATTACACTTGCACGTAGTGAACCCACATAATCGTTGATATGGCTGTTTATCTGTTCCCTAGCTTTCATAATGACTCAAAGAAAATTTAAAGCGTATGTTTCTCAACGTATCGGAATCACGTGAAGGGGAAAATATGGGGCCCAGTGACCAGCATGTAATCATGCTACTTTAAAATTTACGTGGGGTTGTCTTGACTGAATATCGTAAAAATCCTTAAATAAATTTTCCAGCATTTTGATCGCCCGTGCAAGAAATGGTTATGAATTTCATTTCATGACGTAATTCGACAAAATAATTTGAATGCATGGGTTCACGTGTATGATGTCCCCATGCACTTTCACATCGGCTGGTACGTGTATGGTAAAAAAAAAAACCCACAGACCTGTATGTTGATACATTTTTTAATGCTTTGCAAGATAGTACCAGTTTACATGCTAATGTTTCTCAAAAAAAAAAATAAAAAATAAATAAATAAATAAAAAAAAATGATCATACATGGGCCTGAAAAGAGGAAACGCTACCATGCATAAATAAGAAGAATAAGCGTGCCTATACATGAATTCTCTAATCAAGTGTTGCTTGCCTAAATAGATTTCAATAGCACATCAATAGTATGGAGGTAGTTCCATCAACGACTGTTACTGGCATACGTAAAAGCAAGGCAGATGCATCTTGGTATATTTTCAAGCTTTCTTCTTGCAACAGTGAAGAACTTGGGTACATGCAATCCCTTCGAAATAAGCCGGTTGAAATGAGTATCTGTTTAACATTGGTTGATCCGCAGTGTAACCTTGCCAACCATGCTATTTCGAGAATTTCAGTCGTAAAAAACTGCAAGGAAACACTTTATAGTGTATAGTTTACACAAACTCTATTTTCAAAATCTAATAGTGAATTAACACTGACCTATAAATTTAAAGTATCTTTCCGTGAAGGCGTATATATGTTTATGCATATATGAATTTAGACCTAACAGTCACAGCTGTCCTCCCCGAGAATAAATGACGAAGTATAACATTACTTATACTTTAATCCCCATGTTATACAGGTTGCAGATTTACTGAATTGTAGAATGATGTCAGTGTCCTGGGTCTTAATGTCCTTGAGGTGAAAAATAATAAGAAAAAGAAACCCCAGCGCCTGATGAAAACAAGTTCCAAAAACATAAAATTTGATAACTCTTAAATCAGAAACACACACACACGAGTTTGAATTATAAAGCTTCTGCAATTCATTTGTCGTTTAGCTTTGATATTAATAAGTGTGTTTTTAAATGTGTACGACTAAAAATCGTTTCTTCTCCTCCGAATTTGGTAAACCCGGCAAGGTTTAAAATTCATTGGTGAATTATCATTTAGGAGAACGGAATAATTAAGGTAAGACTGGCATGAACTCGTACATGGCTTTTTTAAAACTTAACTCACCTTTACATTGGCATACAGTGTAACTTAGCACACTTAAAATGAACAGTTTGTTACTTACTTGGTTTATATTTTAATTCAAACATATTTATTTTCCTGGATTACCAAATAGTACAGAGTACAAAATGATGGATCTCAGGACTTGATCAGAGTTAATAGAGATTAAAACAGTGCCAGTGCATTTAATGTCACGGCTTTCACATAAATCTGACCCGATGGTCAGTCATGAATCTATCGAAAATTTAATGCTAAACTTAGTTGTTTGTTTGTTTTTTTTAATTGTAGATAGATAATGTAATGAAATCTCAATATGTGCAAAATAGAATACATTTGGATGCAAAACAGGCAATTAAGTATAGACTGACATTTTCTCTTCAGAATTGAAATATCGGCACAGTGATACCTGCTATATGCAGCCAGTGCGGTGACAAACCACCTGCTCTTTGTGGTCACTTTTTTCTTGGGTACAGGAGTTAATTTTGTTTGTTAATTTACCTGCGGTGACAGGTCACCTGCTGTAAATGGCCACTTTTTTGGTGGCAGAAAGGGTGGCAGCAAGCAACAGGTACCACTGCATTTAGAAAGAAAATTAACATGTCAAAACACTCGCGTGCCTGAGTGAAAACCTTCAGCGTTTTCTTCAAGATGAAGACTCTTGTACCAATGTTATTATTATTATTATTATTATTATTATTATTATTATTATTATTATTATTATTATTATTATTATTATTAGCAATTTATTATTATTATTATTATTATTATTATTATTATTATTATTATTATTATTATTATTATTAGCTAACATCGTATAAGTATTTTTCTGACTGAAGCATTTTAAACGTAATTTTGAGGTAGGCCTACAGAAATTATAGATAGATCTACTCTCCCTGTGTGGTCCCTCCTGCTGACACAGATTTGGAGCTTATTGGGCCTATATAACATCAGTCAGCTAAACTTTATATTTGTGTTTTTTGTTGAATAAATTTCTAAATGCTCGGTGAAATCCATACTTCCGTGTGATCAATAAACAATGCAATACCACAGGTATTTAAGATGTCTAACGTCCATTACATAATTACTGTCATTGATAAGGTGGCATTATAATTGTAACTTTGATCAGGATATTGTCAGAGAGAGAGAGAGAGAGAGAGAGAGAGAGAGAGAGAGAGAGAGAGAGAGAGAGAGAGAGAGAGAGAGAGAGCGTACAATTTACGCACACAATATTCTAATTTTTAAAAAATTGTGATTTTTACTTTAAATGATTGTGGATGAATAGTCTGATTGTCACAATGACAACCCGACTCCTCGTGCTGATCTATTCAGGTGAGTCACAGAGAAAGTGACAGGCATGGTTGACAGCTTGTCTGCTCTTTGACTGCCTTTTGTCTTATGTTTGCGCGGATAAAGTTTCTTCACGTGCCCGGCTTTGTGTGGGCTGGCATTCTTGCGCGTGGTGGACATTATGCAGAAAATCCCCCGGGGGTGGGGGTGGGGTCTCAAAAAAGGGTATGCAGGCGCCCTGGAAGGCAAAAACCCTATCTTCTGCATGCGATATTCACCCCCAAAATAGGGGGTCAAAATTCTACATTTTGCCAAAGAATGTGGGTCAAAATTCGACATTTCCATCTAAGAAATAGTCATTTTCCACAATTACAATACAAAAATCGGTTAGAATCAGCATTTTTCAACCTTTGCAGACTTTGCATGAAGAAAATCCAGCAATTTTTCTCACTTTTGGAAAAAAGAGAGGGGTCAATATTCGAACCCGAGTTCATAAAATTGGGGTCAAAGCTCTATATGTGGCCTAAAATATAGGGGGTCATTCCAGCGGAGCCTAAATACCAATACCACTATACACAGTTGAAGTTCCACCCGCCTCTGCCCGGAGAAAATCACAAGAACGCACGTGCTGTTGCAATTTCTTGTGACACCGCCTTACATGTGCAGATTTGGCGCTTCTAAATGTCACGTGGCGTGTTTCCTTACAAGGAAAAGATGCCCAATAGGAGGAGGGAGGGACCTGGGAAGGAGGACATGGGGGTTACCAGAGCCAATTGCTCTATGTAATCCCCTCCTAATTTCTGTTCAGCGTAATTTATGATGAATTTGGTCGGTTTGAAGGTCATTTTCGCAGAAATCGAATAAACTAAAAATATTTCGCGTGTAGTTTCCTGATATGGGGGAAGGGGGGGTGAGAGTGTCTCCGATCACAAGGACTGCGTTGCAAAGGCAACAGAACGCCATGCAATTTACAAATGACGGATACTTGCACAATATAGGTAAATGAAAGCCACAATGAAGACAGACTTTAGCCTGATTGTTTCAGAAAGAATAGCCCAATACAAGTAAAATTGTGTTATGCAACGGCTCCTTTCACCGACAGCCTGCGGGAATTCCATGCCCCAAAGACCATGCCTTTATCAGTACGCTCCCTGCTAGTCTCGTCCTCATCAACTGGATATTGCGGAGCCCTGGGCAAGAAGTCTCTAGTAAGCGAGACTAAAAGCAACAAGGTCGTGAGATTGAGCCCAGAAATCTGTGCAAACTACCGAGAACGGAGCACCAAATGGTTTGCCGAAGGCGAAATGAAGTGCCCAGTGAAACGTCCGCCTCGAATGGCACAGATGTCTTTTGTAAAGCCATCCAGTTAGATAGGTACAGCCCCCGAGCCACTCCCGGCGAAGTCGGAACTCATCCTCCGGTATCGCAAACTGTAAGCCACGAGGTGCAGTCTGGGATGAAATACACTCGTAGGATATCGCTCTGCGAATTCAAGCAACCTTAAATTAAATGCGCCCATTCGGCGCCTTTTTTTTCCCCGACTGACATGTGATAAGTCAATTATTATGTGTGTCATTCACTCCTTGACTATTCCCTACTTCATATTGATTCCCCGCTTTCATGTGGAATTGCTAAAGCAGTGTGTAAATGACAGCAGAAATATCGCCATAGTCTTATTGGAATTGATTTGGAGTGTCATGACAGAAACTTAAAAATCCATACCGACACCATCAAAGGTTAGGAGCTCCAACTAGCATCTTCAAGGGCGGGATTGTTTTCATTGTGTTAGTCAAAGATGAAGGCGGAGCTGTTCGGAAACAGTGATTGATGACGTCAAAGTAAACTGACGTTGGTTGCTCGGCAACTAGTCGTTAACCAATGGCCACGAGGTTGGGACCTATCAATCATGACGGATTCGCGCCTTTGCAAGACGCGCGAAATGCCCACCCACGATGGGCCAATAGTAGGGAGAGAGCGGTCGTAGCGGTCTCCACGTGCAGGCCCTTTATTGCAAGAGGTAGATTGTAGCTGTGTAGGTTGTAGGAAGTATGAAAATGGAGTCAGCAAGCCAGCAAACCTCCACGAGCAATGGGGAAGATGTTACCCATGATCCAGGGTAAGTGTAGTTGTCGGGTTTTGCCTCAGCGAGGACGATGAACCACCGATGGCTTTGTTCCATAGCTTCCATGCGTTCGCTTACCTAGTTTATGTACTGCTTCTAGGTCACAAATCCAGGGCGATCATGGCGGACTAATCCAGCATTGTCTTTTGTATTTTACAGGAAAATGTTCGTAGGAGGTTTAAGCTGGCAGACAACACCAGGTAAGGGTTGAAATCAGCCGTTTATTTGTGTCGATTTGTCGCAGTTGAATCGGGGTCGAATGGTTGGGTAGTACATTATTCATGGTGCCTATAAAATATCAATGTCACGAAACAAACATGGAGGAATCCCGTGGAATACATGTGTTTGCTTATTTTGTTTCTCGCTGCAGAGGGACTTAGGGAGTATTTCGGACAGTATGGAGAGATATCAGAATGTATGGTTATGAGGGACCCAATTACAAAACGGTCGAGGTAAGTGACATAAGCTTATTCCATACGAATACGCCTCTATATCTTGCATATCGCTTTGAGTATTCAATGAGCGCCTGGCGACTTTAGCAAGAAAGCCAGTTCTGTCCATACCCGCACACTAGGCCTAGAGAGTTATTTGTACATTATCTCTATATTCTCCCCGTTATTGTAATAGATTTGCCTTGTGTATTTCCAACACGCTGTCTTTTCCCTTATATTGTCCCGAAACGTGGCACTTGTTTTGAAGAAATGTTAATGATAGAAGCGCAGTGCAGACCTGTTTTTCAATATGCCCGAAGTTGGCCTAGGCTCTAGTGACTGAAAAGCTCCGCTTGGCTGTTTTCACTGTTATCGTCATTGAATGTGTTGGTGTTTTATTTCAGGGGGTTCGGCTTCGTAACATACTCGGATCCCGCTAGTGTAGACAAGGTCCTAGCTAACGGGCCTCATGAATTAGATCAGAAAATGGTAGGCCTATTACATAGCTTTTTTATTATTACATTGTTATTAATTTGAATTTAATTTGTTACTTTGTTATTGAAAGAAACGTTGTGTGTTTCTTTTTCTGTTACTGTAGCCTATATGTGTTATTAAAACTGTAGATCACTGTGTTCCAAGTCGAGCACGTCAGTGAAGTGCTTGGCATGACTTCATACCTAGATTGCATATTGAATGGATGTTTGTAAAAGAATGGTAGAGCTCTGCTGTTTCCTACTACAATCTTCAGACAAGGGGTTGTCCCCTGGGTCAAGCTCTCTTATGTGTTATCAGCAAGTCTTTTATCAATGTAACTATTAAGTGTGTACCTGAGATATAAACCGACCTGTTCAATAAATATGTGTCACACAGAAAGCCAGTTTTGCTATATAACAATAGTATTGTACCATCCATGTGTTTCAAAGGACTAGGGTTTTCAGCAATTAGTCCTGTCAAAGAGGCTGTTCATTTAATAATACCTTTCTGTTGTACATTGTGCATAGCGGGCAGTGTGCTAACATAAGCTGACCCAGTTTCCTGTTAATTGGAATTGACTAACTATGACAAAAGAGTATGAAAATGAAGTAATTTTGTAGTGAGACATCACAGATTGCATGGACCCATTAGGTAAACAAAGAGTAATTATGACTTCACACTTGCAGATTGATCCAAAAGTGGCATTTCCTAGGAGGCCAAATGCACAACAGCAACCTAAGGTATGTGTATGTTTACTTAGTATTTTGTGTGTGCTTTCTGTATTCTTTTTTGTGTGGGATGGGGCCGAGAAACTCATTCATTCCCTGCAGCACTGTGGAGAAAGGCTATTGAATTATTACTTGTGTAGCAGGGCTGCTTAGTGCTGCGGCTTAAACACATGGATTACAAAAGCTGCCCCTATGTGGCGCTCAATGGCTGAAGCACTCCTCAGCATCCGAGGTGATGGGTTTTGCACAGCATGGACGCATGCCTTCAATTTACAGCTGGCTGCCGGTTGCAAGGTGCTGGTTTGGCGGGTAGTGGGGGTAGGGATTGAAGGTGAAATTCTGAGTGCATATGCAGAGAGCTCCAGTGAGGCCAGTCTGTTAATAGGCAGTGCTCTTGATTGCCACTTGGGCCCGATTGGGGAAATTATGGAAACACTATTATCTTGCAATACATATCATTTTTCGCATGGGTATGGACAACATGCGCTAGGAATACATCCCCCCATGTGCATCAATACCCACATGTGTCCTAAGCAGTACGACATGACCCACACTGGAGCACGGTCGGGATTAGGGAAATATTCCACTGTCAATTTAGCTTCTCAGGGACTGGCTCCAAGCATTCTGCACAAAGAGAATGGTTGAACCAAGACTAATTACTGTCAGCAAACCCAGATATTTGACATGTGGAAGGAACTCTCAGAGACTCCATGATTAAAGCCAGTGTCTGATATTTTTGGCGACCAGGAACAGTGCATGTGGGTCATCCAATCTTACTTTGGAAGAAAGGTCAGGGAGGTCTCTCAGTATCAGATGGGTTCTGATATGTTGGATACACGAGGTTCAGGTCTATTTCTTGGAAACTACCCGATTTAAATTGGATATTTATCCAGATGCTAGTGAATTAAGCACTGATAAAAATTTGATCTTGAGTTGCATGGAAAGTAAGGAACTGTTCGTATTTAAATTGTGAGGTTTTGACGGGGATAGATCTATCTTTGGGGTGGTGTACCAAATATTGGACGTTCCGCAGGTATTTACAGAGAGAGATTGGGGTTACAGCAGATGTCAGATTGGTAGGAAAGATGTGATTTGATCTGTCTGTACAGTTCCCTCTGGTAACATGTATATGCATCCAGCTCATGGCTGCTGATTGTTGAGACTCGAGGTAATGCATTTATGGGCCCCTATAGGCGGGAAGAAAAGATCGAAATAGTGTGTTAGGTTATGGATTTACATAGGATCGTATTTAATTTACATCTTCCTCTATTTAGTCAACGAAAAACAAAAGTTCACAATGATGTGTGCAAACTGTAATTTCAGCAGGTCCTATATCCAGATTCATGCAGTAGAATTCCTGTGGTTGTGTTACTTTTCCTGCAGATAAAGCACTGAGAAGCAGGTCTCTGTGCGTAGCTCACGTTGATTCCTTCTGCTGGCAATATTCATGGGTACAGGTACATAGTAACCAGAGAGACTCAGAAAGAATGACCAGGCAGGGTTGACCCCAGCGTGAACGTGGTCATGTTTATCAGCGAAGAGCTTTTGTAATGTATTGTCATGCCTGGTTTCCAGTCTAGAAAACATGCAGAAATTCATTTTGTTGCTGCATTTGGTTGAATGAAGATTGTTGAAAAACTGTCAGCATTGAGCACTAAGAAAACTCCACGGGCCGGCCAGCCCAGGCAGGAATGCTGTTTGCCACCAACACCTAAGTAACCTGTGTAAGCATATATTGACATACTGAATAATACATGCAGGCTTGTTCAATGGTTGGCTCACAAATGGCTTTGAGTACACATGGTTTGGGTCCACTTGGACAGAAATCACACAAAACAGCTGCTTGTATGGGACATTGAATCGAGAGACATTTTTTTCTGTGTTGAGACAGGTTTCGTTTATTTTTGGGCTTCAGATCTACAGGGTCAACAGAGTACAAAATAGGTCAGTGATTTCAAGTGGAAAATGTGGTATCCAAAAGGAGTGGAATTATAGAGAGGTGCAATCTTTGAGTTTGGCAAAATGCCGAGGATGGACTCGTGAGTTCTAAGGGGTCTGTCAGTAAACATTAGACCTTCAGGACTATAATAACGATGAAACCAGTTTACCAAATTCACTTCCTAAGTAGAGGCCATTTTACCAGTGCCATGGTGGATATGTTTCTTGAAAGCAGTGATCACTGCCATTTGCAGCCAGAATGTGTGTTACTGCAGAGCTCTTGCTCGCGGTGCAATGGAGAGATATTTAACCACAGATTGCAGCAATGTTTTTAAGGCCATGACCTCTTCAAATGTCATGGTTGTCCAATTTCAATTTTGGGATCTGTGGTCAAACTGTTATACTATATATATGGTTGAGACTTTTGGGTCATTTATTTGCCAATTATGAATTATTTTATATGTATATATACATACATGCAGTGAAGTGTTTAAGGGTAAGACACAAACATTTCTTGAGTACTTGGTAAATGAACATTTGAAGATTAATTGGTCTTGAATATTGTATGAAAGTGGCTTGTTGTGGTGACAATGCTTCAGGCAGGGTGAGCGGCTATAGGTCAGACCAGTCTTTTATTATAAGTGACAGACCAGCTTGATTGAAACCAGCCATCTGAGTGTTCCATCCCACATATGGGTTAGTTCTGGGCTCGCAGGAATCAAAATAAATACCATTTATCCAGGTGTAGTGCAAGTGAATGGGAAATACAGGTGTTGCTGTTGTTGATGACAGTGAGTCAAATCTCTGCCCAAGCTATCACTGGTGGGTAACTGGGAGCCAGCCATTCCTTTTTGCTGTGGCTGATCAATTGCCAGGGCAGCTATCTGTCTAGCACCCCCACGCAGTCAGCAACAGGAGCCGTACAGAAGCCAATGGTGGAGATGTCACTTCAGTGTGGCACACTGACTTAAAAGGGTTAAAACAAGCCAGGTTCTGACAGGTCCATTGAGAGGAAGTCCCAGTGTGCAGTAGATAGGTCTTTGCTGTGTGGCTGTACCAATTGCTGTAACCCTTTGCTTGTGGAAGAGTGATCAGTGTGTCATGCCAGCATTGAAGAGGCTCAGCTCAGTTAGGTGACTGTCAAGGCAGTGTCACATGGAGAATAATAAAGTAGATCATCTTGTTCCCAGTTTTATGTGGACTCCAAGCCAACAAAATGCCTGGTTGCTAATTAAGGACTCTCAAATAGATTATTGGGATTGCAAACACAGAAATCTTTCAGTAAAGTTTGGCAGTAATATTCTGTTAGCTTGTTTCATACAGAGGTGAAAAAATGTAAATGTGCCAATGATTTTTTTTTTTTTTTTGGCTCCACTGTTTGCTTGCCAGAACCGTAGATGGCATGGGTCAGAGAGTTCTATAAACCCTTTGTTGATATGTCCATGATCTGGGCCTGTTTTTCTTTCATGTGACTGGCATGTTAAAACAATGCAAATTGTGACATTTTCCATTTTGACCATAAAAAGCTAGAGACTGTCATGAGTGAGAGGTTATTATGTGGGATATTGATACCCGCTGGACAGAATTGACAATTTTCACAGCTTGCATGTGCTGTAACTGAATACACACAGTGGATTTATGATTAATCTACTTCCAATGTTTTTCAGCTCGATGAGCTTTCTGGCAATTTGGTAAGAACTTGATGAGTGCTTGCAGCCACAAGTATACATGTATTATGAGTACCCGGGACTCAAATTTTGACATTTTGCCATTGTTCAAAATCTGGCAGTATATTTACACGTAGGACTTGGTGATGTTTTCAGTAATATGATGACTGGCTTCAAAATGACATGGGATAATATGTCTGTAACAACCAACCCCCTTAAACATTTGGCACCAGTTGTACTCTTTGCGCGACATGCACTTTATGAGCAGAGCATGTTGGGCCTAGAGTCCATTCTTTAAGTACATGCACTGGTACAATTTTACATGTTCGTCTCTTTTTATATAGTGTTCAATGAAGAGTATCTTTGTTGCTTTAAAAATTCTCTGATAGGTATATTTGTTGTTAACTGGCCACCAAATTAATTACTGGTGGCTACAGTTACAAATGAATAGGGTATTTCTTTAGCTTTTGACATAGTATATGGGAAGTGTCACTTGATAGGATTGTAATGGTGAGTACAAGGTCTGAACCACTACATGTCAATGAACAGTGGATGACTGACATTTTGACATGGCAGGCCTGGGGCATAAGAGTTGAATTGGTGTTGTGTTCCTATGACTAACTTGCCAACTGCAGTGTTTAATTTTAATATCAAGCATAATGCACGCCTGTTGATGTTCAGTTATTCCCAAGATCTTGGAGCACGTCAATGGTCAGTTTCCATGACCTTAAAAACTAGTCCTAATCAGTTTCCATGTTGTTGATAACTGTTCCTGATAGCTGTTGCATCAACTCCAATACATTGCGAACTTTTAAAACTGATAATTTTTAAAGGCAGCTAAATACAAAATACTACCATACTAGCATTATGGAAATGAATCATAATATTGTGTTTGCCAAGAATGCAGGGAAAAAGTTTCCTGTGAGTTAAGGCTCAGTCAACAGGGTTTCCTGGGTATAGGTTGGGCCCTCAGAACTGTCCTGACCTTTGGCAAAGCTGGTGACTGGGGCATACTGTCCTTCCATAGCTTATGTACAAGTCTGATTCTTCCCATTGGACTTGGAATATTTCAATACAATGTTGTCGATTTTAACATTTTACAGTGGTAAAAAACACATGTATGAAGCATACTCCAAATTCTGATTTTGGAACAGGCATTTGATCTGTAGTGATATATTGTCAACATCTATTAGAATGGGAATATAACTTAACCCATTGGTTTATGAATGATTTATTAACTTTTGCAATAGTTGATTGTGACAGCTCTTATTAATGGTGGTCCAGCCATTTCATGCTTCCACAGATACAAAGTATGGACAAAGCTCCAGACAGAAGAGCGAGGCACGAGGGAGTCCTGCTGTGGCATTTCCCGTAACCCTTAAAGTGCTAATCACTGCTATTCTATATTTGTTTTCTCGTTACTGTCATACACTTAGTGGTTAAAATATTCCAATTCTTCATGAAGATACCTCTCTTTCAAATACCAGCAAGCCTAGTGTAAAGCAAAAAGAAGTCTTAGTCAACAGTTTTCCTCGGGACACTTTGTGCACATTGTTCGAAAAGCTGTTGATTCAGTCTTAAATCAGGGCTTTAAGGGTTAACCTGTCTCTCCAATATTGCTGGTTCCACATCCAGTTGCTTGCGTCTAAACAAACGAGTGCAAATTTTCCTTGCATCAGTCTTCAGATACCGAGTTGAAGCTAATAATCTTTGATGGACCCTAAGTATTTTACTTTTGCGCTGCCTTCATAGGAACACCCACGTACACCATGATGACAGACCAAAGTAGATGAATAAATGGATGTCAAAGCTTTAGCTGCTTTATTTCCTGCCACTTCCAGTGGCATACAGCCTTGCTAGAAGCGAAATTTGTTTGCGGTGGGAAAATCTTTGTTAAAAGGACATCACAAATGGTAAACCTTCTTGCAGTGACATTGTCTGATTTGACAAATCATGCTGTGTGACCTATTCAAAAAAAAAGAAAGTGTCATCTCTTTGAGTGCATTTCTGCATAAATGATGCCTGTCAACTAGGGGAATAACCTGGCACACGATAATTAATAGCAACTGCAGAAAAGGAACAATATATATTTGAGCAAAAAACCAAGCAAAAAAATGAGTGACACAAATAGCTCCAGCTTCTTCTATTTAACTATTTGTTTCTGGGGAAGAGGAGGGGGATGGCAATATGATTCAATTTTTATTTTTTTTTACTGTGAAAGCTAAACTGCTTTTTCTCAGTGCAAAGCTGTCATGGAAATGAGCCAGCATCATAATGACAATACAGTTTACAGTGTTCCCAAGAGTACAGCCATTGTTTTGGTTTACTGGAAGACTAGATGCAGATGTGTTTGGCCACTCGCAAACATGAAACTGAGATTTCATCCAAAAGGGAACAAAAAGAATTGGAAATTTTGGCAGTCTCCTTTCTTGTTTCTTATCATGTTCCAAGTCTGTGTGTTTTGTAACACCCTATAGCTTTCATAAAAAAAAAAAGGACTAAATACTGAATGGTGAGGAAAGGACATAGATCTTTATCAAATAATCATAAAACGGAAATAGACAATTCTCTCCAAACTTTGCAAGCAGTGGTACTTCACGCCTTTGTCCCAACAACAAAGCGAAATTTACATACACATGTTGCGTTGCCCCAGGTATTCATGTATCGCCTCAGGCTTGATCAAAGGAAGAGGCAGACATTTTTATGGTAAAAGATGAAGCCGCTGGTATCTAGGTGATTCACGGCTAAAATTATGTCTAACATGTAATTATGAGCATGTGCTGGGCTTATCTTTAAATGAGAATATTCTATTGTGAAAGGTGCAAGAAAAGGCATTCAGGCATTCAAAGTTGATCCACTGTTTTCGATGCCATTTGTTTGTAACTGGTTCATCCTCTCTCCAGCCCATGTTTCTCAGAGTCCAGATTGTGGGGCCCTTGTCCTGCTACCTTAGGGGCTGTCGGCTGACGGGGAATTGATTCCATGATAATTTGGAGAAAGGGGTATTCTGGACTCAAATATAGGAGAGAGAGAGATTATACCAATCAGTATTCCTGGAATTGCTTCTGCTGTAAACAAATTGCCGAGAGATATGCCATAGTTTGTTTTTGATATCAAAGTTTGTAAGTGACAAGGTTGAGTAGGTATCAGTCGCTGTATTCCTGCCTTCAAGCTACAGTTGTCTGTGTCCAGAATTCCTATCATTGCCTACAGCTTATATTAGACTCTCTGTCAGACACTCACTAATTAGGTCAACAGGAATATTCATATTTTTGTAAAGCATGAAGATGGTGTCTTGAAGGGATAAAATTCTGTCAGGGCCTTGAACGTCTGCCATATTGGTGCCTAGAAATTCCAAGAATTCCTGTTGGAACGGACATGAGGGCAGTCATTCCTTTGTGATATTGTAGCTTATTGCGAAGTGGCTTCCTGCCATACCAAACATTGCCATCTGGCACACTGCAGCCTGGTTTAGGAATTGCAAGCTTGATTATGATTTAGATTTGGGCAAGATTGTGACTGCACTAGGTTGATCCAAGATTGTACGGCAGTCAGAGTTTGTGTCTTGCTCTCACACGGGACTGTACTTGGTTGATTAGAACTATAGTGTCACACTCAAAGTTTGTGTGATGCCGTCTTAGGGGTATTGAAGTCTGTTGATTCAGAAAATGTATGGCATTGAGAATTTGCCATGTTCTTGCACAGTTTAAATGTCCTACCAGCCTACCACACGAAGACTGTCAATATCTGTTATGTTTCAGTTTTTCTTGCCATTTTTTATGATCCTTTATACTTAAGCTACATTTTAGGTGGTATTATTACGTATAAGGATAGGGATGTGTTGAGCAATGTGATAGCCTGGGCACAAATTGTTCATTCATAGAACCTATTACGCTGAAAAAAAAAGTATGTAGACGTTAATCCTCAAAGATAAGACCCTATGACTGTTATTGTCCTGGATTGAATTCTAGGACAGGCCAAAAACTCTCAACACCGTTGAGTGGGGTGGTGGGTGGGTGGGTGGGTGGGATAAGTTGGTCACCCTTGCAGCTAGTTACAGTATTTAAAACCAAACCCATGATCTACTACAGTGACACATAGTACAAACAGGATTTAATTTTTGTGAGTACTGAGATTTTATAATTAGTCAGCGTGTGGAACTTGAGTAAATAATGGGCTTGTAAATGTTTATCTCCGGGCGTGAATGAATATCCTAGATACCAGTGGCCTCGATTTGTTAGCAGAAGTACATGTCCCATTAGCTTCAGTACTGGGTGTAGCTTGTCAAATAAAAAAAAATAAAAAACACACAAGAAAGCTGTACACATTATTTGGACTAAACATCTTTTTATGTTGACGCAATTTTTGTGATATTTTGCATTGCCAAGAAAACGTGTTGAAAGTGACAGTGCACAATTTGGTGATGATTGACAAAATGTTAAGGTATTTTCAAGCTGAGGGCAAATGTAACTTGCACGAAGCTTTTTAGCACTTTCATGTTTGAAAATTGGCAAAACAATGTAAAAGCAGGGCTACAATGACACGCATTTCTGCCCTCCGTATGACTGGATCATTTCCGGTAAACGCTGCATGTTTGGGATCGTTGGAAGGTTCAGAACTATGTCCACATCAGTGAAGTGCTTTCCCATTGGCTAAATGTGACAGAAATGTAGTTACAGTGATACAGTAGTCCCTGTCACGAGAGACCCCTGTCGTGAGAGACCACCCTCTCATGAGAGACCACTTTTCAGATTCCCAAGTCCTATACTTCCCATGTTAATTTACCTGTCATGAAAGACCACCTGTCTCATAAGACCACTTTTTCGTTGCTGTAGGGGTGGTCTCTGGTGACAGGGACCACTGTACTTGCTGTATGCATCCACTGCCTTGAGCTGCCGCATTGCTTTTTGTGGCCACTTGGCCCGAACATAGGAGTCAATTTCTTTGTAAATTTACCTGCAGTGACAGGTCACCTGCTGTATGTGGCCATTTTTCTTGGCAGAAGGGGTGACCACATACAGCAGGTACCACTGTAATAAATGCCAAACCTCACTTTCTCAAAGGTTACAAATGTTATTGAGATGGATCATTTCTATTGGCTGATGATAATGTGGTCAGATTGTCATGTGACCTATTTGAAAAGTTAACGCTTAAAATACATATGGACCAATAGGAGCATGGAGACAGCTCAGACCATGCACTTCTGCCCAGGTCAGTAGTGACTGGCACTCGAAGAGAAATTTTACAGTAGTTGATCCATCCAGGTCATGGGTCTGCAACTTGCATTGCCTTTTGTCTGGGACCAGTAAAAATTGATGCAGGACAAGTTAATTTGAAAGAAAAAGCATGCAAAAGATAGGAGGTATTGTCCCTGGACAAGTGAACTTCATTGTTGGGCCCTGCTACTGTAGTACTTTTCAAAAAGTCCAATGCTTGTGTGGTATTGGAAGCCAGAGTCCTGCTTGTAGCAATGACAGAAGGGTATGCCGCCAGTATTGTGTGCATCTCCACTGGTCCTGTCTCTAGAATTAGAAAAAAAATTGAAAGCAGGATGTTCATCCATGGGGTTTGCTTTGAACATAATGCCTTGTTCAATATTATGCTGAGTAAAATAAGTCTTATGTGGCAGAAACTCATTTTCTCTTCATGATAAGAGGCTTTAGCACCAATGGAGCAATAAAACAAGACGCTATGACAGGGACAGATCTAGATTTCAAAACTGTGTTACCAAAATTGGAAATACAGGCGCAATTTACCCCCTCCCTCCCCCCCCCCCCCCAAAAAAAAGAAAGAACGAAAGACAGGTCTTGGCCCTCTAATCATTCATTTTAAAGTGTTCTTGCCATTTTCGTATTTCTTAAGCCAAATGCAAGAAATTTTAACATTTGGCTAATGGTACAAGTGTTGGCTGCATGAGAAGCGGGAGTATGTGTTCCAATGGGGAATGTTGAAGAATCATGCGCTCAGCTTTGAAATAATTTTAAAGTTCTTTGTTCTTCAGTGTGTGGCTTTTCCTTTGGGACAGATTACTAGAATTTCACTCTTATTTCTAATGTGTTCTGTTCATGTCTTTTTTAGATGGTTACACGCACAAAGAAGATATTTGTTGGTGGTCTATCTGCATCAACCACACTGGAAGACGTCAAAGCATACTTCCAACAGTTTGGAAAGGTAAGTGTTTGGCCGGAAGGCACCAGGGGTTAATGATGAGTCTTTGGGGCCCAGCTGAGTACACAGGGGTTGCATGCTTGTGTGTTGTATGTTTTTTCACCTCAGTAAACAATGAATGGATTTGAGTTTTTGCATATTACATGCACGGACACAGATGGAGCTGTGTGGTTGTATTTCAATCTTGCAACAAGAAGTACGTCATTGGATAAGGATATGGTGCTGTTCGACTGACCCTAACCAGCAACACCCAAAGGAATATTAACTCTGATATTGAACTGAGAATGATCACAAAGTAAGCTTAAGTGCATTGATTGGTGCCTGGCGGGACAACAACCCTGTTGGATCTGTATCATTCTCGGGATATATTGACGTTTGCTGCTACATCTGATACCAGAATTCTCGGCACAGACTCTGTTGCAGTTGGTGTGGGCCATGATTTTATTTTGTTACCGTTTGAAATGGCCGGGTTCTGGAGGGAGTTTGATGTGTGGACTCCCGTGGTGATAATGCTATGTGCCAGTTGGACTAAATGGAAACCGGGACGCTCTATACCAGTACCGTGTTCAAACACAAATGTGGATTCTAAATATACAGTCTTTGACAAAAAATGAGAAGGACTTGGAGGGAGAGCTTTTCCCATTGACTGTTGAGAAATTGGATTTTTAAGTGGACATCTGGTGTTCAGTAATTGTAGGGCAGTGTATTGGTGATTTTGATTGTGACGTCAGTGCATCCTTGCTTCAGCTGAACGCATGGTACACATTATGCTACAAGCCATTCATGTAAAGGAGAAAAAAATCCTTTGACGTAGATTCATTATGTGATTCAAATTTAGTGAATTTACTGACGTACGACCTGTGTTACCTAACTTACACATAGAGATGATGGTGGGGAAGTTAGGAACAAAAATAGAAAATTCAATAACTGGGGCTGATAAATTAAAATATATTTGCTGCCATAAAAATATTAGTGATCAGGCAGATAGGTTCTCAAAGCACTCCTTTGTCACAGAATTGCGACAGATGGTCGGACAGTAAACCAAAATCTGGGTCAGCTCTTTGCAGTTGCAGAGTGAATCTTTATCCATGGTTGGTATAACATTCACTTGTAGTCCCAGTTTGTTATCAGAATAAAACGCAAGTGAGATCAGTCCTGATTACTGAATAAAATCATAAAAGCTGGTATGATGAGCATTAAAAACTTTTTAACCAAGTTGAGAGGCAGTTGGTCATTCAGGAAAGAACTATGGACAGTGATGTTGTGATTTGTTGTCAGATTGGTTAATGCTTTCACGCTGAATGCTTTGTTGACTGACATACAGTTAACAGAGGAAAAATCAGTTCAGAGTATGATGAATTCCACAAAAAAGGTTGTCATACAGAACTTCAGCCAAATATGTTTAAAGTCAGGGCTCTCAGTTATTGGTCAGTTTGTGGACACTTGGGATGGGGGAGGTGATTATGTAAATCTCATTGCCACTTTAATTTTGAGGGTGACTCTCATCCTCAGTCATAAAGAATGCACTATTTTAGTCTATGTTCTGATAATGCTGATAGTTTCACATAAATTTTGCATAGTTTTCTCCAGTTGAGTGAACTATATTGGAATGAAAGTCCCAAGGTTAATAAAAAGTTAACCCAGTGGATTCGTATCAAATTATTGATTTCTGTTTAAAAAGTCAATGTACTTACTTGCTCAGTATGGGTAAAATAGTACACTCAGTTACAGAATGCATTGTTTATTCCAAATACAGTATTTCAATGACGCAAAGTATGGCCTTCCAGTGTGCTAGAAATTTAACAACTGCGGCAGACTGCTCAGTGTAGAAAAAATGGTGAAAAGGCACAATGGGACCCAATAATGTTTCCTTTAAATAGCCACCATTACTGATGTTTACCCGGATGGAATTGTAATCCAGCAGTGTGGCAGAAGCCTACACAGGGACCTGTCATTATACATCCATCAGCCCGGTGTGAAACCTCATGATCTATTTATAACCATTCCATTACCATCATGAGCTCATCAATAAAGAAAAATGGCGGTGCATTTGTGGGTTAATTTTTCGTAGAGACCTACTCCATGGATTGCTCTTGTGAGCTTACAGCAATTTAGAGGGTAAAAAGTCGATGACAGTGTATAAGCCATGCATAGAAATGACTTGCAATTTGGCTGCCTGGCTGGAGGCCTGAAGAAGTCCCCAGCAAGGCATGAATATGTAGCAATTGGACTGACAGGATATTTTCTTGTTTGAGAGAGTGCACATATGACAAGAGTTTTTACAGCTGAGACATAGTTGTTATTCCCAAATATTGACAATAAGTGGTCAGTTACATGAAGTAGGTAGGCTTGAGTATCAATTGATATGGTTGTTAAATAATTTTGCAGTGCTTCAGTCAAATTGTTAAAGTCAGAATTTTTTAAAGTTTTAAAACAAAGAATATGATAAAAACACATGTATTGTAACAATATAAAAGGAATTTTTGCTTGATATTTTTGTTTCGAAGAGTTTTTCTTTTACTAAGGTCAGATGCAGTACAGCTTCTGGTTATGTAAAGAAAAAAATTGTTTACAAAATGTGACAATGTAAAAGTGAAATAATGCTGACAATGCACTCTAGCAAAGTGGTAATTGGTGAGGAGTCCAATATTACTGCCACGGCCTCTTATCTTCATCAGATACTTGACTAGCGTTGCCCTCTTAGCTTTACTAGTCGCCATAGCTGTTCTCTCCATTTATATTAAATGCTTTCGTAAATGAGCTTGACCCCTAGAGAAAGTGTGTTGATGTCATGGTGATGTTAATGCGTATTGCTGCCCATGATGGTAATATATGATGATTAGCTTTGGGTGCGGTGAAAGGGGCCAACAAAGGCAGACTTTGGGTTGGCTGCACCAAAATCCAGGCCAAGGGTGAGGTAGTGAACAGAGGTGTTAATTCTGTCAAGGCAGGTAGATTATTGAAGCACCAGCGCTTTCAGGGCATCAACAATCACCTGGTTCTGCTTTGCTGGTCTTGTTACAGCCAGATGCGGTTGCCTTCAATAACAGCATTGTCCACAAGGATGTGCAAAAGAAAGCGACTGCTTTATGTGTCGGATGGACAGAGGAATGGTTGCTTACAGGGACCCACAAAGGACTGTCACCCCATAAATATAGCTGTATAGGAGGAACAGTGTGGCACTGCATGTAATATCACAATAAATATTTCAGTGGAGTTTAGATCTGTTCACATATGCAATAGTGCATGAGAGATGGGGCTTGGAGTGGTATTCAAGGGACGAGGCTTGGAAGTGGTACAGGATATTGACAGGGGGAGAACATAATTTAAGATAGTATAAGCAAAAGGCAAGGAATGCTCGTGCCTTTTCTGTGTTTATTGCATTTACTTGTGGCACATCCTTCACAGAGAATTGCATTTGTGAATGGCAAGCCCATTGGCAGCTGATGGCACATGGGTCTGCAGAATTAAAATACATGGACACAGAAACAGGAGATGGGCTCTTCACAGCCTAGAAATGAGGAATGCAGTGCAGCAGACTGGCTGCTGGGCACTGATGGGGCGGCCAGGAGTGAAGTGTTACGGCAGTAACTTTTGTCAGGCTCCAAAGAGATGACTGTGTCATTGTGCTTGCCAAGCAGTGAGAAGTACATGGGCAGATTTAAGAAACCGGTTTATCCAGGCAAGAAAGTTTTGAATAGGAGAGGGCTGTGAGGGACTTTCAAGTAGCAAAGATGATGGAACAGCAGTTAAGAAGAGTTGGAACAGTTAAAGCACCAAGACACAACGTGCAATGCAAAGCTTCCAAACTCCTCTGGGTCTGAAGTGTCCCACTTCTCAGAGATGCCAGTTTTTATTTATACGGCAATCCGTGTTTTTGTTGTGCTTTCTGTAGAAAAAATGATGCAGATCTATATTGATATGTTAAACCTCAACCCTTTTCTGTACTTTTGCCCAAGAGGCACTGGCATCTCTGCACGTTGATATTTGAAACTTTTTTCCGGATTTTTTGCTGTGTGAAGAGTTTCTTTCATTTAACCTAAAAGTGCTAAACACTGCTATACTTGTATCCCATTGCTATTGAACATATAATGGTTAAAAGATTCAAATTCCTCTTGAAAATACCTTTCATTCAAATATCAGTAAGCATAGTGTAAAGCAAAAGTAGTCTTAGTCAACAGCTTTCCTCAGGACACATTACGCACAGTGTCCAGAGAAAGCTGTTGAGTCTTAAATTAGCATTTGAAGGGTTAATTATCAAGAAAATGCAGCATATAATGTGTTGAGTCTTGTGTAACTCTAATATTATAAATATTGAGGCTCCAAATATGGACCAATATACACTTATATTGTAAATCAGGTAACGTGGGAGATTTTTTTTTTAATGAAGGTTCAAAGTCTAACATTTGATTAGATTTGAAAAGAAACCATCAAAGGGCCACATTGTCATTGTTTGTTATTAGTATGAAGAGTGAGGTTGGAAATAATTTTCGTTTGTCTTGGTTTTTGTGGCTGCTGTTCGCTTTTGTGGACAACTTGCCTTTAATAAGTAGAACCACCTGGATATGAAATGAATTCAGGTTCAACCATGGATACAAAATCTGACTGAAAGGCAGGAACACAGGTGAACAAATCTGTAGAAACAGCGGTTTTGTTACAATTTTGCTGAAAAGTAGAAATTGATCATAGAGCCATGGGACGGAATTAAAAATACTCATTTCCACTAGAGGCTTCAGCTGCCTCTGTGCATTTGAGTTGTAAAGCAGTCACCAGCTTGTTTGTTAAACATGAATGGTGTATATAAAAATGTTTTAATGGCAGTGTGGATTGCTAGTTTTTGTTCCGGCACTGCATTATTTAGGGTTATGATGGGACAATTAAACCTATTGTACTGGCATTTGGTTGAAAGTGTTTGTGGATGAATCTGAGCAGGCCAGTGTTAACATGACACAGCAAACAGAAAAATGCAGATTTTACAGTACAAACAACAGAGTGTAGTGCAACTTGGGGGATCCCATACATGCCAAAATAATCTTAGTTTATCTGTCAATAACAAAGATTGTTGTGAAAAAAGAAGACTGGAAAGTGCTTAAATGACGGATGCTTTGAAATGCTGATGCTAATGTGACAAAACTTCATTAAAATCTTGATGTTAAGGGGATTCTCGGTAGCCTGGGAGTCTACCTTGTAAGGATTTGAAACTTATTTGTAGTGGTCTCAAGTGGCCCATTCTTTTTATGAAGTGCAGAATCGTATGATTTTGTCTGATTTTCATAGCACTTCTGCCATTCAAGAGAACAACTCCGCAACTTGTCTTGCATCAATTACGTATATTGTTGATTTACATTCTGTACTTGTAGATGGCATCTTGAAGGATATAAGAGGCTCAAACAGTGCAGTACAAATGACAGTGGTGTACGACCATAAGCCCAGTGGTTGCTGGGTAGTACATTATGCAGGCCTGTCATTTATCCATATTCTGTAAATGCATTTTTGAAAAACAGAATATTTTACCTCTGCCAAGAGTAAAGCAGTAAAAACCTTGTTTTACTTTGTCAGAAAAACATCCCAAACTGTGCAGCCAGCCCTTCCCCACAAAGGAAAAAAAAGGACTTGGTATTGAAGGTCTTACATGTATACTTGTATGCAAGTGTGTGCAGAAAGAAGCAAAGAAAAAAATAAATAATCTGAATGTGCAATTCTTCAGGATAAATTGGGGTGAAAATTCAGATTGGTATGATATGAATTGGACTACTTTTGAAGGTTTTCATCTGTGGTCATTTCAGTGGAATAAATTGTAATGAATGGGAAAATTCTGTTCATTGAAGTGTTGAGCGGAAGGGAAGAATTAGGTCAAGGGCCTACATCCTGTGGGTAGCATGTGGTGGCTCTTCCATAGAGAAAGGGGGACGTTCTGTTCGGGTATGCACAAAATGCATCCCTGGTGAACCAGTGCACATGTAAAGTTGAGATGGCAAAAAGCAGGATTTGGTCATTGGAGAGGATGATGGGGATCTTTGGTATAGATGTGTTGTTTCTGGGAGCCTGGGTGAGCTCTGTGGTCTGGGATGACGTTGCCTGCAAGGTGGACCCGGCCGTGCCGGAGTCCTGTTCCCCTGTGCTGGCTTACATATATGGCACGGCAGTAAGATGGCATGACAACTTCGAAGTTCAAATATTTAGTCCCCACTTGGAGTTAGGTGGAATATTGATAAGATCCCCTTTGTTGGTCCACTTCGGACCCTGTGTTGACCTAGTAAAGATTTCTTGTGTTGGGCAGCGGAAGTGCCCTGATATGAATTGGGCTTTGGTGCACGGAATGTCAAAAGCAATCTCCAAATGATAAAAAACGTATGTACGTAACGTAGCAGTCAAACAGTTGTGAATTGCCAACGAAGAAGCGAGGAAAGCTCAGAAATTGGCAGTCAACTAACGTGGTTGCTGTGCCGTGTTCGTGGTACAAACTAAAGAAGCACAACTCCCCTAACACAGTCCTAATGAAACTGTCCAGTCGGGAGCACAAGCTGCCTTTCATGGAGACTATTTGATTTAAAAGTTTGACAGCATTTATGATTAATAGGAGGGGATTGTGAGGTGTTTGCCTATGGCTGTACAGTTTGTCAGTTCAGAAAGGTGCACATCCGCTTTATTTTGCTGTTGTCGTATTTTGGCTTATTTCTCTTGCAAAACATAAGTACATTAAAAGCCGTACTGCAAATTTGATTTTACATGTAAGATAGGATTATGTTCATTTAATAGGACATTGCTCAAAAAGTTACCTGAAAACTAAAATGAAATAACTAAAATTTAAAGACCGTGAAAATTTTTGCACATGAAAGAAAAGCAATGTACAGCACACACAGTGAAGTAGAACACAAAGCAAAGCGTGTCAGGTGGTGAAAACTGAAGAGAGCAACTTTTCATACCTCAAGGTAACAGCCCTGTGTTATATTCCTTAAAAATGTCTTGGTTATAACATTGGTAGTTAACACCTCCTGCATATGTAGGGGTACCTAATATATATAAGACCAACCCTTGATAAATTTCATTTTGTTTTCCGATACTGTAATGTGAAAACTTGGCACAGGATTCTTGTCTTCAGTTCTGCAGTGAGGGTTGGGGACTAAGGGACATGACATTCAGTGTCACCATGTTGAAATGAAATGGGTTTTTCATTGGCAGGACAGGCACATTGCCAGGCACATTGCCCAGCTCTCTTTGATTGAAAGATACAAGAACAAGAAATAGCTTCGAAATGCCCAAGATGATCAGTATTACCATGAAATAATTAAATGTATATGTACAGGTTTCTTTTAAATATGTTTGACTTATACCAAACTGTACACACTGAAAATAAGACCCTTCTGCCAGCATAGATGTCTCTTTCTGATTTGTGTAATTAACATCATACTGTGTGAGTCAATAGCTTTCCTTGAGGGGGTTGGGCGCACTGCACCCATCCTGTGCCAGGGAAGGCTATTGACCTAGGGTGTGCCGCCGTGAATGACCTAGGGTTTGCCGCCATGAATGACCAAGGGTGTGCCGCCATGAATGGTCCTACATACAAATATCAGCAAAAATGCTCTCAAGTGACAAGAAATTTGCGTCCAATTGTTTATGGAACAATTTACATACGGGCACTTGGAGCAATCGGAGCGGGAAAGGATTAAAATTGACAAATGAGTTAACCCGCCATGGTTCATTATGCAGTAGTTTAATCTTGGGAGTGTGTTCTGGGTAGATATGAAAACAGTAATAAATATGCTGTGTACAGAGAAGGAACTTCTGTGCATAACCAACAAACTGTCTCATGTCTGCAGGATGCAGAAAAATATTATGTGCCTTGCATCTCCTGACTGTGACCTGTGGGGTAGCTCTTGCCACTCAGTCGGAACGACTCGCTGTCAGGAGTGTTAAGGGAAATGATGATAGTAGAACCCATGGCGAATCCTCAGGCATGGAAAGAGTTAAAATTTTGTCTTAGTCATGTGATGGTGGTGCGTGAATTTTTTCATAAAGCATTGTGTGTGTCTGCGAGTGAGCTGTACTACAAAATAGGATTCCTTTGTTTGACTTACCCAGCACTGTTGACATTCAAAAAGACAATGAAGTGTTTGACTGCCTTACTGGCATTGAAGGCTGTGCCCTCATTATCATTAGTGTGACAGTGGATGTTAATCTGGTGGACAACAGTCCACTGTACAAAGAAGAGGTTTCTGTAGCACTTGAGTGTAAAAGGAAACCAAACTGATCCACAAATGTACCTTCATGCGCCACAGACTTCACATACGTTTTGAGGGACAGATCAACTAACAGAAGCTTGCTCCGTTGTGCTAACATCGGTATGCCACAGGGCAAGTTCTCAAGAAACTGTCCAGCGGTGCTTCATGTGACTGTTCTAGAAGACAGGGTGTCCTGGTATAGCACATGTGTATATTTGAAATCCCCAGCGCCCACCCACTCACCCCACGAAATTTAGAGCCATTCTGCATGTACAGTACAGCTCTACTGTATCAATACAACCAGAAGATTGTTTGGAAAGCATGTCATGAATTTGTTTCAAGACGGAGCTGTGCAGGGAATTCCAGGAACTTTTCTGGTTCAGAAAGGGATGGTTCAACCTTTTCATCATTTTTGAACGAGTACTTACAGTACGCAAGAGGGGAGGGGGTAAATGGGTCAGTACAGTTTCACAGAATAAGGAAAATGATGGTAAATTTTTTACCTATTTTGTCATGAAATTTTGTACCCTTAGTACATGTACTACTTGAAAAATTACGATAAAGTTGACCCATCCCTTAGATGATGCCTATATAGAGCATGATATATTGACGAGATTGAGAATACATATTGGTTGAGAGTACTTGGCAGGTCAATGGTTGAGAGTACTTGGCAGGTCATTGGTTGAGAGTACTTGGCTGGCCATTGGTTGAAAGTACTTGGCAGATCGTTGGTTGAGAGTACCAGGCAGGTCTTTGGTTGAGAGAACCTGCCAGTCACTGAGGATCAGTTGTCACACACACACACCGGCCAATTATCATTTTATATAAATTGTATTTTGTGGTCCACATAACCCAGAAATACTTCTGACATTCAGAGACTAAATAAGTTTTGTGGTCATAATTTAACAAAGCAGAGCTGGTTGATTTACGGTAAGTTTTAATCAAATTGTTGTTCACCTGAAGAAAATACAACACAGTTGGTCTGCATGCTGGACATTGAGCCATGTAGACCAGGAGTGTCACCTGTGAAAGTAAATGGGGAATGTTTGAGATCACTCATCATCAAGTCAAATAATGATGATCCATTGGTAAAAGTTTGACAAAAATTCCTTCTAAGAAGTAGAAAAGACCAGCCAATTAGGTTCCCATGGAGAAAGGGTTAATATTTATTAGGAGGCTTTATTGATGTACACCAAATTGCATGGTCTGGTCACAAGCATAACTATAAAATAGACAAAATTATGTTAACGATACATTGCATACAAAGGGGTGCACTCAGGTACAGTGGTGCCCTCTTATACAGCCCTTCTCACCAGAGGCGCCATTCTTGAAAGGCCAGTATTCGTGTGCAGAAAATAATAAAACTAGCCGAGTTGGGAATACGACTCGCCAGAATGGCCCAGTGGATGACCAGATCACCCCGAGTGCGAAGCACGAGGGGTGATCTGGTCATCCACTGGGCCATTCTGGTGAGTCGTATTCTCAACGAGGCTAGTTTTATTTTTATCCAGTAGTTTCATACATTTTTGTCCTAGATTTGTAAAAAACAAGACAAAATACCAATGTTTTCATTTAATATTCATTTCAAAATATCGCACTCATTTAAACCTACGCGCTTCTGACGGCGCGGATGAATATTAAGTAGGCCCACAAAGTTAAGATCACGTCATTACAAAATTCATGGCTGCACGTTGTTCAAAAGTTTTCCAAACTTTAAGGAAATAACGTTTTTAACATCAGTTTGTCTCTGGACTATTGACTCTAAATAGTTAGTGTGGTACATTCATGGACGTGCAAGAGATACGCTTGGGAAAGTGACAGGGCCGTTGAAGACAGCACCAGCAAAGATGCTCGACGTAGAACTAGCAAGGTGACCACCTTGGCCAACATTTACCGGTGCTAGTGTGCCGGAGTGACCGCGAGCAGGAGAGAAAAAAGTCCCCTACTAGGGTGATACAGCCAACCTGAACTCATAGTTTGTATTTCCCTCTGTTTCAGTGTAATACAGCCTCAATTACTGGATAAAGTATGGTATTTCCAGTATATGCTCCCCCTCAAGAGAGGGGGATCACTGTATCAGTATGATACATATATATGCAGTATCTTTCATTATTTTTTACAAATGTCTCCAGTGAGGCATCCAGGTCTGTATCCAAGTTGTTATTCTTTATTTCAAATATATAATTTACATATTGCAGTACTGAGTGGTACGTATGGGTTTTGCCCAGTCTCATGATATATACAAACTTATCTTGGGTCATTTAAACTTGCCAAGTTCGTATCTATTTCCATCAGTTTGGCACACAAGTAATCTCTTGTGTGATTATATTTACTGCAGTTTACCATAACATGAAATTTGTCTGCAACAAAAGTTCACGTTCCACACAATTAACAATTTCTCAACTCGATCGGTGTTTTGGTTTTTTGTAATGGCTGGATTCAACAGCTCGAACATGGGCACGGATTCTCAGTTTCATGAAATTTTGTGGTTGCTTAATGGTTATATTTCTGTTCAGGTATGACTCCATCTCAGATGGGTCTATAAACTTAGTATACAAGCATTAGTTGTGCTGTCTATTTCTGTTACTACCAATAATACAGTCTCTCCATCTGGTTTCCTGCAGGGAATACCGTTTGTCTGAGTTTGAAGACAGTATTGTGGGAGAGAGTTTCCACCTAGATTGTGATTGATCTATGAAATAGGACAGGGCTATTTAGAACTACAAATGATATGTGTAAAAAGTTATAAAGAATTTCAGCAGGATAGACAGCTGATACATTTTGGGTCTAGGATATTTACATAAATAGACCTATTTTCATCAACTCCTACCAGTTTGCACCTGGCAACAATGGATGCCAGACGGATCAAAAGATTCCAGCACTGATTGCTACATTGTGACTCTCTACAACATAATAAAGTTGATACAATTTGTCCCAGTGGGAAACTCTATCTTCAAGTATCCAGTTCCAGGCTTGGCCTGTGATGTAGAGTGCTTGATGGTACGTGTTGCATTTAACTGGAGTTATCCAAACAAATGTGGGAGGTTTTGATTTTTAGTCAGCTTGTAAATGATTTCAAATGCCATGTTATGTGACAACTTGAAAGCAGGTGGCTGTCCTCAAAATAACTCTGGCATCCCTACATTTGTCTCTTGTGTATGCTTATGCAGTGATATTTAATAGAATCACAATTCATTTGCACCTAAAGTACATGTACCTGTATGACGGGAGAATAGCTCCATGTATTGTTTGTGGAGTAAAGAAATTTGATAATAATAGCAGTAATATTGTATGGTCGATAAAGCAGGGCCTAGACCATTCTGGCAAAGGCAGCAGTTAATGGCACAATACAAAATATTGGAGTGGACTATTTTTGGCTTCTTCTCAAACGTGTATTTGGTATGCAGATAAATGTTGTGGTTGCTTTCACAGTGGCAAATGGATATGGGGTTTACTGGGGTTATGTCTATTGTCTGTCCCCTTGTTTGCTGCTGACTGGCAAATATTTATATGTGTACTATACATAGTCCATCACTTTTATTACCATACATTATGTGGTGGAAGGTAGGTGTATGTAATATGGCAATCATAGCAGAGCAATGGGAAGTTTTACCTTGTTTGTTATGTTGGACATTGCATAGAAATTATTCTTCTGGGCTTATAACTTTAAAATTTCTACAGTCATACAGCTTATCGTGTGAACAAGACTTGTGCTAATAATTTTGTATTTCATTTTGTATCGGTATTTGACCTGAACAGTCCTCATTAAGCCTGTGTTTTTTAAAGGGGTTTCAGAACTCTTTAACAGATCAAAGGTATTTATAAATATTAACTCATTCCATACTATGGTCACAGGCCTTGGTCAGTGGTTCTGGCACTGCCTGGCAAGTCATGCTGCAGCTGTCCGGCAGCTGCAGCATGACTTGCCAGGCAGTGCCAGAACAACCAACTTACAGACATATTGGTACTTGAACGAAAGCTCTTTTCACAAAGAATTTTAATATGCGATTGTCGTCTAAAATCTAGGTAAATATATGGAAAAATCGGGGACTGGTATAGAATGAGTTAAGGGGACCCCATTATAATCCTTGAGATCAAGGCCTGGTGCCTATTGCTTAACCATTCGGAATTTGTACCAAAGCAAAGGCTGGTCCGGCTGGCAAAGCTGTTATGTGGTCTTAACTCTGTGTCCAATGTTGGTAAGAAATTAAGGTGTTACCGAGGAGGGGCCAATTATTCAAATTTACATTGAACCAAAATATTGTGATTAGTGTTAAGGTAGTTTTTTGCTGGTGAACTGAGGAAGGATTTAGCTGTGGGGTTGATGCCACAGGAAAGTAGCTTATATTAAAGGAAATCCTTCCTTTGAGTAGGTTCTAAATAAATGCACCGACTCATGCTTTTGAGTCAAAGCTTAGTGTACCAAAATTTCAGGCACCAAAAGCAAGCTTACAATAACGATTCAATTCAATTTTATGTAAGATTGGATCATTGTGTGACATTAATCCAGGTCAGAATTTGGACGAAAAAGTTGTTTACTTGACCATATTGTAAAATAATTGACACAGGCGTGAGTGCCCAGGAAGGACAGATTGGTCAGCTGCCACGCAGTGTAGCCATTAAGAACACAGACAATATTGCACAGCAATTAGTATTGGCTTCTTTAATTGCTTGCTATAGTGTATGCTCTTTGTCTGAGTGTGACGGTCATATTTGAAAGCAGGTAGATTGCGATACAGACAAAAGATAAGTTATTTTGTTTTCCTTAGTGTTATAGGAGAATTTTGTGTTCAGTATTTCATATTTTGCAGCTATGAGTGAAGAAATGAATTAAGTCTTATTGCCATGCTGCTGGCAGGAAAATATACCAAAATTCATGCAAGGTTTCAACTGGTGCATTCCAGCCTAAGTAATATTCTGTGTTGCAGAGGAAAGTAACTCTGTGTCCAGGAAAATGCATTTATTAAAGTGTTGGATATTTATTATGCAGAGTGGAGGAGAGGTTCAAAGACTGGTTAGTCAACCATAACCTTTGCATGCATGTATAATGGAGTTGCAGAACAAAAATAACTGGTTCTCTACTGTCAGATAGTTTGATTAATTAAGACAGACCCTCTGATCAGCAGTGGGGTAAAATTCCATGCTGCAGAATTGAGACCAAGCTGCAGCCAGTCAATTCAGTCGATAGCCTCAACAGGGTAGGGCTCTGAGGCAACATAGCAAAGAATTTTATGCCACTTTGCTAAGATATTGCAGGGTGACCCAGCCTTAGGCCATGGAATGTGTGAGCAAGACGTAGAGGGATTTATTATTGAAGGGTTTGGGAACCTTTAATGCACTTGCTGGGTATTCTCAACATTAATAATTGATGTCTATAGGCCTATTCCGCCTTGGTATTTAAACAGTAATCCATTGCTTAAGCTTGCTTCGCTGTACCATTTTGTGAGGATGGTGCTGTGTTTTTTGCCTCTTTGGGTGGGAGACCAATATAAATAGTGTATGATTTAGAGGAAAGCTTATGCAATTGTGGAATATTGATTTGTGCAGCTTTCAGGAATAAAGCACATACACATGAAGAGAACATGCCTGCAGTTTTGATGGCTGCTGACACGCCACTCCAAGCCTTCAAACTGACTATGCAATACATTTGAAAGTATTGACCATGCCTTTCTGCCTCCTTCACAGAAGAGTGCTTAGCATGCATCTGTGGATGAATTCTTGTGTGAAATACAAGATAATAGGTTTCACCATCAAAGAACCGAACTGGTCCCTCTCAGAATACTGAATGTCGCATGAAAGGATGATAAGAATTGAATGATAAGGTTGATGTCGTTGATTACTGTGTGCAGGATAAAGTGGGGAGAGTCTATGCTTTCTACATAGAGAAAACCAGTGAACGTAAACAGATCATTCTTTGACCTTTGTTTGCAGTTAACATCATATCGTCCCATCTTGACGAGCAGCTGGAATGGCACGATTTATTTGGGATTCTCTCCCAGTGGTTGATACTGTAATATGGTATGGGATGGTAAGGCTGCTGGGATAGTTAGGCTGCGGGCACTGTGACCTGGGTGTCTTGAGTGCCACTGATCCCTCCATGTTGGGTAACCATATTTAATGGAGCCACATATGCACACAGAATATCAAACATTGTCATTGGTTGTCATGATGATGTGAGGTTTCAAGTCCCTGTAGGAGTATTTAACAGGCAAATTGTTATGTACATTTTGGCTCATACTTGCTGTATGAGCCATGTATTCATCCCCACAATGAACCGTCAACAAGAGAGGATTAACTGTCATGCCAGGTATTGGCTTTGTAAACTGTATTCGCAAAGAACCAGTTTGCTGCATTTATATTAAGAATATTAAGTGGCTCATGACAGAGATGGCCATTTTATTTTTGGGGATTGGAAGGGTTTGTTGGTGTCCAGAACATGGAGTATCATGAGCTGATTCAGCAAATTGTCAGGGACAGGGTCCTGATGCACTGCACAATCTAATGTATGGCAAATGTAGGTGGCAGTGGCATTATGGCCACTCCTCACTGATCAGTGCTTGTAAAAGGAAGTACCATGATGCTGTGGCCTTGACCTTTTTGGTCGTATCCAAAACAGCTTCATGGCTTGCATTTTGGTTCTCTTTCTCTTACAAGTATTGATTGCCTTACAAAGACATGAGCCTGTTTGGGGTGCAGATTTTTTTTTTTTTTCTTCGGTGGAGACCTTCAGGGTCCTGCAAATTGGTAGCTTGGGTATCAGTGTTGAGAAAGCAGTTTGGCTGTAGAACTGTTCTGTGTGCTTAACAATGAATCAGCAAAGATTTGCAGTCTGGAATGAACATATGTTAAATGCATTGCTAGGAATGCCTTGAAGTGATCTTGTCAGATATGATGGAATGTGTCACGTTTCGTGGCAAATGCCGTTCTAAACTTGACAGAAATCCCACAAAAATATTTATAATGAAGTGCTTAAAGGTTATAAATATTGGTGAATCCACCATTTGTCTGAGAAGGGTTATAGGAAAAAATTCCAAGTCTTAAGTGAATGGTAAGAGTTGTCTTACGAAAGCGTGGGACAGATAGTGCTTCTACTGTCAGGGGCCATGTACTATCTGCTGCATTGGAAATTGTTCTGCACAGTTGGAGAGCTCCAGATATGTTATGCAAGTTTGTGTCTGTTTCAAACATAATGGCGGGGTAGGTCTGAGAGCATTATGGATATAAATGCAGTTGCTATTTGTTAGGAATGTTAAGTAAATAGCTTAAGTTTGCTTGAGGCTTGGAATGACAGGAGCACAAGTTATGTCTTGTTGGCAGTCAGTTAATTTCTACCAGTCTTGAAGAGTGTTGAGCCAGATATGTAGATAAAATACTAGGGATTAGGCAATTGAAGGTAATCGGTTCATGGGGAGGATGGGTTTGTTTTGAATCATGTCTGTAACTCAAGGATATCAAGATCAGAACCAAAATGGTACTTAGCTAGGATACCATGTAACTGTTACCCAAGACCAGCCATCTGATAAAAAGAAACCCCCTGGGTGAATTAGCTTGATGAAGAATTCTTACCACAGATAGTTGGTCCCAGTCTTAACATAGAGTATATGTTCAAAAAACTTTCTGCATTCAGACATCTCATAATTCTGTTGTGTTGAGGCATTTGTAATTAAAGTGAACAAAAATTGTCATGAATTTGTTGATTGGTTGGATTTCAAAAGAGACAGTATGAAGATGTGTGGAATATTGGCAGTTGTGTGGTCAATTGGATGTGCTTACATGTGCACAGCTGAGCTTTCATTGTTATTTTGGGAAGATGCACCCAAGAATAGAAAGAGGAGACCCAAGTTGCTGCCACAGGGGGATGCTGCCATGAACCCAGCTAGTATAAACATACACTTGCTCAACTCCATGCCTTGGCAAGACAATCCTGCCGTCATGTGCTTGCAGGCTCTTCTGCTGTATAAACCAGGTAGTGCTGCAGACTTCAGCAAGTCAACAAACATTTACAGATTCTTGCTGTACAAGTAACTGGCATCAGATTCCTTCAGTGTCCAGGGTACCAGGTTTTAAGACAGGAAATATTATAAACAATAAATATTTGCATGTAAGATGACTTATTGTCATCTTGAGGTAGAATGTACTTGTATTGTGTCGGTGCAAGAGGATGTTGAATCTCTTACATCAATAAAACTGAAAAGGTATCCAGGGCAGAAGTTTGTTTATGAAAATGATTTAGAAAGTACATGTAGCATTTCTTATGTGGAGGTAAAATGGACTGAGATTATACCAAACATATGTAGCTGACTAGGTTATACCAAACATATGTAGCTGTCTAGATTATACCAAACATACGTAGCTGTCTAGGTTATACCAAACATACACAGCTGTCTAGGTTAGCACTAGAATTTTAAAGTTAATTGCCAAAATTCCAAGTTTTTTTTTACAAAAGATCTACGCAAGCTTAAATTTGTATAATTTTTGGGTAAAAAATGAAGATTTTGGGGGAATTTGAAGTAGCCATTTGCTACTTTGGGTAGCCATTTTGAAGTTTTAGTAGCATATGGCTATTTTGGCTAAGCACTGCTAGTGCTAACATACATAGCTGTACATTATATCTATTTGTTTTTTGGCATGAATCTCGTAAATTTTCATTTAGCTTTGCATCGATTATCATGTGACCTTGTATGTTAACCAAACCATTAGCAGTACCAAGGTCAACAGTATTGTCATTTAAATAAAATACATGGGTAAATGTAGTTAGTTGATTTTGTCTCCCAACTCCTATAAGTAGGAAAACATGCTCACATTTAGCCATTGTTGTTTGATATGAAAGGGGCAGGATATGCTGGGACTTGCATTTCAAAATAAGAGTCTTGTCCTCTTGTGGATTAAACACCAGGAGTCCTCTTGTAAGTAGGTTTACTTCCCAAACCATGTTTGTGTCATTCTTGCATAAACCTATCCTGTCCAAGGGTCATGCAGGGAGTTTCCTTTACAAGAATTCATATACAGTCCAGCAAAAAAGAAAAGGGGGGTGGGGGTGTTTTTGCCTTCAGACTTGTCTGGAAACCACATGAATTTCAGTCATTTTGAATCTTTTTCATTTTGGAAAAATTAGACATCAGTGGCTAGCAAGCTCATTTTATTGTGTTTTAGCATCATGCAGCCATTTAGTGATGGTGTTAATGCTCAAAGTGCTAATCACTGCTATAGTCGTTTTCTCATTACTGTTAAACATATAATGGTTAAAAGATTCAAATTCTTCATGAAGATACCTTTCATTCAAATACCAGCAAGCCTAGTCTAAAACGTAAAGTATTCAAATGTTTGTGCATATTTTGCAGAGTACCCCAAGGAAAGCTGTTGACTCAGTCTTAAAATCAACATTTTTAGGGTTAACAATCGTTAGACACCCATATATGGACCAGTTGTCCAGCATCATATGAAAGTTGATGTGCTCTTCCACAATGGGGCACATTCAAAATAGATGCGGTCTTTCCATGCCTTGCAAATATGACTCAAATTGTCAGGTCTAAAAAAATCCACAAAGATGACACTGTAGAAGAGTATGGTGTGTAACTATTGTGGTTAACAGGCCAGCAAGTATTATCTCTGTGTCGTCAGTGTATGTGGAAAAGAATTATTCCCAGAACAAGGATTCTATCAATCTCAGGGAGCCATGCATAAACGAAACAGTACTGTAGCAGTGACTGACTTCATTAATTTATGTTCAAACACATTTACATGTCATGAAAACCCCGTAACTCTAGGTTTTAACATCATGCAGTGGATATCTTAGGGAATTTATTTCGGTTCTCAAAGTGTGGCAGATATTATGCAGGAATTGCTTCATCCCATTAAACTGAGGTTTACCTTCAAGAAGAGTGTTCACTCTTTGCATAAATGTGCTTCGTTACATGTGGTGCAATGGTTTAGGCTGTACCATAGTTAATTCTGTTTGGAGTGTGGCAGAATTTTGCAGAAAATGTCACAACTGTGATTGAGTGGTGTCGGTCGGCCAAAAAGCATTTGTCGTTCCATGTGTTGGGTATTAAGAAGAGAGCATCTAAGCCACAAATGGAGACAGGGATTAGTCGGCCATGCTAGTGTTGGGTGGTGTGGGAGGCCCAGGGACCTGTTATACAAATAGATATCTCGTAGCTAGGCACTGCAATACAAGACAAGTCAATATCACTCAACATGGAATGCTGGAATAAAAAAAACAGAGGTGGTCAGTGTCACGCCAATTTGACATGCCGGAGACAGTTCTGTTGAGCCGATACAGACATTCAGAATGATTGGAATTGGCTTTTTAAGTATATGGCCACATTTGTAAACATTAATACAATGCTTATCAATGTTACCAAGAGGATTGTTTTTATGAATAACCTAATTACAAGGCTTGGTATAGAAAATAAACAAGATTGTGTCTGTTTTAACAAAATTGCGGGAAGAAAATTAACCCAATGTATAAAAATTTGACTGGCCATTTTGTATGCTGATAAAGGAGATGGGAAATGCCGTTTGCCTGCAATTGGGAACTGGCCATTCAAGAAAGATGTACAAAATGTCCATTGCGTCAAATTTACGCCAGAAATACATTGTTCATGAGAGTGATGGGATCTGTGCTCTTTGGTCAGCTGGTCAGCTTGACAGCTTACCTTATGTGATTATACTTTTTTTTTGAGTTCGCGAGATACTTCAGCTGTGGTCAAAAGACATTCACGACCCAAGTGAGTTTGCTGCCAAGAGTAGAGCAAGGTCAGGCGTGCTGGGTACAACACGTTGCTGCGGGAATTGAAGTTTCCTTCCCACAGTATGGAGAAACAACTGGTGGTCCCTGCATGACAATGTAATCGAGACTGCATAATAGGTTGGGTATGAACTGTGGCCCTTATGATACCAATTCCATCAAAAGTAAGGGAAAGAAGGAGAGCAAAAAAAAAAGTAGAGAAAAAGTGGGTTGTGCTGCAGAAGTTGTGTGCACAGACTGAGTGAAAGTAGGATGATACGCTTGATCGCTCAAGTGCAGTTCACCTGTTCATCCAAATGGCCTTTGTGTTGGACATGTGAACAAAGGCCAGCATTCAGACAGGTCTTCGGTAACAGGGGTAAAAGTGTTATGATCTGGGTCAGCAGGTTTGGCGGGAGAGGAGACCTGACCTATCTGCTTAGGAAGAGAGTGAATGGGGCAAGCTGACAACACGTGCTAGCCCCACTGGTCTTGTCTGCCACGCCACGTGGTTTGTGGTCAGCAATAGTATTTGTGGGACTGGCGTGGCAATCCGATAGCATATCCCTGTAAACACCTTGTTTTTCCACATTCCGAAATACATATCCAATCTGCTGACTGGCTGCCATGTGGTTTAATTTGTGGGTCACTTTTGCCAACAGTTTGCAGGCTAAACCTGTCGAGTTATGCTGCAATTCCAAATAAATGCCTTGTGAGCATGGAAATTCTTTCCTTGTTCTGAGGTGGCATTTATTTTATAGTCTTTTATATTAACAAGTAATGAGCAAGTGGGAAAGAGCTAAAGAAATGGGAAGGTTTTCAGGGTCAGTAGCTAGCTAATTGTGTCTTTTCGTCTTTTGTTGCACTTGATAGTGTGGGTTGCCGGTGCTCCTTGTGGTCTACCATCCATTGTTTGGCCGTCTGGTTTCTTTGTTCCTTTGGCTAGTAAGGGTCTGGCCCACACTTATCACCTGGGCAGAGTGCTTCATTTGTTACTCCCCGAAAGCGTGGTTTCATATAAATATGAATGCAAGAGATAATGATTGATCCCTGGTGAGCTGAGCTCTCCTGTCTCCACCATGCAGAGACAATTGCAGGCTGGTGTGTAACCAGAACTGCTGCTGTGTGGTGGAATTAATGGCATACTGTCCACTACATTAATTTGGTGACATTGTTGACGGCTTCTCTTTCTTGAAAGTTTTTATTGATCTTGTTCATACAAAAAGAAATGGCGCGAAAACACACCTGGCTATTTACAAGCCAGCTCAGGTGTGTGTTCAAGAATAAATTTATGCACATTTTTTGTACAGCTTGGAACAGTTAAGGTTATATTTCATTATCTCAATTAGCAAGGAGTAAAAAAAGTTGGTTTGTGTTCTTTCATGTTGCTGAAATACTTGGTAGAAACTTTTTGGTGGGGGAATGTTTGTGGAGTAAGTTCAAACCAGGAATGTGTATTTGTAAACTTGGAAATCTGCTTGTTGCCACCAGGTGGCACTGTCATACTGATGCGTCTTCCCTGTGATGGACAGTGATGATAAAATGTCAAGACTGAATGTCAAAATTACCAAGAAGCCGGAACAAATATGCTGCCAAATTGCTAGTGATCCTATTTGTCAAATGAAAGATGATAAAACAGAGCCTGTTTGACATGTAAAGCTGAGTCCTGTGTGATACTTACCATGGGTTAAACCTGTGGGATTTGCCACAGGTAACTAATAGGCTAGACCCGCAGAAAAGATGGCACAGTGCATTATCAAGTAGAAAGAAGTCTGCCATGGCAAAGGGACAGGTAGATAGGAGTGCATCCAGCTTGTAAAGGAAGCATAAGAAAAACCAAGGACAGATGGCCAGGTTGAAATGCCAATGATTGCTTGCTTTGTAGATGTAGGACTCCTGCTAATGGACAGGTGTGTCAAATAATGACGGGCCTCCAGGTTCAGCTTGGGCTGCTTCAAAGACAGAAGACAGAAAGACTGCTATGGTATGGTATGGTGGTAAAACAGAGAGTGGCAGGCACTGATCGCAAAAAATGGGAAAATTCAGTGACAATTATAAACAAGTACTCTGGTGATTTATTTATCATTGATGTCATTATTAGCTTCTTTTTTCTTTTTTTTTTTTTTTTACCACCACACTGACCACTGTCACTAAAAAACAGACTTTATCTGTTTGCAGCATTTGGAGGAAACTGCACCTTGCTGCAAGTAAGCAGTGTGCACATTAAATACCTATTTAGTTGTACCATGTTGGCAGGTCACACTGAACCACTAGTCTTCTCAACCAACTGGTGCCAATAAACCTTGATAACTCTTTGTAATGGCCATAAACATAATTGTTTCTGTTAGGGCAGTAATGAGTTCCATGTGCAGTTGAAGGCAAGACCACCATAGTGAAATGTTTAGTGCATTTAACCATAAAAAATGTAGGCAGAACATTGATTCAGTGTTTTCAAGTTCCAAGCTGAGAGCATATTTTGTGGTTGAATTTCGCTTTTAGATTCTTTGCAACTTGTCAAGTTGTCAAGACCAACCGTTAACCTTTCAACCTTTGACCTCCAGACCAAGGTGTGTGACCTCAGGGTCAATTTGAACTGTCATTAGCCTGAGGGGAGGACCAGTGGCCATTAAAAGAAGGCTCTCAGTTAGGCAAAGGAAAATCACATTTGTTTTGATTCATTTAGCTCAGTCCAGAATATCTTGAATTTGTAGTATCTTTGCTGTGCACCCGAGTCTGGGCCAGCCGTGGCAGTTATTCCTGCCTGTGGTCAATTTTCCTAAAATTTTGGAACTAATTCAATCCAACTGATTTCATCATTGAAAGCCTGGACATGATTTTTTACATATATTTCATTCATGTATAGCAGTCAGGTAGTTAACACTTAAATTCACATTTGAAATGGACAGACTGATAGGAAAATTTCTGTTGCCAATTGAGTTGAAAGTGTGGAGTATCTTGAACCAAATCCCCCCGGTTAGTGTCCTTTAGCAAATAGCTAGTGCCAGGCCAGTGTATTGTAATGAACAAATGTCAGTTGTCTACTCCTTTGCTAAGAATACCTAACCTTTTTTTCAAAGAAATAAATTTTATGAATAAACAGGGACGGAGATAAACTGATCATAGAAAAGAAAAAAAATATGACTGAGTAAAAGCAAAAAAGTGTGCTCAATGATCCCATTTTGCAAAAGAACAATTCCTAGCTCACCACAAGTAGTGCTATTTTTTGCTCTGTGAAACAAGAAAAACATGATAGGTAGATGAGAGAAATTGCCAAGTGCAGCATGCCACTGAGAGGCGATATCATTTGCTAAGTGGGCAATATCGATTGTGTATCATGTATGCATGATAAAGGTGCAGTGGCAGCTGGCTACAGAGTGACGGTGGCTTCACTATTAATTAGCTTGCCTAATACTATGTTCTGGAATCTGAGGCTTCTCTCAAGAAAACTCGAGCATTTTCATAACAGCTTACAAAATAGGGAAAAAAAGGGGGAAGCATGAAGGAGATGTGGAAAAAAAGATTAGGATGATGTCTCAGTGCAACGTACATGATAATGTGACTCGACACACGATGGTGATGCTTGACTTCTCTTTTCTCTCGAGATATTAAGTGCAGCAAAGGCATCCAGAAACGACTACTTCACAAATGCTCTTTGATTTGATTCAGTAGTGCGGATGAATCTTGGTCCCCGGTGCAGGGTGGCTACTTCCAAGTTAATTTTGCACTGTTCGGAGTATTTAAATCATGAGTGATTTTGAAGATGGAACTTGCAAGGTAATTGTGTATAGGATGACGTATTCCAACTTCCGTTTTAATCGTGATGTGGTAGGATTGTTTAACTTTCCAAATTAATTTTGTTCTGGGTGGAGTATTTAAATTGTGATCTACCTTAAGTGACAGCTGGTGAATGAATTTAAATACATGTGCCTTACCCTGCTTCCAAGTCAGCTGTGACACTGCTTGACAAGGTGAATTTTAAAAGCTGTCCCAGTAAAAAAAAAAGTATGTGTAAAGTATTATTGATAATGCCTGGTTGAAGGTGATGAAGGTAACCCTGAGCTGCTGGCCCTTAATGGTGAATTGACTGAGCAGTAATATGCAGGGTCCACATGCACGACTCCAACTGGTGTGTGGTTGACTGTGTACATGACAAGTGTTCGATCTCTGCTGGCGTTGCTTGGCAATTGGGGCTTTGCCGTTTTTTCCCTGATGCTGTGTGTCGTACCGATGGGTCCGACAAAGCATTAGATCCAAAATAAGACCATTTGTGTTTGATTTGTGTAAACGTTTGCCTCTTTTTGACTCCCACAGCTGAGGCTAGAACTGAATTGTCAGAGCCCATTGCTGACAGGTAAAATAAAAGTACCTGCGATGTGGCTGTGCCAATGTTTTGTGTTAGAAGTATGGCTAGCTCGGCTACAACAGAACTACGCCTTGTTTTCCTACTGCATCAGATCTGGCCATTTTGGTATCAAGCATAAAATTATTTTCTTGTTGGGTATTTCCGCAAGACAAAACTGTCATTTATAGTGCTGTGTGCAAATCAATAAATCATAAGCAATCTTGCCTGAGTAGAAAAACCATGCTTTCCATAGATGGCAGACTTCTTTTTACAATTTTAGATGAGAGACCAGTAGTAGCCTGTGGTCCCTAGTGTACTGAAGCCTGTTACCATAGTAAACATAATCAGCCAATTAGAAACTGAGTCACTTTTGCAATGCTCAAACAGTGACCTTGTCAAAGAAGGGCAGACCATAGCAGAGTAGACAAAATATGCAGCTTGGGTTTGCGTTGAAGGCAAATCAGGTGATTTTTCAAAATGCTAAAATGAAGTCTGTCTTAAATTAAAGTCAGTCAAGTGTATTTTAAGTTTAAAAATAAAAATTTCATATCCATTTGAAGTATAAAATTATTGATATTAAGGGAGAGGAAAAGTAAGCAGAAAGGATGTGTTTAAATCTCATGGCAAATTACTGCCCTTCATAATTAACTCTCATCACTCAAAAGACCACAATCTTCATAACCACTTCACAAATTTTATTATGAAGTTTTTATGTGGTGCCACCTGGGGATAAAATGATCCATTTCACCATGTCTGAAAGTAAAACATCCAAACATTTTTTTATTAGTGCGTACTGGACTCTGTCATTGTTTGGATGTCTTGAGAATATGGCAATTGACTGTTTGTACATTTGTTTATTGCCATAATTCAATTATGCTGATAATTTACCATATTTCCTGAGAAGAAAATACTGATGATTTGAAAATCTTCATGTTCAACTGTAACAGATTAGGCAAGGAAACTGGTTTAATATCAAGACGTTAACTTTATTTTTGTGCCTATTCTTCTTTGTGTGTATGTAACATTGTTACATTTCATTTTTTTTTTATCGCTACATTTACAGTCAAGCCATGTACAGTTGTAGTTGCCACAATTCGAATCAAAATAATCCAATGTAAATATAACGGATGGTGACAACAGTGATGTCATGAATTTCATATTTTGGCATAGGGGTGGATAGCCAAGAGGTGTAGGCAGCTTCCTACTTAACAATCATTACTTAATTGCGAATTGGCTTGTTGTGGAAATAAATTTTTTAATCAGCATAAAGCCAATTTCCTGTATAAATAATACTTGTCAGCATGAGCCAGCTCCGTGCACATAAATTTGTTGGTGTTAATTTCTGTAGAAGTTGCAGCTTGGCATGATACAACAGCAAAAGGCCATGTAACCTTAAAGAAAAGAAATGGGGCAAAACATGATTAACAGACAGTGTATTATAAACTGAAAGGAAATGGCGTCTAACATGCAAGGACATAGTTACAGGTTGAAAATTGTAGTAGGTTGCCTCCGGAGAACCGTTTGCTCACACATGGGCTCAATTTTTTAGTTACTGTCATTATAAAACAGGATTGCGTCAGAGTAGGTGGAGATTAGCAGGCGGTCTGCTCGTCAAAATATGATAGGAAAATAGATAATATATATATATATATACATACACAGTGGAACCTGAGCTGTATGTGGCCTTGCCTTCAGCCAAGAAGAAGTGGCCACATACAACAGGTACCACTGTATTCATATATAGATGCTAAAATGCATCAAGTTGGTGAAAAAAAGGAGGATGTGTGTATCAGACTTATAAATTTTGCTGAGTGGAGGTTTTCATACGGAAATGAAAGAAAACTACAAGTGCTTGCCAGAGAGAGCGTTGAATATTGCTGTGCCTTACAGACAAGCAGACTAAGTTAATGGCAGTTTTATTGTGTGTATTGCCTCCAACAGTAACTGTTGTTTTGTTGCTTCATTATGTTAACCCTAAACACACTAAGTTAATGGCAGTTTTATTGTGTGTATTGCCTCCAACAGTAACTGTTGTTTTGTTGCTTCATTATGTTAACCCTAAACACACTAAGTTAATGGCAGTTTTATTGTGTGTATTGCCTCCAACAGTAACTGTTGTTTTGTTGCTTCATTATGTTAACCCTAAACATTTTCTTTAAATTGAGAAATGTAATTCAACCGAGAAATGTGCCATTGAGGACATTGCTTCTGGGCCCAGCCCAGCAAAGAATGATAACATGTTTTCTGAGAATGACATAGCAACAAGAGACTTGCCAGACAGGAGATAATTTTTCTGGTTTCATCTGGGTGAAAATGGCAGAGCAGATTTGAATAGCTGTCCTCATGAGTTCAGATTAAATGCATTTGGAAGTTAAGTGGGGCGATGTTGATTGTATGAAAATTAATATGTGTTCCATATTATGGATTTCTGTTGTATGAGTAGGTGGAATGCTGTTCAGTGATAAAACCACTATAGAACAAGTGCTACTGTTCATAAATAGGAAGGTTCTTTCCCGGAAAGATTTTTTTACATGGGAGTAAGGGTGACCTCACAGTTTCATGCTCACAGTTATGTGAGTGGTTGCTCGAACCTCAATAAGCAGTCAGTTTTTCTTATTACTGCAGTTGTGACTTGCTTGGATAGTTGCACAATTGGATGACTTGCATTTCCCACCAGTGGTCACATTTTATGTGTTGACCATAAATTGGGTCGCCAATGATACAATGAAATGTCAGTGCCGAGTTGCCAGTGATTTAAATTGGCTGCAGACACTAACAAGTTCGTCATAAGCCGCTGTGTGAGGGAAGTAGCACAAAAAAAGGGAGAGATCTGGTGATCCAGTGCATGGTTTGTACAGTTCGATATGTCCAGAACGGTCTGTTTTTATGATGGAATTTCCTGTAGTTCAAGCATTTAACCCATTCCTGGTCCGAGTGTGACTGAATCAGTAGATTGCTTTGCGTCAGTTGGGCACATGTAGTGAAAAATTTATACTGATCAAACTGATCTACATTGATTGGTAATTTTAAGTTAAACTACTTCATTAAATTAACTGAAAATTGTCTTTGTGGAAATATTTTCAGTGGATATGTATGATCTTTAAACTTACCAGGATACCGTGGCACTCTGCTGTAACTCTGCAAGTTTTGGCTTAAAGGGGTTGAAATTTTGCATGATTATGGATCATAATACAAACTAGGTTGGGATTGTAGAGGGGTGACCTTGACCTTTCTTCAAGGTCACATGACCATTTTTAAAAAAATCTTTGCAGAGGCATGGCACTTGAGAAGGATTTGACTTTTGGTAATGATGACTGCCAGGAGTAAAGAGTACCACATTACTCCTATGAAAGCACCCAGGACACTGGGGCATTTTCAGACTGCAAGACACAAATTCAGGTTTGTGTCTGGAAAACCACAACTTTTTGCATGATTAATGGCAACAATAAAGAATATTTACATTGTTTTCAGTAGCCTTTTTGGATTGTAAAAGTGTGAGGCACATGGAGGTGGTAGGGGGAGCAATAGAAATGATGCGGTACAGAAAACCAGCGGACCATCTCTTGCAGAGCAGTTAAACAGCTTTCTGCTGGACCTATATTGCACATGAACTCAGTCAGTGTTTATCATCACAAAAAATTACAGCTACATGAATTACTGTTATCAGTGAATGAACCAAGATTCATGTTCCTGTTCGAGGGGGGGGGGAAAAAAAAAAAGCAAACTTGCATTGAATCCTAGCATGTTCATGTTTTTAGAGGGAGAAGATACGTCGTGAATCAACAGCATTCCTCTGCGTGTCTAAGCATGTCAAGGAAAGCGGTCGAGTCAGACTCCAGCTTTAACACACTTATTGTAAAATTGCGTCTTGGTCTTCAAAGTGTTGAGACCCACAGGCATCTTTTAACTCATTCCATACCAGTCCCTAATTTTTGTGAATATTTACCTAGATTTAAGACGACAATTTGGATATTTAAATTCTTCTTGAAGAGAGCTTTCATTCTGGTACTGCCCCAGGCATGTGACCATAGTCTGGAATGAGTTCAAATAAAAATCTGATCAAAAGAACATGTATACACCAGTCGATTCACTTGAACTAAGTTAACACATGTAGTAGAAATACTGGACTCCCATTTCATCAGGTGCCCTTTCGGACATTTTACAATTGCTCTTTTTAACCCATTCCAACTCAATACCTGCTTCACCTGCCTTAATGTTCTACTTAACTATTGTTGCTGGAGAAACGTTGCTGAGATTTGTGAGGAAGACCATTCATGATGGCACACTCTTGGCTTGTAGCTTTCCTTGGCGTGGGTTGGGTGCACACAGCCCACGCCAAGGAAAGCTGCTGACCCAGTCATATTCTGACAAGGAATGGGTTAATAAAAGTTGTACATTGTGAAAAAGCTGCCAAGACCACTAAGCGAAACATTAAAAATAATCATTTGTGAGGTATCTATAGGTGGAGTACATGCAAGAACAGCAACGTAGCACCAAAGAGCTGGTAATTGAATTGGTAATTGCTGCGCTAGTTTGAACACCTGCAATTAGTTAGGATGGATTCATTTAGCTTGTTTGCTTCTTGCTGCAAAATAATTGCGCAGGCTGTCTTTGATGTATGGGGAAACAGAGCGATTGAGGGATTATTATTTCCAAGGCAGGTAGAAAAGTAGGTCAGTTTATCAATAATCGAGGTTGGTTCTCAAGTCCATCTTAGATTGCAGTTTGTTGGGATGTGTATGCAATTTAGGAGTTTTTAATGTAGCCAGTTTGCAGCAAGTGTTGCACGAGAAAGCTTTTTGTAAGCTGTCATCACACGCTGTATATGGAGTAAAACATACAAGGGGGGGGGGGGTGTCACCAGCTGCATAGCAAAAACAGAGAAGAGCATATCACATGATTTGCGACCAAATAGTGTGGGTCCTTGTGCATATGTTAACATTACATGGCTGGGGTCACAGGACTGATAGTCAAGATTGGATGCTCCCTGTGGTTATATGTAATGAGGCAGGCAGGTCTGGATCATAAGGATCTGAAGGATCTGAAGGGAAGTCACAGCAACTGAAACTGTTGCCCCAAACAAGTGTATATAGATACATCCATAATGAAAGGAATTGAGGCAGAGACCGTGGTTCAGCAAGTTCTCTATAGCTAGGTTCATGGTGGAAACAATTGCCATTGAAACCATGGTCCAACAGGGTCTGTATATGGAGCCATCATGGAAGCCATTGCTGTTAAGACTGTAGTGCAGCATGGCCAGAGCTGGCATTGTGTTAGCAAACCTAACTTGTATATGGATTCATGCTGCAAGCCACTGCCAGCTGATGTGGCCATAGCGCGCACAGCTGTGAGAGGTCAGAGGTCACTGTATTGATTGACTGCCGCACAATAGCAACAACACGTGGAAAATCAAAGCCAGATCGGTTATGGTGCATGCATTTGTTTGTATGTATGTAGATCCATACATGTAGGTATGGATTTAATCTACGCATAGGAAATAGGATTGTGCATCAGTTTTTATTCCCGCAAGCACTAACATTGTAAAAGGAATGAGGATTTATAGGTTGAGGTTTCATATTTGAAATCTGTAGAGTGTAAGATAAAATTCAACAAGAAAATTAAACAAAAGCTTTCCTCATGAATAAGTAGAGCAGAACTGCGGTGATTTTATACATACAGTGTCATGATAACTCATGAATAAAACGTGTTTGTTACAATTTGTGTATTGCATTGCAGTAAGGGGGGGTGGACGTTATAGTTTTGTTTGAGAAATACCTGCTTTGCGGATACACTTAATGTAAAGGTAGACCAAAAGCAATGAAGTTCGCTTTCGCTGTTTAATGCATTTGCCAGGGCAGATTATCCCCAGTGGAAGCTAGATGCATTTGTTCCATGCAGGATGACAGATGGGCTTACTGTGGAGGGGTGGGGGTGGGAGTTATGTAGTACCCTGGTGGTAGACACAACATTAGGAGCTGTGTTGAGTTTGAAGTATTGCTGCATTATATAAGTAGACCCAATCTGAACAGACGGCCCACAAGACCTGATTGTATTTTAATATACATGTATACTGAAAAAGATAATGATAATGATTTTTCAAATCTCAACTGGTGGGACAAGTTTTTGCTGGAGACTGTTTTTTTTGTGTGTGGAATGATATAATCTTGGGGTTTTGGTATTCGTGAACTTATAATTTTGAATTGTAATTGACTGCAGCATTGGGAAATTTACCATTTATATTGCAAGGTACCCTGCAATTTGATATTTTACAGGTTAAGCCCTGACTGTTTTCCATGAATTCCAAATAAAGCATGTAACGTGTAAACAGATAAATTTAAAGTTATGTACTGGTACTGGGTAATATGCTCTTCACTTAAAAACATATTGGGGGGGGGGGGGGCATTGTGAATTTCTGCCTCAGAAATAAATACCAAGCCAATTTTTCTTAAGTAATCAGTGAAAGAAAATGTGGTTTTGATGTTTGAAATAATGAAGTTGCTGAGGGATCCCAAGCCTGGATTAACAGTTTCACTCGTGTCTCAACAACTTCGGTGGTAGGAAATTATCACAATAGACAGAATTTTCATGAAGGTTGTTTTAGCCACGTGATTCAGCCAAAAGAAGATATGGTGAAAATGTTTCGCCAGTGTACCCAATGACTAATTTGTGTTGTGATGTGCTTTAGGAGCAGAAAAATAGAGGCAGAATTATTATGGAGGTAATCTCAACAGCAAGAGATCCCCCTGCACCCAGTGCCAACTGTGACCTGCGTGGCCTGGCACCAGTAGATTAGTTGTTCCTATGACCACTTGTCCTCTGGGATTTTTTCATTTTCCGGAAAAAGAACATTTAACGCCACCCATCACCCAGTCAAAATGAATGATATTCATAACCACTGATGAATTGGTAGGTATTGAAGCTTTTAGGCAGTGTTAATTAAATTTTGACATTTGCGTGCAGGGACCTGCACTGAGAATGGGTGAGAAGAAAGATGTCTAGCGGAGGGCAGGGTATGCAGTAGTATAGTTCTGGGAACACGGGATTGGGTCCCCATCTACCCTTCCCAGAAAAGGAGGAGGAGGACTGGCTGAAAATCCATCACAAAATTTAGTCATTTAACATGAACGACAAAGGCAGAAAATGAGGAGGCCTTAAAATATGAATGATATTTATGACCTTTGAAGTGCGATATCTGTAGCTATTCCCAGAGCCGTGGCGCGGCTGCCCATGCTGGATCCACCATTGTTTCACCTTAACCGGGTCATTTGGACCTATCAGTAACAATGGATTTCTTCACAGCATTTCTGTGGGAAGGAAAATTAAATCTTTCAGGGCAATTTTCAGTGAAAATTTTGGCGACACATTCCTTGGTAGGGTTATTGGTCCGAGAGATCGGAGTAAACTCTGTATAGCTGTGTAGGTTACTATTTATCATCCTGCCAAATTGATTAATCTAGACAAATGTGGAGGGATTGGGAGATACAGGTTAACCCAATCTAGCTGTGGTCAAGGCTTGGATCCACAAACATTTGTCTTCCTCTACACAATCTGGAAAGAATGGTACCCACTAGGCTGACCTTAATGCTTGTACTGGGCTGCAACATGATTTCATTGAGTTTTCAGAAAGGAGCAACCAAAATTTATGGATGAGCAGGGGTCCTTGATATCAAGGGAAAAATAGGTGAACAACATTAATGGAGATAATGCAAGCGATTAGGAATTATTTTCTCAAAAAACACTCAGCTTCCTTTTCCCATTTTTGTGAAGATAGGCTGGCCTTTTGAAAATAATTAAAAAATTGACAAACAATGTGCAGATAAGCTGTGATCACTAGTCATTTTCTGGAAAACCATTTTCAGTTTCCTTTTCCAATTTTAGCAAAAAGAGGCTGGCCTTTTGAAAGTAATTTAGTCCTTGTCTTATTGGAGTGTTTTGGCTTTGATGTTACATATACAAGTATTCATTATGGGAGTGGATGTCTTGAACATCTTTTATGGTAGTACTCAGGACAAAAAAAGGAAGGAAGGAAAAATAGATCACATCTATGGCCGGAATTAGGTTTAGCAGTAAAACAAATTTACCAGATTTTTGATAGTCATCGTAAAAAGTATCATTTACTAAAGATGCATGATGAAAAGGATTTCTTTGACCTCCAAAATCTTCTCTCTTGAAGGGCTGCATGTCAATGAATATGTGGTTAAATTTGGATGCACTATTAACTCATTCCTGATCAGAGGACAACGGAGTCTGTAGCTTTGGTTGGTGCGGGTTGGATGCATTGCTTTCAACCCAGGCCAAGGAAAGCCGTTATCATATGGCATGCCATCATGAATGTTTGTACATTTGTACGTACAAATATCAGCAAAAATTTTATAGAGTACTGAGAAATTTAAGTAAAGACGGACAGCAATTAACATGGAGGCGATTGGAATTGGAAAGGGTTAAGTATGGAGAAATGGCTTGTACAGTGGTCCCTGTCTCGAGAGACTATATAACACATCGACATGGTAAAAACACAATGTGATGTTACTCCTGACCCATGCTCATTGCAAGTTCCTAAAACATGTATTAAACCAAATAGAGTGAACTCAAATATTGTTTGTACTGATATGACAAAGAAATAGCCAATCATGACATTGAATATGGTTGTTATTGATGCACTAGAATGATTGCTGAAATGATATTTTGCACGGTATGTTTATAGAGCAGAATAATGGTGTGTTTTCTTGCTTGCCAGTAAAGCACTATTCATGTACCACGTTTGTACAAATTCATGCATTGAGCCTCATTCTGGCATTGTAACTGTTGCACTTGCAAAGAAATGAGTCTTGTTCTTTCCTTGGCCTGAACGAAGCACATTTAGTATAGCAACCCCTGTTTGTCAACCAATACAATATTAAGTATATTTTTGTGGTAATTTTGCAACCCAGCATTGTTTTAGATGCCAGTATAAATCCATACATAATACCATAATACAACATATATATAGTCCTTACATGAGAAGTGTCTACCCATTTTATCTCGCCAGGTGTGTCTGTGTGTGACAAAATTTTGTTTCTGTGTTCATTTTATTTCTAGGAAAATATTTGTTTGCTAGGAAGTTGAGCTGTGGTCAGGTAAAATACACTAGCCTCACTAGCTATGTGGTCTGTTGTATGTTCTTATCTTCTGATTTGAAAAAAAATTATATATTTTATGGGGATAACTGATAAATACGCCATATAATACGGGCAACATAGTATACTGAAGCATGCATAGGATTGACAGTTGCTGAACAGTAGTAGATGTTGCACTGTGCACTCCTGGTCAGCTTTTGCATAGTGGCCACAGTTATAGCTGGTAGGCTAGTGTGTGTAGCGGTTGTGTTCTTGTACATTTATGTCTCATACATGTTCTGCTAGTGAAAAAGTTTTAACCTTTAATTTCAATTTGCCAATGGGAGCCTACCCTCTACAGCTGAATACAGTTCTGTAGGCAATACATTTGCTGTAGATTTAATTCACCTTCTTGCAGACAGTTATTTGCCACTATAAAAACATTTTTAGTTTCCATGTCCTTTAGTGCCAACGGGGTCATCTTTTCTTGCATAATAGCTCAAGCAGAATTGAGATTTGGTAAACCACAAGATTGCTGTAGCTGGAGCTAGCTAGCTGGGTGCTGGATGCACAAGGCATGTTATTAAATAGAGACAGCTAATACAGACAGCTTTCTATTGTGAAAACATGCTTACATGTAACTTGACTTTTAGGTAGAGAGCAGTGGGAAATCACTTGTTATGGCCTACCCTCTTGTAATGTAATCACCTTTTTAAGTCTTACAACTGACATTAATTTACACTTAATCACATACCTTAATCATTTTCACCACAGAATAAAGAGCATTAGATTACAGTACCAGTAGTTCTGTGTCCAGTCAAATTTGTTTGTTTATAATGGCTTTATTTGGCCCAGATCTGCAATTATTTAGGCTTTACCAGAAGCTTCAAGTTGAGTTGTTGTTACGTTTGGTGGACAATAGAGAATTACTGAAATATTCGTGTAAAAAAGATGACATGTCCGGTGTGTTTTAATTCCATAACATTTTCACAAATAAAATGTTTGTTTATTTAAAGTAATGAAAAAAGATGTTTTATAATGATTTTAGTTTTTCACTGCATGTGTTCCCAATTTATCTTGAGGGCAAACTTGCATAAAGCAGGGTGATCGTAGAAAGTAAAGGGAGAGACTAAAGTGCTTGTTTAAAAGTTCTGCCCAGCTAGACGTACCACTTGATGCTGCCTATGTCCTGCCCTCATACACTCCCCATTATGCAGCTGTGTTTACTGATGGAGCAAACAACTTATGGTCTGCTATCTTGTCTTGCTTTTCTAGATTGAAGATGCCATGCTGATGTTCGACAAAGCAACGCAGAGACATAGGGGTGAGTAGATATTTCCATTAACCTTATGCGGCCCCAAACTGCTTTGTGGTTTCCTTTTAGTATCATGGTGCTATGCAGAAACAAAAAAAGAAGTGTGGTATGTCCGTGAAGCAATACGTTTGCTAAGAGAAGTTTTTATCATGGGGAAACAGGAAGTGTTTTGCTGTAAAAGTGACGAGATTTACGTCCTGGAGACTGATCTCAGCTGGTGAGAGTGAATGGTTCTGAAGACTGACAAGTTACCAGTTTGGTGAACTCTTCAAGGGGAAATTGGCCACCGGATATAGTTTCACTTTAGCATAGTCTTGGTAGACTTTAGGAAGCTTTGACTGACAGGAGTGAAGGCAGCAGACAGACATCAAACAGGCCGCCATTCAAGCTGGCCAGACCTTGTGGGAATCTGCTCCAGAAACGATCCAATCACATGTCAGTGGAGGGAGCAGAGGGACTGTAACCAGCATTGCTATTAGAGACTGTCCCGGCATTGTTATCAGAGGGACTGTAACCAGCATTGTTATCAGACTGTAACCAGCATTGTTATCAGAGGGACTGTAACTAACATTATTATCAGAGGGACTGTAACCAGCATTGTTTTCAGAGGGACTGTAACTAGCATTGTTATCAGGACTGTAGCTAGCATTGTTATCAGAGACAGTTGAGTGCTGAGATAAATTATGTTCTGGTGGGAATATTAAAAAAAAGAAAAGATAGTTTTTCAAATATTTCCACCATTTAAAGAGAGCAGCAATTAAAAGAAAGTTGTTTACGAATATAGATGGAGAAGTTATATTAAAAGTTCGGGTAATATAAGTATGTAAATATAATAATATGTACTTGATTAGCATGAAGCATTTAATAGACAAGAATGGAAACTTGAATTACCTCATATTTTTCTCTGACTGCTGCAGTGTAAACCAATACTGCACATGGAAGCACTCTTCAAAACCTGGTTATAAGCTGGAGTATGGAAAGTGCAAAGGGGGAGGGAACCTTGAGTTAGTATAGGTGAAACTTGCATCATTCCCAACAGCAGACAAGATTAAGCAAAGTGGTTTGCAGAAATTTAGTGGATTGTAGTTTGACAGGAATGCACTCAGCTTTTCTGGCAGGTCACTGCAGGTGTCCACATGCATATACATGTATTGCTTGATTGAATAATAAGTATGGACCCAACATGAGGTGTTAATTGAAGCAATGTACAGCCCTGTACAACCACAGAAAAGGGTAGCTTTCCCATGCTCAGGAGCGAGGCCACCACCCTTGACATGTATATTTTGATAGCGTCAACATCAGGCATGATCTAGTTTCATATATTGAAGTGGCCTTTGGCCCAGCCTCCTCAACATCCAGACATTGAACGAGCCTGGAATTCATATTCACTGAAGTTGGCCGACTACTAGGGCCATACTTGCTCAAGTTTGTAAGCGCATGCTTGTGGTGGGGGGAAAAAAACTGTCTTAAAACACAGACATCTCTTCCCCCAAATTGCAGCAAGTGCCTCAAATCTGTGCAGTTGAGGGCTGTTGGGAAGGTATAGTGACAGTTACTTGTTGAAGGGAGCCAAATGTTGAGAAATGAAATACTGTTTATCCTAGGTATGCATGCCTGAGCTGGAATTGGTGAGATTCTTGGGAGGGAAAGGGTGGAATGAATTACTGGAGGAAATGTTTGTGCTGTCACAGCAACTGGTACAAATAGGTTAACTTATTTGCAGTAACACCTGGAAACCAAATGATAGTGGGGATATCTGCGAGGAAAATTGTACCCCTTGGCAACAGTATAGAAACAATATAGAAACTCTGGTAATTAAGTGTTGAATGAAAATTGTAAGCACACCAGGAAATGGGTTTTGTCTGGGTTAGCTACAATGGGATTTTTCATATGGTGGGGAAAAAAACTGTGATTTTATCTTCATAGCAAACAAGAGAATGCTTGGACGAGACACGAAATGACCAGAGGGGAAATTTATATTATGTTTCTAGGCAGTGAACATTTTGTGACAGCCGCAAGCAGAATGTTTTTTACAGCATATGGAGGGAAAGATAATACAAGATGCCTACAGGCATTGGCACAGCCATCTGCCTAAACAGTTCCCATGTGAAATGCTTCATCACTGTCTTGTACTTTATATTTTATACAAAACCTTGTTTTGGGGAGAAATTTGATTAATAAATGGTCTGTTCAGGGGTCAATAGCATTTTGTGGCATTTGGATAAAAGAGCTTGTTCTGATGCTGGTATTTAAAATGGTCAGATACAACAGCAACGAAAACTGCTTTATTTTTTGCAGGAAATTGACAATTTGCGCATTCACATATGATAACAAGGGTTAAATTGCTATAAATGGGGATCATGTCAGGGGAAACTGCTAAAGAACGAGGATTCCTGCTCAAAGATTGTTCCTTTCATTGCCCAGAATCCGGGGAGCCTTGGCGATCCATGCCTCAGACTCGTTGGAGCCTCGTTCAAATAATTCATGGTCCCTATTGTAGTTGCTGGCACCTCGGATTATTGGTGAGTTTAGTGGGCTGTTATTTGGGAATGAGCAATTCTTGCCTTCTTCTCCCATTTTGTTGGGGAAAGTGAGTAGAGGTTGTTTTTGCAAAATTGATGATACAAGCGTAGGGTCCCGAGGCAGGGGATTTGGTGGCTAGTTACGGTACATCTGGGTCAGGTCTGAGGTTCCAGCAGGTTGACAGTGCAGCCCACTTAATCTAATTGAGTTTGGCCATGTTGAAGCTTGATCTGTGCAGGGTAGGTCATAATGGCAGCTTTTGGGTCATTGTCAAGCAGTAGGTTGGTTTCAATCAATTTCAGGTAGTGCCAACTCCTTAGGCCTGGGTATGACTAGAGTTGATGGAAGCCACATCCCATTGGTGCCAGAAGACGGGTCCTTTGCATGTTGGCAATACCAATATAATTCGTCCTTTGATTTGGCCACATCTAAGGATTGTGGCGAGGCATAGATGAAGATTGACACCAGTTCATAGCCTGGCCAGTCTGCAGGAGGAATACATAACAGTCCTGTGGCATACACATCACAGTACCACTGTCTCCGCCATGGCCAGTGTCCGTCCACTGCAGTTTGAGGGATTAGCCTGGAGTTATGACCAGGCAGGGTTTCTTGACCGCTGTGGCAGCCTGCCTTGTTGAGCCTTGCAGGACAAATTGGCCAGCCGCATGGTGCTTGAGGTCCCCAGACTCCGGCAGTGTGTTCTGTGCCTGTGACACCTCTGCATGTATAATCTGTAGATGGGAAATACTTGTCGGCAGTAAATACAGCCCTTCAGAAAGTGGCCTTCATTGGAGAGTTTTTATTGGATGGAAATTTACCAGGTTCAGTCATGTAGGTTTTCTTCAGCCTGTAACTTTGCTTTGACTTCTAAGCTCCCATTATCTTTTGCTTTCTTTTTTTTTTTAAACATGTACTTTGAAAGTAGTGATTGGCTAGCTTTTTAGCTCAGCTGAATTTGTCAGTCAGCTGACTTATTGCAGTCCATTTCTATATGCCATATATATGTATGTCCACAATTTTTTAGTTTTTGTTTGTTGTCTAAAGCTGTTGGTGTCATCTGGTTGAGGCTTTGTGAGGGTGTATCGTAGGTCGGTTGCTGCCAGTTTTGTTCAGCAAATTGTACCTCAGTGACTAATTTTTTATGACAGATCATTAGTCTGGTTAGCAGGCAGGAGTTACTCAAAATATCAGTCCTGCTGGTCTCATGGTTGCTGGTGCCATAGTTGTACACAGAACCAGACACTTAATTATAAACATAAGCAGACAACAGTAGGGGGTACTTTATGCCCAAGTATTGTAACAAACTGACTTGTTTCAGTTTTAATTGTTGCGTTTAGGAAATAATCACTCTTTTACAAAATTTCCTCCTCCTTGAACTGTACTCACTGAACATTGATTCTCTTTGAACTGAATGAGAGGTTCTATATGATCAGATGGATTTTGCTGTGAAGGGAACCGTCACTGTAACCCGTTATTTTAACATTGCCCCACTGTTGTTTGCACCAGCTTTGTCACTGTGAGGAATGTAAGTTGCAAATTTTCCTGTGTTGTGGAATTTTCCAAACTTAGGAGAGATTACTCTCACTTTCAGTTCTATCACAGGCTTTTTTTTTTGTCCGTTATGTGGCAAAGGAAGTAAAAACTAGGGACAAGTTTCAGTGATACTTCAAGGATCTCAAGACAGGAGAGAATTTGTGAAACATAATTGCTTTGCTCACAAGATTTAGAGGGATTAGGCCCCTGGATATATAGGAATAGTTCTTCTCTACCACAAGGATAGAAAGAGGTGACTCAGAAATGGGAAATAGCAAGAGCCTCATGCATACTAGTGTATGCTGCTTTTGCTCAATGAGTTTGGAGTCCATGTCTGATAGGTTTGTACCAGAGCAAGGCTTGAAAGTTGGAGATGCCAATTGGAGAAGGATATGGTCTAATTTATTGGACTCAATCCCCCCATCACAGGCTAGAAATAAATGAGCTGCCCAGCCCACTGATAAACTGGACAGCACTGGCTTCTCATCAAGAGTTGGGATTGCAGCCTAATTGGGTTGATATATTCTCAATCTGTGTTGTGGCTGATAAGTTGGTGTGGAGCAGAGCAAGAGATGTAATTTCTGAGATGCACGAGGCCTCCAGGCCAGATCTATTGGTCCTTACAAGTGACACTGTGTATTAGATATGGTGAAACAAACAACTCTTTGAAGATGAGAGAAGAAGCAGCATTAGCATGCAGGTTTTTTCGTTGGGATGGGTGGGGTTGACTGGTTGGTATTGTGCCTCCAGGGTGACAAGAAAGTAAAAATAAGCTGAGAAGTTGGAAACTACATTAGTGCAGAATCCATACAGATAAAAATCTTTTTGTTGTTGGAAGGGGGGGGGGCCTTTTTGGTGTGAAAGTTTGTTCACGGACCATCCAGAAAGTCTGAAAAGTGTATACGCCCAAACTGGAAAATCATAAGCGGAGTACAGTGGTACCTGCTGTATGTGGCCATCCTTTCTGCCACAAAAAGTGGCCACATACAGCAGGTGACCTGTCATGGCAGTGGCTGCATACAGCAGGTACCACTGTGCTAACAGAGACGGAAATCTAGTGGTATAATTACCAAATCCCTGGAAGCACTTTGGATAGATGAATAGGTTACTACAGCAGGGTGTAGTTGACTTTCTGTCAATGGGACTGGCTTCTTGTGTGGCAGCGTGGTCACTTCAGGTGACTCCTGCCTGGCATACCACCAACAATCTGCTGGCCTGTCAGCTCCATGAGGCAATTGAAAGACAGGCAGGTACTGCACAGTGGCCTGACTGGCTGTACAGGCTGGCTAGCCAGACAGGCAGGTACTGCACAGTGGCCTGATTGGCTGTACAGGCTGGCTAGCCAGACAGGCAGGTACTACACAGTGGCCTGACTGGCTGTACAGGCTGGCTAGCCAGAGTAGATCTGTTGTGGAGTGTTTAATTTTCGTCACAGTGGAGGGGGTGTGTGTGTGTGTGTGTGTGTGTGTGTGTGCGTGCGTGCGTGCGTGCGTGCGTGCGTGCGTGCGTGCGTGCGTGTGCGTGTGCGTGTGCGTGCTCCCCAGACTTTCAGGTTACAGATTTGGTGTAATGCGGCATTGGTGAATGGGTTTGCTGAGTGGGCATGTAATACAACTTGGTTCACAAACAAATATTAGGGTATGTGTAGATTTGGCTGACCCTATTTTAAGATTAGGTGAGAAGAAATTTATGATCCTGAAAGAGACTTGTCTGAAGTGCTTTGCTTAATTGGGTGTGATATTTCTTGGGACAACTGACCCAGCTGCTGGCCAACCATTAACCTCAGCTACCACCATACTAAAACACCAGGATGGGCCAACCATTAACCTTACCTACCATCATACTAAAACACCAGGATGGGCCAACCATTAACCTTAGCTACCACCATACTAAAACACCAGGATGGGCCAACCATTAACCTTAGCTACCACCATACTAAAACACCAGGATGGGCCAACCATTAACCTCAGCTGCGACCATACTAAAACACCAGGATGGGCCAACCGTTAACCTTAGCTACCATCATACTAAAACACCAGGATAGGCCAACCATTAACCTTAGCTACCACCATACTAAAACACCAGGATGGGCCAACCATTAACTTCAGCTGCCACCATACTTAAACACCAGGATGGGCCAACCATTAACCTTAGCTACCATCATACTAAAACACAAGGATGGGCGAAGCAGTGGACATTGCAGTCTGCAAATTCACCACTTTGGTTTTCGCCGTGTCTGGGTGACCTTTCAGTGCAGTGAGTGAAGCAGAGGCTGCTGAACCTTGGCCTCCACTGTAACTGTTGTTATTCCCTGGGAATCCACAGCAGGCAAACTATGATTAGTCCTTAAGTATCCAGTTAACTCACAGTGTTGGGTTTTTAATTGGGCTAGCCTTCTTGGTAATGGAAGGGTTCATGTGTCCCCGTAATGCTGGAAAAATAAATTTCTCTCGTGTGTGGCAAGGTTGGATTCCCCAAGTATATGTCCAGGCCTGCTCATGTGTTTATAATGAAGTATGTTGATACAGTGGTGCCCCTCTTGTAAGGCCCTCTCACCAGAGGCCACTTCTCCATACACAAGTATAGCATTTTCATTATATTTCCACCCCTCAAGAAAGGCCACTCCTCTGATAAGGCCACCTTTCCCGTGTACTTGGGGTGGTCTGATAAGAAGGGGGGCCACTGTACTGGTAAAAGATGGGTAAAATTGTTAGTATTATGAGAATTGTTGCCATTCTCATAATGCTGTCGTGGCCTGCAGAAGAGAATTTAGGAGGACACGGTAACTGCTCATAGGCTTTATTTGGAAAAGGGTGGGCTGGGTGCCACGTCAGAAGACACTCCATGAGGAGCCCGCAGCCAAATGACAGCTTCATTTCATTCTGCCATGCAGGGGCACACAAGCTTAAAATTAAACATTGCAGTGTTTATTGATAATTGTTGGGGATTACTTAACATGTAATGCTGGTCGCTATGGAAACTACTTGGAGGGAAATCTCCCCTCGGAGGATTAAAAAAAATTAATGACATGTCATGATGAAAGGCATTGGACCAAAGGATGAGCTGAAGGGGTGATGGACTAGACGAAAAACTAGGAATGAAAAAGATACCAATGAAAGTTCCTGCCAATTCCAGCGGTGGCCTATGAGGGGGATATAGATGGAGAAAAGGAAGGGCTTGCCTGGTTGCATGCATGTTAGTGCATAGAGTGAGGGCTTGCAGTTTGCATGCTAATTTATCGTCATTATCTTCTGCAGGCTTTGGATAGATCTGGGACTGGTCGCGTCATTCTTATTTTCTCTTGGCCGCCAGATTCGCCACACAGTGGCCAGTTGGCTGGCTTTCCTCGGAGACCTGCCAGAATATATTCAAGATTCCCATCCAGACCTCTTGTGTGTCTTGCAGCTTCAGTCCCGATCTTCATTGTCATTATTCTTGCCTTGGTGTGGATGTTTATGCCTACTGAACAAGCCATAACATCTCCATTTAATCCTTAGCATAACAGCATATCGCAGAGCATATGATAATATTGAATTGCCAGTCATGGATGCTGAATCTCGTTTCTGCACAGCTATCGCTCAGAATGGAATACAAAGGGTTAATTGGGCCTCATTTGTGTAATTTGTACATAAGGGCATGCAATTTTCACATGTCAGCTTCTGCAATATTTGAGCGAGTGCCTGCCAGGACATATTTACCCCAGCAAATAGATGAGAAATTGAGGTCAAAATCATATGTCTTGCTTTGCCGAGTGTGATGTAAAGGGGGGAAAATAGGAATAATGTTACCACACACAGAGGACAAATTGAAAATGCTCTACGCTGTGTACTAATGAAGTAGGTTATGATTTGACATTTTAAAAGTCAGTGCAATATTATTTTGGCATTGGCTGATGGGGTCACATGTATGAATGATGCCTTGATTGGCTTTTACGCAGCCATCAGTCTGCTCTACCAACACTCCCATGCTCCCTAGACTAAACAGAAACCACACAATATGAACTGATGCAGGCATAATCTTCATTGAAAAAAAAAAAGTCGCACATAGCTGGCTTTTGTTTGCAAAAAGTAGAATAAATCGAACACAAATTTCAACCTTTTTCTAGCCATATGGCAGCTCTTTCTTGAAGCTGATTTCTGTTAATTGAGACATCAAAAGTCCTCCTGGGTAAGAGACTTTGAAGAAAGACCAGCAATTGCAGGGGGTGACCTGTGTGATTCAGGGATTAAAGACAAGCTGAAAGCACCACCACTGGCTCTGTACATACTGGCTAGGGGGGCTCCCAGATTCCAGGTGAGCTCTAATTGGCCTGCCTGGGAGGCTGTGAGTGGGGGCCGTATCAGCATGTCACAACCCAAGACACCAGCTGGCCTTTACTGTTGCAAGCTGGCCATTTAAGATTTTTGTCTCCAAAGAGGCAAATGACCTTACTACATCCAGAGGAAGAATTGTGTAACGATCAGCAAGCGTATAATTGTAAGGATCTCAAGGTCAGGAAGCCAATCAGATTATTTACAGTTAGGGAGCATTTATTGAGCTAGGGAGTAGTCATTGGATTGTCATCTGATTGTTGGAGGAACCAGCGTGGTAGAAGCAGTCGACAATTATGAACCAGTCTACAGCTGGGCCAGACTGCATTGAATTTGGCACTTTGCATCACATTTAAATTTACAGTTCTCATGTAGTGAGGTTGAAGTTTGCCATAGGTGCATTGTAAAATACGATTATTCTATAGTCAAATGTAGTATATGGACAGAATTGGTCCTTTTGCTAGGAAGAGTGAAGAGCAGAACAAACTGCTGCTAACACAGATAGCTTTATTGGCATGGTTGGCTGTCAGCTAAAAAAAATGTCACTGATATCAGTGTTCGAAAGATTGTCTCTTACAGCTGCTATCGGCATGTCATCTTTGTAATTTGATTGATGTATTGAAACCAAAATATGTTGTGGAAGATGAAAGCACATTCAAAAAGAGATAGCGAAATGAGAGAAAAGCTTAAGGAGAAGGTGGAGTCGGCATTGCTGCTGGGAGTCGCGAGTGCTTTTTCTGCAGCACTGCATCGTCTTTTGGCAAGAGAAGCCAGCAATGGAAGCTGCCCGGGGCTGTGTGGATGGCAGTAGAAGACAGATCTATATGCTTTCTGTGTATGCTTGTATAGAAATGCTCATTTGGCACCTGTGGTTTATGTATTCCGAGGTTGGTGGTTTGATCTTGATGCACTATACTGCAGAGGTGCCATGGCAATGATACATCAGTAAATCGGGTGGTTATACATTTGAACAGGAAAGAATAATACAGAGGAACCATGAGTACTAACAGCATGAAATGCAAGTCCAGTGAAGGTGCTGGTTGTAAATATTTCATTGTGGAGTTAAGCCCCTTTTACATTCCATGGTCCTAAGCTTGTAGGGGGGGGGGGGATACAGGCAGCACTTGTTCACTCATTCCATAATGTGGTCACAGGTCTTGGTCAGTGGTTCTGATTACGAAAAAATCGGGCACTGGTATGGAATGAGTTAAAGCGATGGTCATTTTGCTGTTACAGTCTGTTACTCCAACGGGTTAAAATTCCCAAAAGCACAACTTGAATGGGGGAAAAGGGACATTTTGATTTTACAGGGTAAAGAAGATTGGATGGCATGAAATCTGCCAAACAGGGTGCACCATATATAAAGGGGTGTGTGTATATGTTTGTGTGTGTGTGTGTGTGTGTGTGTGTGTGTGTGTGTGTGTGTGTGTGTGTGTGTGTGTGTGTGTGTGTGTGTGTGTGTGTGTGTGTGTGTGTGTGTGTGTGTGTGTGTGTGTGTGTGTGTGTGTGTGTGTGTGTGTGTGTGTGTGTGTGTGTGTGTGTGTATATATACACATACACTCACACATATATGTACCAGGGACAACACCAAGTTATCCAATGTTGTTGTTTTTTTACTTCATATTTTGTACTTCTCATGTGATTTCCTTTGTGTGTCTGTGAGAGAGAACATGTAAAGGAATTGGTTGGCTAGCAAACAATTGTGATTCTTCCCGTCCCCAATCATAATTTCAAATCCTGTTTGTTGTGCTGTACATGTTGGCAGATTGCCTACAGATCAGCCGCATTGCTGGACATTAAAGGTAAAAATTGATCCATGCAGGAAGCAAGGTCTTATGTGACGGAGTGTAAATGTCTAATAAAAATTCCTTCAGTGCACTGTGGTTCTTCCATCTTTATCAAAAGAAGCCTTATCTTGGGCAAGAAATGAGTACGTCTTAGAGGGCAGCTGTGAGGTCTCAAGTGTTGTCTGCTGACCACCAAATAGGCCTCATTTGGAATGGACTATGCCTGGAGTGGCTCAAAGGCTGTTGCTCGTAAAGTTGCACGTCTTTGCCCTTATAGAACAGTCATTGCTGCAGAGCTTTTTTTATATGCTTGGACCCATTGCTCTACCACAGCTCCTCTGCACCTTAATTTAGGAAGAGCTGTTAGTTGCTGGAATGGGATGCATTTGGGGAGCTATCTGCAGCTCACCTGCAGTTTTGCCAGTGAAGCAATGCTACCCGCTGGGTCATTGCACCTGGCCATCAGTTGCTAGGAGTTATCCAATATATTCTTGAGTGGATTTTACAGGGATGATTATCAGGAGTTTCCACAAGATCAGCTTCCAATTGGGCCCTTGTGCACACGCTGCAGGGCATCTGTCCTTGCAATATAATGCAACAAATTACCCACAATTCCTCACTTTCAGTCACATTGATTTAATCCTTTTTTTTTTCTCCCATGTGGCAAATTTTTGAAGTTCACCTTGTGGCAGGACGGTGACTGATTGGGGCAGAGAGTCATCACTTGATTCTTTCAAGCTAAAGGAAGCTTGTTTTGTGGGAATTCCAATATAGCGTGATAATTTGTCAGCACCATTCATCCCATGGTTGCAGCTGTTGTCATTGGTTGAATAAGCAACACCAAGCAGGTGGGCAGAGCCGATTGGCTGTCAAGATTTGATGTCATCATTACCAGCAATTTTGGAAAGAAAAAGTAGAAGACTTGTCTAAGGCCTGAAGGAGATGAACATTTAATGTTGCACATATCAGTGTCCATTATGGGGACTCTGTGTTGTAGGTCACTTTGTGGCGATTTTACAGCACTGCTGATTGAATTTGAGCCAAGTAAAGGGTAGCTGATAGCTGGGGTAGGGGCGGAGGAGCAGTCGCGTTTTCAGTTCCTGCTGTTTAATATGTTACAGATTTGTAGACATTATGGTGTATTTTCCTGTCCAAATAATCTTTGATTTAGTAGGAGTATATAGTTTGTTGCCATGACAACTTACCCCAGCTCTTTGATGTTGGGTTGGGGAGCACAGTGCAGCAAGTTGTCTTGGCATTGTTACAAGGTGTGGAACATGTGGGCTGGCCACTGTCACTGTAGCCATTCCTCTCATTTTGGCAGTTCCATTAATAACAGAACTATTGTTGCGCTTAATTAATGGCTTCGCGCAAGGCTTCCATGTGACCACTAGGGAAGTGGCCCGAGTACCCCAGAGGAGCTTACATCTGATGATGTAGCTATCTGGTTATTCACGTCACTAGCCGTATGGAACTAGTGTAACCTGGAAAGGTCCCATCTTCGCGCCGCGCAGTTGACCAGGCAGGCAACTAACCAGTAATGACAGGCTACCCTAAATAGCGCACGCATTCACGAGATTTCTTGTGACTGACCCGCACACACAATCTAATCAAGGGCAAATCGCAATGATGACTCGAAACAGCAGACAGCAGATGAAGCTTTCACAAATTAGATCGTGTGGCAATGCAAGGCAGAGCAAATTAACTGATATTTAAGGAGTCCACATGAGTTTTTCCACCCCACATGTCACACAGACAAATAGATATGTGTTTGTGGCGAGGAGACAACTGTATGGGCCGTTTTATTGAGCTACAACCAAGGATATTGCATTGGGGGGGGGGGGGGGCTGGCCTGAACTTGATTGCAATCCTGCCAGTCACTGTCCTGGTTTCGCTGCTTTGAATGTATGAAAAACAAAAATTAGAAACAAAATACTTAGCAGGGAGAGAAAAGACTTTGCCGTCTCATCACAAATAAGATTTGTTGTTACTAGATTACCAAGTATAATCCATGTTCCTCAAAGTCATCAGGTTTTTTGTTTGAGCCCACTGTTATTCAGCTGTGATGTCCATGCATGGCAGATGTCCAGAGAACTATAGCCTTCGTGTCTTGGGCTGGTCGTCGTGCAACCTGCACAGAGATCCAAAAGGAGGCCGTGATGGCATGGCCTGGTAGCAGTGACTGGACTGTGATTTTAAAGTCGAAGAAAAACCAGACTGTTGTGTTGGTGCATGGCCTGTTGGGATAGAAATGTTTGCAGTCACATGTACAGTGGCACCTGTCTTCAGGGACCACCCACAGGACCTGTGAAAAAAGGTCTTCTGAGCGGTGGTCCCTTGAGGCAGGTAAAATTAAACTAGAATACGCTAATGGGGATATTGAGACTGGTCCTTTAGTACAAGTGGTTCCTTAGCAGAGGCAGGCTCGTAGGCAGGTTCTGCTGTAATTGGTCAAGGGTTGAACTGAGAAGTGTGAATGATGCTTTGTTTGGGACACCAAGGCAAATGGTTTTGCTAAGCTATTCCACCCTGAAGACGCTTTTTCCCACTAATATCTAAATGTTGTCTGTTAATTGTATTTTACTAATTTAGGGATTATTTGTCAAAATTTTGGATGAAACTTGCATGGAAGATCATTCCAAATTATATGCCCATGGTCAACAGCTTTCCTCGGCACGCTGTGGGCTCATTGCGCCCAGAGAGTACCAAGGAAAGCTGTTGACTCGGGTTTTCTGTCAGGGTGGAAGGAGTTAAGTTATAAGTTTTGCCGCAAAACCATTTGAGATGTAGATTTGTTTTTCAATTGAGAGTTTTCTGGGAATGGATACTTGTGAAAGAATGAAAATTGTATGTGTGGCTGAATGAAGTTTTATATCCCCAGGCTTCAGTATACAGGTGATAGCATTGTAGATTTGCATTCATTAAATCTGAAATTATGTATCATTATGAATCATGTATGCAGTCAACACATAAAGGGCAGTGAATCTTGTGTGGAGGCTGTGCAGGGAAACCTGTTAGTGTGCTCAGCAGATACTGATAGGTCACTGGTGGCGTGGGATTGATATTGGTAAAGCTGCTATGTGCCTTCTTATGCTGTGTGGTCTAATTTTAGACTTGCAATTTTGAACCACAACATCAATGTAACAATTGAATGACTTGTTTGTGGTATCGACCAAGCAGCTTGATGAACACCTAAGTCTAAAATTACCTGGCTGCAGCAGAGAGTTTTCAGAGAAACCTTGTCAGCATATAAGGCCGCGTCTTTTGTGCAGGCAGGCTGGATAGTGGATCCATCTTTCCTTTTATCTTGCATCATTGTCAATCTGGTCTTTTGTCTGATCTGTTCTCTCAACACTGCTATCCAATGCCCTGCATTAGGCAGTGGATGGTCCACTTAAGTGCATATCTACTGATCACAAGGTGTGCATGAAACAGAATTAAGTGGAAGCTGCTTGAATTTCCATGTAACCTCAACAGATGGGTCAAGACAGACGTGCAAAATGAGGCAATGTTGAAGACTCGCTTGGGATGGTTGTTTTGCTTGTTTTGTTGTGAAAGAATTGCTAATGGATACTTGTTATCGTGTGCTATAGCACACTCGTGCATGGTACTGGTATGTACTGTAACCGATAGCCTGCTTAAAAACTCTGCGGCTTTTCTCACGGTTTGGGTCTGCATGTTGTTAAAGACTCTCAAGTAAAGCCTTCAGTGGACTTCATTTTAGGATTCATTCATGTCAAAATACTCGCAATTTCCTGGATTTTGTGTGTAGTTAATCACATAGAAGGTGATGTTTTGAGTTCCAATTTTTTTTTTTCTTCAAGGAGGAAAAGGGTTAATGTATTGGCTCTGAATTTAAAAAAAAGAAAGGTGTTGCCACTCAATTTATTATTCCTTGGCATCCGGCAGTGTGCATGGCTTGCAAGCCAAAGACGCCCAAGTTGCAGTATGTTTGCTTAATTATCCTGTGGCATTATCCCAAGTTTCTGCTAAAATGCTGGTTTATAAATTCTCATTGTCTTTTCAAACAGGAAAACTATAGACTTGGTATTCATGGCTTTTTTGTTGGCTAGTCAATTGCATATAAAATATTGGGGGAATGGATTGTTTTGAGAAACTTGGCATGCACATAAAGTTTGTGCAGGAACAGCCAAGTGGTTTGCGCAGTACATGTTTGCTCCACGAATTAATGTTCTTTTGTAGTTTTGAGCCAATGTAGATCATTTGCAAGTTACCAATCATTGCCACCAGGAGGCAGTTCAGTTCTTGAATATTCTTCCATAAAAAGTGTGCAGGCTTTGTTCACTATAGAAAATTGATAACTTCTCATTTTGTTACCATTATGTATAATTACTGTGGCAGCAAACTGGCTTTTCTTATTTATTTTCCCATTCGTTTTCTCTCTTGACCATAAGCCAATTGATTAGCCAAGGGCTCATGTTTCTTGAATTTGGCTATATAAATGTGTTGTGTCCTAAGTAATATAAAATTAACTACTCAGGGTCATGACAGAATCTTTTTTCATTATGCCCAAAAATCCAATTTTGGCCACATATTTTCTAAGTATATAATTATGTGCCTGGTAAGGCTGAGTTACATCTCCAAAAAGCTGTGTATTTGTACTGTAAAATGTCAGTCCGTTATAGATTTACAGGTTACTGAATCCAGCTCAGGCTGAAGGTCAAACAGAAAATCTGCACATAACTGAAGGACAGAACAGTTGCTGTCAATCAGTATGAGGCTGATTGAATCTCCACTGAGCTATGGATTGTACCTGTATTGTCCCAACTGAATAAAGTAAACATGAACTGACAAGAAATTCAATAGTGAATGGTTTTTAGAATGACCAAGGCCCAAAGTATAAAAACTAGGATTTGTTGCATCCACTAGGGACCAGAGATAGCATTTCTAAGACACATTTCTAAAGACACAATAACAGGAGTCTATGTAGAGCTTCTATACATTGTGTGGTGGCAAACAGAAGACTAGCAGCCTTAACAAGTAATGGTGGCATTAATGAATAGAAAAACGCTTGTTACTGGTTGGTATACCAGCATAATACCAGTGGTTAAGACTCAAAGCAAGACCCATTTCATTTGGAGCATAGTGAGTTGAAAACGCTGGGGTGTATGGACTGAGGTGATAGGTCGTTCTGCTCTGTGTACCCTTTGTCTGGGGACCTTTACAAGTATAACTAGGGCAGTTGTCATTGGCCTTTTACCGCCAAGTTTAGATGGCAACATTTCTTGAAATAATTCAGATGAGAAACAGTGTCCGTGGCCAATGGTGTATCATGAACCCTTTCACGGTGCATGATGCAAGCTCTGCAAAGGCTACATGGTGCCTTTTGCATCATAGTGGGACACAGCACTGGAGACACACGAAACACCATAAAATTAATGTGGCGAGATGCGTGGTGGATTCCAGAGGCATAAAAATAAAACAACCTTGTATGATTGTCAAAATATATAAGATTGGTGGTCAGAATTTCGTTACAAACTTTGAAATGTCGGCAAAATATTCAACTCGTGCTCGTTCAGCATTTGTGACCCAGATTGGGATGGGGTTGCTGGCCATTGGAACTCATCTTGCATAAAATGCTGCTCGTGTTCCTCAAATAGCTCTCTTTTTCATATTAGAAGAGACATTATAAGGTAATTTTATGTCTTTTTCTGATAAGGAACAGTAAAATTTGTGTGTGTACAAAAACGTTGGAAAGTTCTGTGTTGTCAAAGTGGTCACCGCCTTTTAGTTATTAGGTGCGGATGATGTCATGGGAGAATACTTGGCCACTATTGGCTGATATCAGTAAACGCATCTTTCTTAAATTACCTTAATATGAAGCTAGCCAATAGAAAAGTAGGGCTCAGAATGATTTTGTGTATGGAAATATGACCTTTATGCATATATTAAAATACCAAATGTATTGTTTTAGCCAATAGGAGACCTTGTGAGATATAAAGTAGAGATTCTAAGCTTTACCAAAGGTAGTGAACATGGCAGCCAATGATATAGTCAAAGTGTGTTACGGGCCTTGTGAAGTCGCGCTATTTTTGTGAGTTTAAGCGTTGATTTGCTAGTTTTTTCCCACTGAGCTTGCCAGGAAAAAGATGTACAAAGTATATTCCAGTTTTCCGCCGGTATATTAAATACTTTTGATTGATATTGTAAACTTGGGCCATTTTGCAACTTGGGTAAGATCTTAGTGTGCATAGTTTCTATTGATAACTAGTCGGTGCAGACATTGAAACATCATGAAAAATGGTGATGAATCAAAAGAATCCGGTTGTAGAAGTATAATGCAAATGAAGGCTATATAACCTGTAGCTGGAATTAATCAAGACTTTATGGGGTTAATTTTCCCCATTAAACGGGCTAAAAAATTCACTGGTCATCAAATGTTACCTGCTTCAGTCAGTGGCTTTGACAAATTTGGGCACTGAAAAAAACCCCCAGAATTTGAATGGGGATTGCAGATAAGGCCTATCAAGATAACAAGGAAAGCTGTTGGACTCCGTCTGAATTCAAGGAGAGGGAGTTAGAAGTATCGTTATTACATCTATGTTCATGGATTCTGTCTAACTTTAGCAGTTTTTGCATTTTGGACCTTTGACTGAAACTTTAAATTCAATATTTTTGTTCTAATTCCTATCCAAGCCGTGTCAAAAATTGTTTTCACTGGGTCCCTATTTTGATGGCTTTGAAGCATCAGTGAAAATAGAAATACAGTGAAATTAAATGGAATTCACAGTGTGATACTTGGGAAAAGGCTCTTAATTTAATAAAAGTCCCAGTGCACAGAATGGGTATAATACTGTTTCAGGTAACAGGGGGAAAATCTGTTATGTAGCATTCAAATTTGACACACATGCACCAGAAAATTCTCTGCCTGATATCATGACTATGGAAGCCTACACGAAGGTGTTAAAAAAGAAGACAGTGACAAAGAATTAACTAAAAAGAAGACAATGACAAAGAATTAACTCTTTAAGTGCCAAATTTTGGACTGAGTCAACAACTTGGGCCCAATGCACAGCGAGAAAAGCTGTTGACCTGGGATACTTTCTGTGGAACCACAGGCACACTGGTACTTGAATGAAAGGTCTTTTTTTCGAGGAATACGAATCAATAATTCAGAGTAGTTTGACTTAAGTAGATCAACTTTTGACGTAGAGTTAAACGGCACAAAATGACGCCCATGTCTTTGCACAGAGGACTAAAACCTTGAAAGAAATTTATCTGAAAGGGAAGCTGATCCAAGATGGGATAGTTCTCAATAGTGTAAAGGGATTGTGATGATTAGATTTAGGTTGCCAAAAGTGGTTGACCGACTGGCCCAGTCCCTACGTGGTCAGTTGTGGCTCAGTAACTGGAGCCGGGCACAAAGGTAATAAATGAACATTTGGATTTGATTGAAGACAGAGAATAATGATTCTGAGCAGACCACAAAGGCACGTAATGAGAAAAAGCCCAAGGAAAACCTAGGACCATTCAACCTACCCACTTTGGGCTTGCAGAGAATGTAAAGCTAACACTTGCATTGCCAAATTTTGACACAAGTCTGTGCGCTCTGAATCCACAGAAGAAGATGCCAGATTCATATTCCTTGTAAACACCCTTATGATTCAAGTAAGTGGTGGTCGAATGCAGTTTGTTTCAGTGTTTTTGACTGATTTAAATACTAATGGAAAATAGTTCAGAATTGAAGGTGATACCTGTCAGGATAACATGCTGCAGGTCAACAGCTTGCTAATTTGGCATGGGCTGGTCTAAGCACTCAACCCACAAACAGGGATAAAAGTCTTCAGCTTTTTTTCTCAAAAGTCAAAGAAAACAGTCATGTCCTTTTGGGCCAGAAAGCTTGAATTTGGGGTTGGTATGGTTTTGGGTTTTTCCCCCCAGCAAAATCACTTTCATCCCTGCACAAGGGAAGCTGTTGACGTGGTGTTAAGTCAAAGGGAAATTCTGTCAGTGCCAACTGAAACCAGTCAAACTGCTCTGAATTATAACAAGGGTGCTAGATTCATGTTCCTTGTAAAAAGACCTTTCTTTCAAGTACCAGCATTCCTGTAGTTACATACAATATACTGGTCCAGGTCAACAGCTTTCCTTGGCATGCTTTGGACACATTGTGCCCAAAATGCACCAAGAAACTGTTGACTCAGTCCTAAAGTGTCACTGAAAGAGTTGCAGAGAAATAAAGTGGAAGTGTGGGCGGGAAAGATGTGTCATCATGTCCTGACAGCTGTGTGGCTACATTCACAAACCACCCATACAGGTGCACTGACCACTGTACAGCTGAGAATGGTCCAGGCAAATCTTGAGCCACAATGATAGTCGTTTAAAATGGCCATAAAAAACCTGGAGAAGTACGTCCTGCTTTGCTTTGACTGTGCAATATGTGCATTATCTACTGAGCTGCACATATTGTGTTAGGTGTTTAGAAACGTGAGAGAAAGCAAAAAAACTATTTAGCCATATCAGATTATGGTGTTATAAAAAGGACATGTCTTTGAAATAGTTTTTTTGTAGGTGTGTAAATAGAATTTCTGGCTATGTATGACAGTATTCTGTGTACGGGGAAACAGGACTCACGGAGTAACTCAAGACAGGTCCCAGAGATTTGTTTGCAGTTCGCATGACATGGAGCCAGCTCAGCTTTCAGTGGTTGCTTTATTAACCAAGAGTGTTATATCTCGGTGGATTGAGACTGAGTGTGACTCTTGTTGTATGCTGTAATGTCACCAGTTGACAACTCGAGAGAAATCAATAGCAAACAGTATGTATATGTGCCACCTCTGACCCGCACAGTCCAGACTAAGAGCTCTATCGTCGCCTTTGATTTGTTTGACAGAACAGGAATACTGGCATTTTAACTTACTCTTAAAACTTGGGACTCCATAGTTACCTTGTCAAATACTTTTGCTGAATCCACTTTGGGGGGATTTTAAGCAAAAAGATTAACGGTCAAACAGGTTAAATAAGAGAAAACTGTTGTCGGCTGTTCAAAGCAAAAAAGAGCTGCAGATACGTGGCTCTAATGTTTACCAAAAGGAAAAAGAAGCGGTCGAGTCCAGTTTTTTTCTTCTTTTTGAATGGTAGATGGTCAGGTAAAGCGATCTTGTATTAGCTTGGTGCTTTTTTGTGCTGGCTCACGTAAAGGCGAGGGGACTGAGTTGTAGAACATGGAAAGCGTGGGAACAGCGAGGCTGACGGGACTTAGCATATAGACTGTATGCCCGTGCAGATATTCTGGTCCTCCCATTGGTATTGATTGGGAATCGTGGCTATTGAGCTGAAGCTGTTTGCACAAGTCCTGTGGCTGAATGGCAACTATTGACTTAAAGAGCATACTTTGTGGGTTGCTATTCTGGGCCAGTAGCAACCACATATAGTCCCCAATGCTGGGCAGCCTCAAATTTACCCTACTCTGTGCAAGGTGCTACATAAATGTGAGGCTTTGTGAGGAGTGTTGAGGAGTGTGGAGAGATCCTTTCACTCTTGTCTTGTGGCAGACTGGGCCTTACCTCACCTGCACCTCTTTGTCTTTTCTACTTGATAGTGCATGGGATCCCAGGGATAATAACCTATTAAAACCCAACCAAGTATGAAGTATGCAGGTTGGGATAGGACATGCCCCGCTCACCTGTGACGTCCAATGTATTGAGAGATGGGCTCTTAATTGGATCGCCTGTCGGGCCATTTGAGCAGAAGCAGGAATTGGGACAGATCCTTTCCGTTTTATGATATACGGAAAAAAAAAAAATAATAATAAACATGAACTTAACTGACAGTACTTGATTATTTACAAATCCCATACTGTCCTATTAAAATACCACAAACCACAATCACGTGCTCATCTCAAATTGTCAACATTGCACAGTTGAGGGCGAAATGAGATGGAAAAAAAGCGCTAGGTAAGCATTGTATGGGATCTGTGTGCCATCATAAGGGAGGAAGCTTGTGTTGGAAAAAAAGGGCCAGGGAAATTCATACATTCAGAGAGTATGTTTTCCCATGGAGTGCTGTGAGCATTTAATAAAGGTATGCAAAAGGAGTCTTGGCATTCTGAAGGTTTTCCATTCATCATTTGTAGTGTAAAGGTGATCTACATTCTATTTGCCATCATTTTAGGTAGACGCTTTTATTTTTCCGGTTTGTTTATACAGCAAACAAGGAATTGAATTGTTGAAAAGATGCAGGACAGAAGCAGTGGGAAGGCTATGTGGGCTTGCTTCTGCCAAGAGATTTCTCAATGCAAGAAATAACATGGTTTTTCTGGTTCAGTGTCACGTGTTCGCAATTCAGAAATTGAGAGGAGGGGGGGGGAGGGTTGTTGCAACACTGGTTGGAAGTAAAAATCAGGGAAATTACTTTCTGTGGTCACTTGTGATTCTGATTGAAGAATGGAGGAGGTGCCACTGCTGGTCAGGTTCTGCTGTTACATGTAGTCTGTGGTTGACCATCAGTGTCCTGGTTAACCACCTATTTCCTGTAGCTTCCATGTTTTTTTTTGTTTTTTTTTACCCTCCCCCCCCAAAAAAAAGTCACTGTGTTCTATTTGTTTGTGCTTATCAGAACAGCAGTTGTGGTAATGTGAAGAACAGAAATGATTTCAGAATCCAGTGTCTTGTGAAAAGACCCAACTGCCAGCATGTCCTCATATCAACAATCCAGGACAACAACTTTCCATGGTGGACTTTGGCTCAGACCCGGAGCACGGGGAGGAAAGCGTTCAAAACTAAGTAATGTAACAGTTGACATGGCAGAAGAAAGAAAGGAAAATAGTGTGCGTTTTTACTCAAGTCAGGTGACCTGTATTTGTCCAAAAACCAGAACCCATCATCTCCCTAAATTAAAAATTAGGTAGACTTTTCTTGATGAAGAAAAGTTTTGCCATGGTATATAAGTGAAAGATCAGTGATTTATCAGATTAACTCCTGATGTTTTCATGTCAGCTGAAACAAACAGTTCACAAAAATGATGAACTCAGTATTGGCGTCCTCTTTCATTTGTATAGCATTATTGATCCAGAATCGTAGCATTGTGAAAGGTGCCACCGATTATGGCTGGTAAGGTTGACAGTGATCTGGGAACGGCAGCACCTGCTTATGCCACTCCTAAGTGTGACCGACCATGTAGCTGGTATGTCTCTAGTTCAGACAAAACTGTTTCAGATGTGACATTGGAGCAGAAAAAGTTAAAGAAAGGATAAGCTTGAAAGTCCTGATGCTATCAGGGTGTGACGCTTGGCTTCAGGAAGAACAGTTTGCTCTACCAAAATAGAATGATTTTCCTGGAATAGACAGTGACTCATGAGTGCCTGCCCAGGTTAGTCAGCGAAATGGTTCCTGACACTTCTCTTCAGCCGGCAAGAACATCATTGTGTTAATACCTGATGTCCGAAGTTTTATCATGGTTGGCATTTTAAAAGAGAGGGCAGGGCGTGGAGCGGACAAGTCAGGAGCTCAGTCTGTCCTCACTGGCAAGTCAGGACGGGGTGCAGTGGGGGAGGGGGGGGGACAAAGCATGTTGTAAGAGAAGTTTTAATGATTAACTCGTACTGTAAAAGATAATTGTAACATGTTTCTGTTGAATAAAAACAGCTGAGTGGAATGTCGGACCTGCAAATTTAAACACCCAAGTACAGTGGTCTTCCAGGTAACTTTGCATTCATTTTTAAGCACATACTGTGCCAAAATAGTAACAGAGGCTGAGTAGCAAGTAGACATTTGTATTTGCCCCGGAGCCACATGTTCTAGCATGTAGATAAAAAAAGTTCTTATTGGCAAGAACATCTGGCTTATAAATGGATAAAAAGGTACCTTTGCAACAACAGAAGGCAGATTTTTTTTTTACAGTATGAGTTATTTTCAAGTATGTGGAAAAAGTGGACAACAAAGTTAAAGTGTCCTGATTTTTGAATTACTTTTCAGAAGCCCACCGGATTCTTGCAGATTGGGTTTCAAAGAGTACAGAACAGTAGAACAGGTTTCCGGTAAAAACATTTTTTAATTTTGTAAAACATCTGGAACGAGGATGCAAAATATATTGGGTTAAGACTTGAAAAGAAGTTGTGGGCACAGCCCTTGAAGAATAGCAAACCCAGAACAGTTGGGCCAAGCTTTCTCTCAGCAGGATGTAAAGCTTGGTAGATTGTATTTACTGCACAGATTGACCATTGTATTTGTTTGAAATGGAACTATGTTCAAACATGCATTCTTGTTGACACATCCACAAACAAGCTTAATTTGAAAAGTCACCATGAAGTAGTTATTATACAGTCATCCAATATTCTGCTTATGCAGTGAGTTGGGTTTTTTTTTTTTTCCCGCTTTCTCCTTGGCCAAGGCAGCCTTTCTGCTCAACTGGACATGTTAGGATGGAGTATTGGTTGCAGTTGTGTAATGTGTTATTTCTTGTGCGTCTTTAGTGGTCTCTGCTTGATTGGGTGCAAAATAGGGAGTTGGAATGTGAAAGACTAAGGTAAACACGTGGTCAGTTTGCGTACCCTTGCTACACAAAGGGAATTAACAGCCCAACAGTTGAATTCATTTCAACCATAGAGTGCAAATAGAAAGGATGAAGGAACCGTCTTATGTTCAGACAGCTTTTGGTTTGAGTCGGTCAGGCTGAATAAGAGAACAACTGTTCATGGGTGTAGAAGGGTGCTTTCTTAGAGACATGCTTATGTAAATATGGAAACTTTATTTTTTTCTGGGTCATTGTGCATTGTAATATTTCGGAAATAACATGCCTGAACAGAGATAGGTCAACCAACACAATGACTCGACCATTCAGAGCTTCTCCAATTTCCTAGGGAGACTATTACTCTAATTTCATTTTCGATTGTGCTATTAAAGATAGGGCCATGTAAGTCTCCCAGGTGGCCTGGCTGGATAAAGAGGTCATCGGATTTTATTTCAGCATGTAAGCGTGCATATAGATACCATGCCAACCAAGCGGTAATGGCCTCAGTTAGGGTTTCAGCTGGGGTACACTTTGCAAAAAAACTCTTGACAGACGCTTAGTTTTGCCTTGCAATAATGTGGGGGCAGGTATAGGCTGGGTCATTGCCCTTTGCCCTGGGGTCCAGGGAACCAGAAATTAAAGGTGATAGTCAAATACATGTACCTGGAGTTTTCCCATGGGGCAGCAGGACAAAAAGAGTTAACACCACTACGGGGTTAATCTCTTTCATTAACTTATGTTGGTTGCATTGCTTATGATCAGGAATGACCTTTGCCATATGCTAGATTGAAATGGTAGATTTATCAGTCCCAGTTGGAGCTGGTCGTGCTTTTGTTATCTTAGGTTTTTCGAGCAGATGTACCATCCATTTGGTCTATGCAAGTGCAGGAAGGTTTTACTGAAGTGCTGTTATGGGAACCTTTGCATCCAAAATGGGAGAACAAGACATAGAGCTAGCACCAAGGTTCTCCAAGAACAGGCAGAACTAGCCATCTGTTATTCACAACTTCATAATAGTAGTAACATCTGGCATATGGCCTAGGAAAGGCAACATAATTAGGCTGGTGGGCCAGCCATGCTACTGGCACCAGGAAAAGCTCAGCGGAAGGAAGTGCACTATTGGTTTTTGACCTTAAAAATGATGGCAGGAAAAAACGGAACTACAAAAAGAAAAACAAAACAAAACTAGCTGAGCTGCTACTTAATGGTAGTGATACTGCAATTGGTGGAGAATGGTACCAGAGAATTTCCATTATTTTAGTGATTAGGGGTTGGTTCTACAGGCAGATTGAAGGCTGCTCTTATAACCCATTGGCAATACTCCCCAGGGCCAGATAGTTAGCACCTGGTGGTGTGATTTGAAGTACCCAACCAATTTAGCCTACCCAGTTGTATTTGCTAAATATTTATTAACATGTCGTGATGGGCATGTATTCCCCAAGCCAGCCAAGGACTAGCCTGATTCCAGAGCCCTCCATACCTGGCATTTCTGTGCAGTCTGTGCTGTGTGTACCCAGCCTTCCTTTCTTGTTTACGTTCTGGTCATGACAACTGACAGGGAGCATTCAGTAATTGCGTGGTCTACTCCTAAGCCCCTCCCAGTGACTGAACCTCCTCATTGGCCTTTTTCCTGTATAATTCTTGGGTTGCATCAGTGATGCAGTCTGGTGGGGGCTCCTGATGGAAGGACACTTCCTTTTGCATAGATAAATGGATTTACTTGGTTGGAGAACAACATTCTGCACGGATGGCTCATTTTGAAGTAAATGCAGTTGAAGTTGACATATTCCGGGAATGGGATATCAGAAAATTCAGAAAGGTGTGAACAAACTGGTAAGATTTAGAACCAGTTTGTTCACAGATTGTCAAGAAATTCATGTCATCATCTGGAACTCTTGAAAATCATTTTTCGGTAAAGGGAGGAAAAAAAGTAAATTGCCTGGAAGAGACTAGGTTAAAATATGGGTGAGTCGCGCCAAGTCTCTGCACAGCTGTGGTAAGGGCCTGCTTGCTGAATTGGCTTTCCTATTTCCCAAGGTCATTGAGCCGACAAGATTGACGAGAAAGAGAATGGCAAAAATGTGTTCTTGGCGAATGCCATGATAAGTGCTCTCTCTCTAGCAAAATCTGAGATTACGAGAAATGGTTTGCCTGCATACTAGGAGAGATGGATTTTTTTTTCACACAGACAAGCAGCATTTCATTGTGGTGTTGATCTGTATGCATGGGAATTCAAGGCTTATCTTTTATTTGAGGTTAAGGCATTGGAATAGAGTGGTAATATATGGACAGTTATGGGAGGTAGAATTTGTGGGGGTAATTTATGTAAAGATTGGGTAATTCACAGTTTTGACTGTGTATTAATTTTGTCAAGTCAGGGTGACACAGTTGGACCAGATAGTTATTTACCAGACAAAGCTAACTAGTCAGTTCATTAAATTCAAATGAAGCTTAGTACAATTTATATGGGTGTCTCGTATGTGAGATAAGTCCTAGACTGCATGATACCCTATTTACATAACAGTTAATGACTGTGGCTGTCAGCCGGACAACATTGCTGATGATAATTGACTATGTAAGAAGAGTGGCCTCTGCAGTCGTACCTGTGTATAGGAACACCCTGTTCACACGACCCTGTCCACAATGAGTGGACAGAATGAGTGGACGGCAAGACATAATCTGTCACCTGTATGATAGAAGCCCACATGCTGAAGCTATGTCACCTTGTGCCTCATATCAGTGCGTCAAAGAGGGGATCGTGTACAACCAAATATTAAGATGGTATTTACAAGAGTATTACTTAATACTAGGATAGCTACATTAACTTGATAAATTACCAGGTGTAATGTGTACATTAAAGTGATAAATCACCAGGTGTGAAATCACTCTGAAATCTCTGTGGATGTGGAAAAGGTGCTCACAAGGCTGTGTCTGGGCTTGGCAGAGTTAGCTTGTGGATTGATAGTGAGTGATAAAGAGATGATCTAGGCTTTGCCAACACAGGTACAAGATGAACGTCATTACATGACCCTGAAAAACCTTGGCGTTGATAGATGACAAGCCACAGGAAGATACCCTGCCAACTGACTTTAAGCTAGATGGTGGTATTCTGGGAATGCAATGTTGTCCCTGGAAATAACTGGGATGCTATTTAAACCAATCCGCTTCCTGGATATGGTTTATTTTGAATGGGAAACCGGAGTCAGAAAGGTCGAGGTAAACATCCAATATTGCATCAGTGCAGTGGGTGATCTCCCCGATAAAAATAAGGACTTTTCAAGCGGCTTGTTGTTTTGCGGGATTACATGGGCTAGTGTTGCTGGGGGCTAGGTTCAGGCCAAGCCTCAAGTGTTGTAATAGTGAAAGACACTCACCGGCAGAGAGTGATTGCAGAGATACTGTCAAGATGTGCCAAGCCAGCGCAGGGATGTCCCAGTTATATAGAAGCCAGCATGTACCATATGACATTGGGAGTTAGTGTAAGGGGCAAAAATTGATGACTGGTTCAAAAACAAACACATAAATCAAAGCAGGCACCTGGAGCTGTTCCTCATAGTATTTTGTCGACAGTTGTGGTTTACTATATCGTAGTTATAGTAGCCCCATGGCGGATAACCAGTGCGTCAGAGCCGCTAGCAACCACGTGCTTCCAAGTTATAATGCCTGGCTTTGCATGCCCATCCTCTTGATCAACCTCGTGCTTGGCCTGTATCAACTTTGAAGTAGCACAAAAAAGATCGTGCAGTTGTAGAAAAAAAAGTAAGAGACCATTCACTCTGTTGTCACAGTTGTAATTAATACTGTCAAGGTTTGTATGGAGATAGCTGTCGTGCTTATGTCTTGTTAACCAAAAGGTCAGTGACCTTTAACCGTTATCAGTGATCTTTAACCGTTATCAGTCATAAGAAAACCCTGTCATTGCTCTATTAATAAAACCTTGGTGAAAAATGGAACAGTTCGTTCTCCACTGACAGTACATCAAGCCCACTCAGTGAACATACTCCAGTTATTATCAGTTTCTTTTTGGTTTAGTGGCAGATAATAATTGAAAAAGACTAACCCAAACCCCCTGAAATCTGGCTGAATGCCCAGTGTTGTCTACTGAAAGGTTTTGATCGAAATTTTTCATTTAGAAAGCATCTTGATTGAGGATTGAGGTTCAGAGCTTTCCTGTGTGCAGATGAGCACTTTACACTCAACCTGCATAAAAAGGGAATGTAGAGACTCTGGTTGATTCAAGGAGAAAAAAATCAACTCTTTCAGTCCCAACTACAACTTAAGTTAAAGCACTAAAAAAAGAAGTGTTCTGAATTATAATAAGGGTGCTAGATTCATGTTCTTTGAGAAAAGACCTTTCATTCAAGTTCCAGCATGTCTGTAGTTACACAGAATATTTTAGTCCAGGTCAACAGCTTTCCTCAACGCATTTGGGCACAATGCACCCAAAGTATGCCAATAAGCTGGTGACTCGGTCCAAAACGTGGCATTGAAAGAGTCGACCAATTCTCCCTTAAATGGCCAAAATCGGCTGGTCGTGGAGTGTCCTCTGCTTCAGTGTTTACAGCTGATTTCAACAGTAATGAAAAACAGTTTGACTGAATTCTATTTGCAATCAATTAATCATATGCCGCAGGTCAACAGCTTTGATTCAAGGGGGAAAAGGGCTAAAAATCTGTCCACTGAAAATGTTTGTCAGGTGAGTGAAGGATTGTCAATGCCAGCTATTCCTGTCATACATAGCAAGTGCAAGGAGAATCGACAGCAATGTCTGGATATATTCTGGGGTTTTGCCAACTTACACATCCGTCGCATAGGCATGCAGAAATCTGCCAAGCTCACACAAAATATGACATTTCATCGTGGAGAAATTTGGATGGTTTTATGCGTGGGTGTTTTTGTTTTTTACTGGAGATTCTCGGCACCCTCTGACATTATACATGACCAAAAAAAAATGAAGCTACAATTTTAAATAAAAACAAAAAGGATATGTAAGTTAGAAGTTTGGTTTACTCTAGCCGATTGCAGAAGCCAATCCAGACCGAATATGTGTTAATGTTGACTGTTGCCCCCCTTACACTAGCCCTAACTGGCTGGAGGTAAACTGTGGTCCATTCGAGTGATGTTGAATATATTTTACCGTGGGGGGGGGGGAGCATAACCATAGATGAACCCCAGCAGGTGAAATATCCTCAATTCTTTCATAATCCCTGTGTGTAAACTTGGTTAATCTTTCATAGTTCAAGGTAAATAGATATGGGATGCTGTTTTAAAAGTTCTGTAATGTGAAAGAATTGCCGAATTGGGTGTTTATTAGTGGGTTAAGGTCTGAATGCGGGTGTTCCCTCCTTTCAGAGGTGACATGTTCTGTTTGGTGTCAGCTCTGCAGTCCACGCACTACAAATCCACAACCAGATGTTAATAGTGGTGAACCAAATATCTGCAGGGGTGTTGAGGTTATTTGTTGTGGCAGGGAGTTGACTTTTTGTGTGTATGTCTGTCTGCGTATGAAATACTTAAAACAAATATCAAATGACATAGAAAAATACAGATTGTCATTTCCGTTGGAGACACTGCTTGAGAAAAGGGAAACGGAACAGCTACCATGTGAGAATCACAGAGTTATACACAAGTTGTGGCCCTGGTACCTGGTAATGGCAAAAAATATTCTGAGTTCATGAGGAGATAATGAGACCTTGTAGCAAAAGTCAGTGTTAAAGTTGGCACAGTCAGCTGTTTTTAGCTTCGGCTGGTGAATAGGTGCTCCTGACCTTTCAAAAAATGATTGGCCCACTTTTGTGCAGGAAATGAAATACAGATGTGAACTCAGTGGGCCAACCAAGCCTGAAAGTAGGCAGGACTGTCTGTCAACAAAGAAAAGTAGGCAGGACTGTGTCTGTCAACAAAGAAAAGTCCCTTTACTGGCGTTATATGGATGGCTAGGAGAGTATTGGTTTATAGACTAAATTGCATGAAAAGCTCTTGAGAGTGTAAGGACATGAATTTTACACAGGAAAGGTTATGAGAGCATTGGTTTATCCTTAGACTTGCATTGTATGAAAAGCTGTGAGGGTTTAAGTTAATTTATATAGAAGCCTATGAGACAACCAGGCTCTTGACTGATTTTTTATTACTTTCATGTAGAGCTATGAGAGTACAAGTGTGTGGATTCACTTCAATGAGTGGAAGGCTATGAGAGTGTAAAATAGAGTTGCTTATATGTAATACTGAAGCGGGACTAGGAGAGAACAAGACAGACTTGCTCAGGATGGGTAAGCTTTGAAGATAAAGTGTAATAGATGGGGATGGACTGTAAATTTACTTGATTTTGCTGTTTTACTTAAGACTCATTTTGCTGATGGCAAATACTGTGGACAAAAAGATGGGGGGGGGGGGGTAGACAACAAGAGGAATTGTATTAAAAATAGTGAAATTAAAATTTCAGGTAAGCGCTTGAAATGTGAACATGAGGATAATTTGTACTCGGGGAAAATGCACTTTTTCAGTATGAAGTGAATAGAAGGGCTGCAAATACAGAGTGGCTGTGCTCTATGGAAGGCTGTACTTAAAAAAGTGACGCTAGTATGTGGCAAGGATAAGCTTTATATACATTTAAAATTGTACAACTCTAGCAGCAAGGTGTGGGAAGGCCAGAGGATGTAATACATTGTATAGAAGGCTAAGGATGGAGGCAGCATTGTATGGCGAAATTGGCTTATATTGTACGTAAGGCTAAGGACGGGCCAGGGTTGTTGTATGGAGAAACTAGCTACTATACATGTAGTACAGAAGGCTAAGGATGGAGACAGCATTGTATGGAGACAAGCTATATATTGTCTGGAAGGCTAAGGATGGACCAGCGTCATTATAAGGAGAAACTAGTGTTGAACAGCAGAGGAAGGATGGACTAGCATTGTAGCAATGGGTGTGGACTGGCTGTGTTGTATGGCAGAGTGAAGATGGACTAGCATTGTAGCAACGAGGGACTGGGGTGGACTGGCTGTGTTGTATGGCAGAGCGAAGATGGACTAGCATTGTAGCAACAGACTGGGGTGGACTGGCTGTGTTGTATGGCAGAGCGAAGATGGACTAGCATTGTAGCAACAGACTGGGGTGGACTGGCTGTGTTGTATGGCAGAGCGAAGATGGACTAGCATTGTAGCAACAGACTGGGGTGGACTGGCTGTGTTGTATGGCAGAGCGAAGATGGACTAGCATTGTATGGAAGGCCAAGAAGATGAAGATGAAGATGAAGACTTACGCAGCATTGTAGATGTAAGACTTAACTTAAGCAGGCTTGTAGATGTACAACGTAATATAATCCAGTGGCTTTAAAATTATCCAATTTTTATCAAAATGTCCTAAAATCACAATACACAAATGGAACAAAATCCATGTTTATATTTTCAAATGAAAGGACAGTAAAGCTGGGATGGCGAGCATCTGATACACCACAATATAGAACATCAGTCGGTGTAGCTACCTGTCATCACTGGCTTGGGGTTTTGTGGAGATGGGCATGACAGTTTCTTTGATCCATCTTGAGAGACCAAAATATGTCTCCTGTCCTTTTTTTTTTTTGAACTTTGTTGGAAGAACCAAGGTCCCCTTGCCTGTGGTGACGCTGTATGTGAAAAACCATTCATGAACCAGCTCAGTGGAATCTCAAGCATAGAGCTTGGCGGAGGATTACTGGGTGTCTGCACCAGGTGTGACTTTGTCAATACATTCATTCAAGTTTTGCTACACCTGCAGTTTGGATGTTTGTGGGCTATAAATCGGCAGTAAGCATGGCAATCTGATAGGGAAGGCCATATAATATTTACCAAGTGACATGAGGTTCAAATATAGGTGCACTACTAGTTTGCGTCTAGCATACTGTTTTGTTGCTCAGTTTTCTAGACATATGTAACCCATTACTCACTCTGGCAAGAGTGCTTGCTGCTCTAACTTCCTGCAATATGTAGTCCGCTGTAACTGCGAAGGATCACACCACGTAACTGAGTTAGGCCACGTGTGAAACAAAGCTCTAGCTTTGATCTGGCCACCTATCGTGTGGGTCTTGTACAAATGTAGCAAGAAAAGGTGACTTATTGCATGTTTTGGGGCTCGAATGGGTGTAGTGGATGCTGGTAGATTATAACTGCCGGACCAATGCTGGGTCTGTTCATGTTTATTCTAGCTAATAATGTAGAACCTTGACATCAACACATGGTTGCCATACGCTGTACCTTATATCAGAAACACACCTTCATGATCGGCCACTAGAGGGCTCTCTGAGCTGGTCTAGTGCTACCAAAAGGTATGCTGCAGTGCTGATGTTATCAGTAAATTGGAGTTCCTGCATTTATTGTGTGGGAAGCATTGCCAATTGTTGGAAATAATGGATGCCAGGCCCTTCATTGAGGTATTTTGACACGGCCGGGCCAGCGGGACAGTCTCAAGTCCATGTCTTAGACTTGGATCTTTCTCCTGTACATAGACATGGCCTGTTGTGACCTTGGCTAAGCCTCCATTATCAGCAAGGATTTTCCAGTGCCAGATGACCTCTTTGAAGTAGAATCCAGGAAAATGTATTCCAGCCATTGCTTGGCTTAGCAGAAAACCCCCAGTCAGCACCAGTATAATATAGACTGTGTCGGCTGGCAGGAGACCAGCCACACAGAACTTGTTGTTTCCTAACGTGTTGTGAAATGCAGCAGTATCCTAGGATGGTGTTACCAAACAAGCGATGTGAATTCTTCCACACATCAAGCAACTCTAGCCTTATTTTGATGCTTAACGCTTGCTGCCAAATACCGTTGACACTGTCCTTGGTATTATGTCTAGCTTCAGCCACTGGCAATTGTTATGCTGACCAGGGACATGTACCCTCTATGCTTCCTGGTCATCTCAAAATACTTGGAATGTTAACCATTAAAGTGCTAATCATGACTATAGTCGTTTTCTCATTACCGTTAAACATATAATGGTTAAAAGATTCGAATTCCTCATGAAGATACCTTTCATTCAAATACCAGTAAGGCTAATCTAAAACAAAAAAGTAGTCTTAGTAAACAGCTTTCCTTGGGACACTTTGCACACAAAATGTCCCAAGGATAGCTGTTGACTCCATTTTAAATGAGCGCTTTGGGGGTTAAGAGCTTCCTGTGAGCCCTGTAGCCTAAAAATTGGTCACACATTGTCCCAGCTTCTGTAATAAGACTCGCATCTTGCAAGTAACACTTGGCTTAAAGAAGTTCCCATAGCAACAGGATGAGAATGTGCAGCGATCATGGCTTCTGTAGCAACATGGGGGGGGAGGGGGGAGAGGGAGGTCAATCTGTAGTAGGTACCAAGTAATTACGATTGCCACAGCAACATGATCGTGCAGTGAGCACTACCGGATAATGACAAATAATAGCAACACTAGAGGCCAGATCTAAGCTGAAATGGTTTCCCTAGCAACAGCAGAGGTTCTATACTAAGCTATAATGGTTTCTCTAGCCATAGCAGGTTGTATGCTAAGCTGAAATGGTTTCCCGATCAACAGCAGAGGTTATACACTGAGCTAAAATGGTTTCTCTGGCAATAGCATAGGTTATATGCTAAGCTGAAATAGGTTCCCTAGCAATAGCAGAGGTTATAATTTTTTTTCCCAGCAAGAGGAGAGGTTATTTACTAAGCTATAATGGTTTCTCTAGCAATAGCAGAGGCTATATATACTAAATGACAGTGGATTCCCTTGCAACAACAGAGATTATATACTAAAGCACAATGGGTTCTTCAGCAACAGTGAAAAACGAGTGCACTAAATCATAATGTACAGTGACATCAGTGCAGATACAGCTACGATGGCTTCCCTGGTTACCACATACATTTGATGCAAGTAATATTTTAAGCTGGCAGTTACCATGGTAAAGTCAGGGTACATAATAACATCAGGTAACCTTCATGATGAAGTGGTGTCATTTATCTTAAAGGTTATAACTGGGAAGAAGAAATGTAGGTACAGAGGACATCAAAAAGTTGTTGATAGTAGCCACATGTAATCCCAGAAAGATACCTCTGCTCCCATATTTGTCAAAGAGGCTAATGGAGTGACCCATGCTCACGCACAAGTCCTGTGTACTCCCAGCTTATTTTACTTGAACTGAAATTGTTGGGAAGCAAGACTCAGGTTCATTGCTTTCAGAATTAATATCTTATTTTTCTGTTGAAGGATAAAAGTGGATTGGGAGAACGCTGGTCAAAATGGCGCGACTTGCGACAGTATTAACGAAATATCGTGGGAGGGAGATTGCTTGATACCGGCACTCTGATCTCTCCCATTTAGTTTTCCATGTATAGAATAAATCTTGATTACGGACGGGGACGTACTATTAAGCCCTCACCTTGGTTGGCCAAGGGACCCCAGTTTTTGCCTGTAATGTGCAATTAGTTAGAGGGCAAGGTGGGCCTCCCAGAGCAAGTGATCAGACTTGTATTAGCTGTGGCAGCATGGTCAACTCCATTCCACAAGTACACTGTAGAGTGCATATCATATTTCTGGGCTGATGTATTACTGTGTACATTTGTGGAAGCAGGCATTACTGGCCACGTCTGTCACTGTCTCCCCTCTGCTGTCTGCCAATTCGCTAGGGACAAGCTTTGGAGAAAAGCCACACAGGTAAATGTTCTGGTTGCCTCTGGAAATGCACAAGGATCCAAGTTTGAAGAATTAAATGCATTTCAGATAGAATTACTTGCGTGTAATAAAGCAGGAAAGTCTTCAAAGTACTTGTGTCCTAGGAAATTTAGGCTGTGGGAAAGGCACTGTGACCTTAGCCAAAGGCAGTCATGTTCAGTGTGATCAGGTAGTATGCATTGATCTGCTGTGTGGAGGGGAGGCCCACAATGCAGACACTGCAGTCTGTATCTTAGGATAAAATGGGAACCTAAGCAGTTCGTACTGAGTGACTTGGCAACCCCACAGAGGCTGGCTTTCTGTTGCCACTAAAGGTGTGAATATACAGTGGAGGGATCATTGATTACTCACACAGGTCCATTGGGGAAATTGCAGAGAAAAATGGCCCATAGAATGAACAGAACACAGTCATTGATGGAAGAAATCAGAAGGCCGTAGATTGTCTACCCAATTGACAAGGTGAAAACAAGAGCCATTGATTAGCATTGTATAAGCAAAATTGATAATAATGTTAGCTGTGTATCTCACCTCTATGGCAGGAATGTGCTAAGACTCCCATGTGTTATTAATATATACATGATCATAGATCCCAGTGTTTTAACATAAACATGCATCCTCTTACCAGGGTATTGTTGGGAGACTGGTAATGTTGCAAGTTGTGCTACTAATGTTATTGGGATTGTATAAGGTTGTGTGTGCTTAACTCTCCCCTGCCCAGTTTTATTGTCAATAAGCTCATAATTTAAAACCATCTGCTCAATGTCTTCCTTAATTTTGTGATCTGGAACAGGTATGTATTGATACTGGAGGTCTGCTTTGGTGTGTCGCCTGGTCGAAATTGATTTTCTCGAGTGTTCAGGCACTCAATGCAAAGAATGAGACGAGGAAAACTGTTGACTAAAGTGTTAATTTGACCGTTTAAGAGTTAAGTGGCTAGTAGGCTGCCAAGTGAAAGCTCATTTCCAATTTATGAATGGTGTGAAATGCCTTAATAATGTAAGGGCCTGTGTAATTGTCTGTGATTTATGGCAGTGCTAAGCAGTACAACTGGCATAGGAGACAGAAAGGAATGCCAAGAACTGCTGAAACAGTTCTGGGAATTCGGAGGGGGCTTGCATTCAATATGGGCTCTCCAAAGGCTAAATTCATGGATATCCATGGGTTCCCTCCTGCTCCTTCATGAAGCTTGTCTTGAGCAGCCATATATTTGTGTAGGAAATATGCTATTTGTGCTCTCCAACTGATTGCTGTATTGAAAGGTGGGAGGCTTTTAACTCATTCCACCCTGATAGAAGACTGAGTCAACAGCTTTCCTTGGCGCGCTCAATGCGCCCAGAGCGCGCCAAGGAAAGCTGTTGACCATGGGCATATAATTTGGAATGATCTTCCATGCAAGTTTCATCCAAAATATTGAAAAATAATCCCTAAATTAGTAAAATACAATTAGCAGACGACATTTAGATATTAGCGGGAAAAAGCGTCATCAGGGTGGAATGAGTTAATTTGGATAAGATCAGACTGAGGACATTGCTGGTGATACTGTCCTCCAAACAAACCACAGCTCAATGTAACGAGACTAACACAAGTATTGTTCCTGTTGTGTGTGTGTGGTTTAGCATAGGAATATCTTCAACATATGAAAGCATGATGACAGTGTTGACTGGGTAGTGGCCTTGGTTAACTCATTCCACCCCAGAACAAGACAGAGTCAACAGCTTTCCTGGGTGCATTCTGGGCAAAGTGCCCAGAATGCACCCAGGAAAGCTGTTGACTTACTCCATACAAGCCTAAATGGTCTCTCATTCAATCTTTATTCAAAATTTTTACAAATTGCGCAAGATTTGTCAAAATCAGATAAGCAGGCGACATTAACATTTGGGCGGGAAAAGACGGGATCAGTATGGAATGAGTTAACTAGTCGTATGTAAACTGTCTGTGCATCCCCTGTGGCTATGCTGCTGATCATCAAGAGCAGATCCATGAAATTGAACGGATGGTAGCATCCTAGATGGCACCATCTACCACACACCGTTGGAATGTTAAACAAGTCCAGGGAAAATTGGCCGGGTAAAACCCCATCCGAAACTGACTGTGAGTGATTCACACACTGACATCTGTCTCTCGAACATGCATTTGTTTGGGAAACCGAAGGAAAGGTAATGACACTCAACACGATGTGTGTCCTTTGTTGACCAAAAAATAAAAGAAAGAGGCCAAGAAGGAAATACGCAGTGAAAATAGTTAAACAAATTGAGATATACTACCATGAAAATTATACTGCAGAAGCATCTCACCACAAGCTTGCTGACTTTTGACATTTAATGACCATGACATTTTTTCAAGGTCACTTGACCAGGGTTATGTCTGTGCTGGCCCAGGGGGTCCTAAGGTCATTATGGCAGTTAGTTTAGAAGACACTACCCATTTGTGTATGCCCTTGGGTAGTAACATGTGGACCAAGCCTAGGACTGCCACCATTTAAATACCTGGTTGTTTGAAGAAAAATACGGTGTACTAGATACCTGGATGGAAATGTAAGGTGGATCTGTTGGCTTTGAGAAATTTGTGAAATCTGAGCCAACAGGCTATAATGTAAGTATGGGCAAGCAGTGGGTGATTCTGTACCAATTCAATGCCTATATTGTCAAACTGGCCAGCTCAGGAAGGCCCGGTGTGCAGAGGTCACATTTGATAGCATGCGGTACTGTCTCTCATACTGGGTTTGTTGGCTGGAGACTGGTCCCTATGTGAAGTACCTACCATCAGCTGAGAGACGACCTACCTGCCGGTTTCTCTTGTGGTCCTGTCCTCACATGTATACCTTGAGCCTCCCACGTTTCTGGTGTAAATTACCTGCTAGAAGTCTGGGGAGAGATTGTCCCTGGATGAGACTGGGTGCACAGTGTCCCCCACCTTTATGGCTGAAATGTCATCAGGCACTAATGTATGATTGATTAAGAACCCGCCTGTCATCTTCCCACTGCTCCTGTTAGTACAGCTAGCCTGCAGTACCCATCTTGACCCTTTTACACACAAAATGGAAAAGTTTTCTTCAGTATCATTTTGCTTACCTTTCATGCTGTAAAGAGAGAATAATTGGTGGCCGGCACATTGGGACAAGGGTCCATTGTACAGGAGTTGTTCAAAAAGCCAATTCAGCTATATGGGTGTAGGTAACTTGACTCTTTCAGTGCCAGTCACGTCTAAAGTCGATCGACTTAAGTCAAACTAGTCTGAATTATCATTAGAATCCCAGATTGGTATTCCTCGTAAAAAAAAACTTGGCATGCATTGGGGGCATTGTGCCCAATGTGTGCTGAGAAAAGCTGTTGATTCAATCCAAAATTTGGCACTTCAAGAGGTAAAAGTGCAGTTGGCAGGCAGAAATTTGAAAGATAAAAAAGGGACTTTGAGGGAAGAAAGAGTCAAAGTCGTATTGCAGGTAATGAAGACTGCTATGTGGGGAGCAGCCAGTGTCCAAGAGCTGTGTGGGGAGCAGCCAGTGTTCAAGAGCTGCTGCAAAATTAACCTGCCCACAGTGCAGGCACAATGTAAGATGTACTAACTAGACAAAGCAGAATTCAGGACCAATGGGAAAACATTAATTGTAGATTTTTGACAAGTACTTGCATACCTGTAATTTGCTACCTTGCTCATAGCAATGTTTGGGTGTGATTTGTTCAAGTGTATGTGTCCAGAAAGCTGTCTCAGCTTGCAACCACTTTTGCTATAAAAGAAAAATTTGACAAGTTTACAGTGACAATTGAGTTCAGGATAATCAGCAGATGCCACAACTAATGGAATGCTGGTATTTGTCAGTTTATAACTATGCATGGGAACCAGTTTCTTGAAGAACATACAAAGATCCCCTGCTCTGTGGTTGCACAAATCTCTAACAACTTGCCAGGTGCATTTTAGTTTTAGTTCATAAAATAAATGGAACTCTGCTGGTCATTAGTTCTCTGTGAATGTTCTATTTTTGTGCAGCTTAGGAGTCGCTGAGAGCACAAAGTCCCGAAACTTAGAATTGATTGCACATGACCTTTGCTTTTGGATGTTATCAAGCCATGAAGATACGGCCACTGATCAGTGATTCTGATTCTCGTTTTGCATTCACTGTTAGCTATCCAGTTGGGGAAATACCAGAACAGGAAGAACGATAGGCTCATTGGTATCCCAAACAAGGAACACCAGATACGTTATTGGCTGGGAGAGAGGCACTTCAGCAACCAGCTGATGTAATAGATAAGACAACAAAATTTCACCCAGCCATCTCACTCTGGGAACAGATCTACTCTTCAACGTGTGCAAAGATAATTTCCTGGGAAGGCAGAAACAAGGAGAGCCGTCTTGATGTGGCATAGCACCGTGCTTTGTGCACAGAGGTCATGATCTCTTGATTTGTCTTCCTGGGAAGAGTAACCATTAATTAGTAAAAGCAGCATGTTTGGAGCAGTTAAGTGTTTATGCCTCCTGACTCTCTGAGCAACTACACCGGAAATCTTCCACAGACGCCCGAGACTGAGACTGGCGTATAGTAGATTACCATGCCAGTAGCTAATCAACAGGGTAGGGAAGAAAATATCAAGACCAGATTTCATGAAATTCCAAAGTGGACAAAGGTTACATGTAACCATACTATATTTGGCTTTGTGAAGAAAACATAAGCTGCTGGGCCGTTGGTATGTAGAGATAGACAGAAAAGCAAGTATGCATTTGTCCCGGCACAGATTAAGTATGGCACACTACAGCTGCTTGGAAAAGCCTGAATGACGGCGCAGCTTACGCAGAATGTCCACATTTCTTTCATACACGGATGCATGACGTAAACAGGGAAATAAAAAAAAACTACAAAAAACAAGTGGATCCTGTGGGGGTCTGTTAGCTGTGTAACACAGGCTTCGGCAGTCTGTCTGCCAGCATCACCCAAATACTGACCTTTTGTGTAAAATTACAAATATACGTGCTTTAGATATTTATGGTAATCAACAGAAAAGTTCAAAATAAGTCTTTGAGAGAGTCGGGGGGGGGGGGGGGGGGGTTGTGAGGTCTTGATTTTAGTTACAATGAATGTTATATATTTTGCAGAAAGGTAGGAAGTTTTTGTTTGTGTTGAGGTGCCATGTGGTATGCTTAAAGCTCAAGTAGCTTGTTAGCAAGAATAGTCACCAGGGACTGAGTGACTAATTGGTCATTACCAGAGAGTGACCTGGTCATATGACATGAAACAGAGGGACACATGTCAGGGGTGCTTGTGGGTGCTCCTTATAGTCAAAGAGCAGAAAATGAGCGTGTCCACAGGACATAGCTTCTACATTGATGTATTATCACAAGACTCGGTGAATTTTGCCCCGTCACGGACCAAGGCATGAAGGTAAATAACTGACCTATAAAGCCTATGTATCATACAAGAAGGAACAAAGTCGGTGCAAGATGATTGCAACTGAGGCTTTGAGATGGGAAAATGATCACATGGTAGACATGTTGCACTGGTTCGTTGGGTGTATTAAAATTTGTTCTGATTGATGCTGTACAAGTTGGAGATAGTAAACAAAACAAAGGGAAGCTGGAACATAGTATTTTGTAAGTTGTTCTGCCTTAAATCACAAATGTTTGGCAGCCTCTCTGACAAACATAGGAGTATCGTATGGGTATTGTCTGTCGTTATACAAAATCACTTGCAACAGAAAACAGAAGGGTCGAGAGCTGGTCACACCAGTCTTGGCACAGGTCCCTATAGGAGACCACTGTGTGAGAGTAGGGCATATAGTCCCTATGGGAGACCAGTGTGTGAAAGTAGGGCATATAGTCCCTATAGGAGACCACTGTCTGAGAGTAGGGCATATAGTCCCTATAGGAGACCACTGTGTGAGAGTAGGGCATATAGTCCCTATAGGAGACCACTGTGTGAGAGTAGGGCATATAATCCCTATAGGAGTCTGAGAGTACGCCCTATATGTTTGTTTCTTAATTTTTTTCCCTTCTGATACTAGCTACTGGGGGCAGCAGGGCTGTGCCAGCTACTGGGGGCCTGCCCCAGGGCTGTGCCAGCTACTGGGGGCAGCAGGGCTGTGCCAGCTACTGGGGGCAGCAGGGCTGTACTAGCTACTGGGAGCAGCAGGGCTGTGCTGACAGACAGTCCGGATGGTCAGTTAGGTCTTACTGGGAGGATTTACTCCAGGACAGCAGCAGTGGTTTGGGTCTGACCAGATACCTTTGGATGTTGTTACTTGTGGTAATAGTGACTTATGCAAATACACATGTAACCTGCCCGCCCAAATTAAGCCCAAAATACCACTGACCTGTGGTGAATATTAGAAGGCTTGTTGGTCAGCTGTTGTGAGAACTCCATGGGTGACCTGAATGCTTTGTTTACCCTGTGCTGACCCAAAGACTATGAATGGATGCAGCAACCCTATTAGATGGGGTTTCATCCCAAAAAGGATATATCCGTTCTTCATATTATGGGCTGGCCATTCTGGAAGTTTAGTTTCTTCTTGATGTGAAGCCAGAGTCCATATAGAGGGATTGTCTGCTGGCAGGCTTTGCCACCCACCCACAACCAAATTATGCAAGTTAGGTCCAGTTTATATACAACTGTAACCACAGTCATGAGTGGACTTGTTCACCTGACACAGCTGTAGAGCTACTTCGGTCCAATAGCTCTACAAGGCAGTACCTTGGCGTGGGTGGGGAACTGAAGTGCCCCACCCACGCTAAGCAGAACGTGCGTGTTGCTGTTGACTGTTGTAGTTCAGTACAGAGGGTTAATTTATCAATCCCATACAAACTTGGCGGGAGTATTTGGCCGACTATGCAGTAAAAACTGATATTTTGATTTCTGAACTGCTTTGCTTTCATCATCATCAATTAAATATGTACCCCTCATTATGAAATTACCCCTTACAGGACCATCAAGATGTATGAGGTGGTCAGTTCCCATGCTATCAGACTGTAGAACCCAGGAATGGTTCATTATACCATATATCACTTGCCACACCTAATGGTCCAAATTTCGTGGTCGGACAATAACACTGCTGGAAAATAAACATAACACGTTACTGCTCAAATAAGCATAAAATGGAAGAAAATGACACGGAGATATTTAGCATGCAATATTTGTAATTCAGGGGTCCAGGGATAATCTATAGAGTATTGTCGGCAGTCAGGATGATGCTGTTTACTCGTAGCATGAGAGCGCCAGGGAGACTCGTAGCATCCTATACGATTCCATTCATCATGAGGCCAGCTTTGTTTTATGTGACTGCAGGAGTCATCTTGTGAAATGGCTTAGCAGCGATGGGACATAACTGAGCAATAAAAACAAATGACAATTGGATCACGCTACAATAAACCACGCAGGAGCATGTGCAGGAAGTCCAATCACAACGCCGGCTAAAAGGCAACTTTAGTTCGGTTTGCTGAGATACAAAGCACAGATCTGCTGCTGGTTTGATTGAGATGGAATGGAATTTCCTGGCAGTCTTAGCCAGAAGAGTCGCATCATGAAATGATAATGAAATTATTCCCCGTTTGCTGCAAGTAGATTTCTGACACCATGATAATGGGCCAGGTGTTGTGTTTGGGTGACAGCAGCTGATGACAGGGAGAAGCTAGTTTACAGTACGATTGATGACATGGTACTGTGATTGGACACCTCAGCCGGGACCTATGAAGAACGGAGTAGTCTGCCGGCACTCAGCCATGCATTACGATGCATTATTGAAGTCTGCAGTCATTTGCCATTAGTTGTTTTGGGTAATTTCAGGAAAGCATACGAGTAGTGGATAATGTGTCGTAATTATGTATCTCAATTCCCAAAGAAGGTTTTTTTGGCTCATTTTCCTTGTTGTGCTTGGACATGAGAAGCCTTGGTCTGTCTGATTCTTTTTAGCTATCCAAAGACTGAATGGAATGTTACAGGAAACCTTAAGCTGTAATGTTTACAGGGTTTAGAGACGAGCAAAATTGTCATGCCCAGCCCTGCTGCACGCAGAATGACAGAGAGTAAAATGAGAATTTAAGTCCACCATGGACTACATCAGGTTGTGTCAATGCGAGTCCCAATTGTGGGTCCTGTGCAAGGTATACCCAAAGGTAAAATTGTCCTATTTGTACATAGCCAGCCAACTGCCCATACCAATGAGATGTATGCTATAAATATAGCCTATACAATCAATAGGCATAACTTTATATATGCCAATTGCTTTATGCATAATCATCATATTTATTTATCACATTTTGGGAAGTCGCTAGGCAATTAACTATGCTACTGTTTCCAGTTCGCATTGAATATTGGATATTTAAAGATTATTCTCCTGAAGAAAAAAAATGTGTGTAGTGGATTGAAGTGGTTCCAGATTGGAGGGATAAAAATCTCGTCGGACCCTTTTGCTCGGTGGCATTGATATTAGCAGGTGTGTGGTGATGCTGGATCTTTGATTCTACAAGGACTGGTTGCCATGGCAACCACAGACTCAGCAGCTGACTTGAAACAGCTTGATAGCTGTGGTTGAATGTTGTGGCAATGATAGGTCGTTGTGTAACATTTCGTGCCGGTAGCTGATGTAACTCTTCAAATTAAAAGGGTCCATCAAAACGCTGTATTCTCCTCTTGTTCTTGACCTGGCATCTGGGATCCAGGGTATTCTGGAGTGCTGTTGCCGTAGGGTTATCACAGGCACAGAGAGTGGCCTGTTTCTGTGTCAAGATGACAGGGAGGTTATTTCACTAATCAGGACCATTAGAAGCGGTGTGATTTGCTGACTGTAGTGCAATGGTGTGTGTTGGGTAGGAGTGAGGTGCTGGCAAGACGGACGGGGAGGGAGATGCGACCTGAGATGGCTGTGTGCCTCATATTGATCTGTGCTTAGCCCTGCCAACAATTTGGACAAAATCTAATAATAGCAAATGTGTCCTGGGCGCTGTGTATTAGAGCTGTGTCAGATCTGATCACTTCTTGTTGTTAATGAACGGATCCTGCCCTTTACCTAGCCCACTGTGGCACCATGGTGGAGCAGAGAATATCGGCTAAATAAAACCTTGGGCACCAGGGCTTGTGGTTGCCACATCAGAAAACAATAGGAAATAAGGACAGAGAGGGATGTACATTGTGACCTCATATGTGATCTTCAGATCCTATGATTTCAGATCTAGTCCAGTGATAAATTTTATGCCACACAATGGCTTCTGTTATGTCAACAGTATCCCTAAGATTCAGGTCAGGTTCATTATGTACGTCCTTGTGGGTGGCTTTATAGCCCAGAATTTCCTATCGTGTCTAGTTAAGAACACAATAGGGTCTCACTCAGCATAATGAGATCTCAAAATACATATATCTAGTGTATCACTGAGATTTCAGGTTGAGTCCATCATTCATGACCTGCCATTATATGGCTTCAACCTGGATCCCGGTGTTTCTGAAGTTCCAGTCAGTTTATTTGCCAGCCCAGAAGGATCTCATTCCGCATTGATATCTCTCCTCAGTATTTTTAGTCTGTTACATTTGATGCAGCAGTCAATTCATGATGATCATACGCCATATTTCAGATCTGTGCTGTGATATATATATATATAAACAAAGAGCCCCACGCAGTCATCAGATGTTAATTTCTATACAATAAATCATAAGGATATACATGCATACACACACCCCACCCCCATCTTATGCCTGAGTTGTAACATGTCATTAAGGAGTACATCTTTATTTTTCTTATACTGGGATGTGTAGAAATTCAGACAGTTGGAATTAAAAGCTAGACAGATTACAGCATGCTGTCTCAGGAGGGTGTGATATTGCCAGGGAATTGGGTGCCTGGGTTAGGGCCAGCTGTTATTACATCCACATTCAAGGAACAATGATGAAACGCAAAAGGTCAGATTTGTCTCGCTCCTCAGAGAAACATGCCAGTGTAGGAAACATCAGTGGTGCCAAGTCACCCCTGGGGATGGCCGTCCTGTGATGAATTACAGAAGAACAAATAATACAGATATGGTATTTACTCTAACTGCGGGGATGCAGGAATCTGGCATAATAAGTTATCGTGAAAGACAGTTTGATGTATTCATACTCATAGCCAGTTGTGACCCAGGCAAATCTGTATGGACACAATTTCAACAAACCTAACTTATAAATGTAGGAGGCTGCAAAGAAAAACAAAAATTATTGGAATCAGGTGAATCGTGTTTTGCTCCTTGTGTTTGTAAGCTAGAGATGTTGTTGAAAGATAGCTGGATGTTAGAAATTCTTGTACACATTCTACAAGAGAGTATCACGCAACCAGTCTTGGAACAGAAAAAGACGGACGGGCAGAAACTTGGATATTTCAAGCAGCACTGATCAATCTTGTGTGTGTTTTTTTTCTTTTTCTTTTTAAATAAGAATGAAGCGAGGCAAGTGACGGATAGAACTGGATGGGCCTCATATAGATATGATGTAAATAGAGCATTTTGTACGAAATGGAAGCTGCAGATTGCTGCGGTTTGTTGCGATAAAAATGCCTTCACCCATAAAGTTTAGAAAAGGATGGATATTGGCAGGAAGGGAGGAAGCTGGGTGGGCTTGGCAACCATGTTGGATGGGTGGATGAGGGGCTAGCACCCCACTGTGTTTGGCATATTAAGCATAGCTGTCATTGCCAGTGGCCAGCACAGTGCTGAAGGGATGGAAATTGCTGATATCTCATTTACCCAGACAACCCTACATGACATGAAGGCTTGCCTTGCAGTTCCCTTATCTCTTTCCTCCACTGCCCCTCAAGACACCCCTGCAAAAACACTGATTATATCCTCGAGACCTGATGAGCAAGCGGGCTTTCTACCACTGTTGCTTCACATGCCAACTCCCCTCAAAGACAACTTGAAATTACCAGCTAACAGTTTGTCCTGATTAAAGGGATTCTTGCAAAACTTCGCTGTTGTACAATATTGGTTGGGAAATGGAAAAAGAACAGTTGCCGCTGATTCGTTTCCCTGTGGCATTGAGAAATGACAGGGTAAAAAAAAAGCACAAATGATGTTGGACATTTATGATTCATTGGCCTGACTGTGGAGGGTTGTCACCAGGTAATCACCTGACCTTCATCAGATTCTGATCCAAGATTTATTACTTACGTAGAAGCTATATCAATGAAGCATTGGGGGTATTTTTGTCGGGGGGGGGGGGGGGGGGGGGGAGATGAATGATGATCTAAATGAATGTAACATTGCAATCCAGTTTGTGAAACCCCAGTATGAAAAATATGATGTGCACTGTGGAATTCGGGATTATCATGGAGTGATCATGCAGTCATTCACTGCCTCCCAGGAAAAATGAGGTATCATCCACAGTTCTTCATTTCAGTAAATAATCTTGTTGATTTATGAAAGGTGACGCAAACAAACCCATAGTTAATATTAATGAGTAGAAAAAAGTTGAAGTATGAACCAAAATGAGGGAAGGTTTGTGTGACATCAGTAGGCTGCAGTATCCCAAGAAAGAGTCTTGGTTCTCTCCTCTCACTGCAGCACTTTGTCCATCCAATGCTGTGACCTTGACATGAAGTTCCAGGACACCGTCATCAGATACCTGGACACTGTCATTGGATACCTGGGTCACAAAGATGCCAAAAATGCTGATTTGTAGGGATTTTGCACAACAGGACTTAAAATACATGATGCCTGAAGTTGTTGGGTTTTGCTTAGAGTGCATTGAAATCTGTACTTAAAATTTCCTGCGTACACTGCATGGAACCAAAAAGAATGCTGTTTTTGAAGATGGTCAGTGTGTAAAATGGTAAACAAAAGTAATGTTAAGGCAGAAACCATGTGTTAGCATGACAGTGGCACAATGCTCTCTGGTAGGTACCTAGTCCTGTTGACCTCTGCACTACACTTGCTCACAAAAAAACAGAAGTGATAGCAATACTTATTCCCTGCCGTAAAGCAAGGCTGTTGGGCTAAAGCTACCGTGTGGCAGTGTCTCTTTCATGGTATTGTGGGAGAATGCATGCCAGGGAAACATGCAGAAGAAGGAAAGACCAGCGGCAGGGCAAGAGTTTCTAGGTGTCGGCCATCTTGCAGTCCCAACACCTCTGTTGTGTTGCATATGGCCAACTAATAAAGAGACCAAAGGGAATGTCAGTCTGCCTTTGTCAATGGCCTCTTCACATGCTGTGATATTGGCAACCTGTCACAAGATAACTGACCTTGGAGCAGTAGTTCATATTCTGTCCTCTAGAGGTCCCTTCAGCATATGCACTGCAAGTCTCGGATACTTCCAACAAATTAGTAGGGCATACCATATAACCTTTCTATTGCTACAAACATACTTCACAAAATGTTCATCTCCATGACATGAGCTTTTGTTTGTACCAGTTTATTTCTTTCTATGTTTGATAGACACATGTTGACTTCCAAAATTTATAGCCAGAATTGGAAATGTAAGCATAATAATTTAGAACAGGTTTGGTGTGGCCCTTTAATAATTCATTTTAAAGTACAGTGTATTTTGGCCATTTACACATTTCAGTATCTGAATTCAATACATTAGTATTTGGATAACCTGCTTATGGTCAGAGCAGTCCGTGCTGTCCACAGCAACAATTCACTACGACCAGTCCTTTTCTTCTTTCTTAAGCCTTTCCCCTTCAATTAAGACAGTCAACAGCTTTCCTGGCATAAATTGGGCACTAAATGGCCAAACCATGCCAAGGAGAGCTATTGATATGAGACATGTGATCTTGATACATCTTCTCTACAAGTCTCCGTCAAATTATTTGTTGTTACTGTAGAACATTAGTTCAGCACTGAAGCATGCAACATTTGACCACCAGCCAGTTTTGGTCTGTTTGAGGGGGAAAGGGGTAAAGTGGGGCTACCTGGCAAAAGATGTGAATGTTGTAATTATGAGGGTATTAGGGAGACAGGATGCCTGAAGCAATACCTCACTAAAGAACCCCATTGACAACTTTTTCGTGTCAAAAAAAAAAAAAAAGAAAGAAAGAAAAGAAAAGCACCACCGTTTAAGTTTGTGTTTATGACCTCAGGATATATTTAGACTGGGTGTAACTAAACCAGATTTTCTGGATTTTCTTTGTAGATAGCTACTGCAAATTGTAACCAAAAATATTTCTGTTCAGAACATGTGGTTTTGATGGCATGAGGCTCAAAGGATGTGCCTTGCGCTTTGGACAGGTTCCATTCTTCCTTTGCAAAGCTGAATATCGGTGTTTTAACAATTACCAAGGTAAACTTTCTCATAGACAGACGGGGGTATTGTGTGAATTTGAAATTACTGGCAGTCATCATAGGTTAGGAGAGAATGGGAGACGCATTTGAGTGAAAAGAGAGACTGCAGCAACAAGCTGCCAGCCAGAGGCAGCACGGTGGGGGTTATAACTGTTTGGTAAACCAAAACGGGGATGGAGCTGTCTCTCGTGCTGTCACCACTTGGACCAAGAGCTGAAGGCTTGCTGTCAGCCAGCGTACCTTGCCATGGTGGCATTGTATTCGAATTGAAAGTGAGGCTGTAGAGACCAGGTAATTCGTGCAGTCATAGGCTCTGATCTCTCAAGTTTTTACTGGTTTTATGAATGTGGTATTGTAATGTAAATATCCATATAATAGAACAGATGGCACTCTGAGACACCATTTGTATTAGAAGCCAAGTATTAAAAAATGTTCTCGGGGAGCAGCAGGCAGAATGCTTGCTGAGGAAGGCTCAAAAATTATTCTTTTTTGTGTTGTTTGTTCACTGGAAGTGTTTGTATGTACTTTACACTTGGTGAAAGGAAAAAAATGAAAGGCTTGACAAGACTTTTAGTGGAGCTTTTTTGAAAGGCGGCTTAGAAACCTTGAACAAAGGAAACTTGTGTTTGGCCAAAGCTTTATGGCTTTGTTCAGTGCAATGATAAAGGTCAGCAAACTGCAGTAGTAGAAATAACACAGAGTTTACCTGTTCTTGGGAGGCAATCAGATCCCTTATAGGAGCAGCGTTTCTGCACTGAACAAGATGCAGTTATAAACATTATAATGTACCAAGATGATGCAGGGAATTGGAAGCGACATTAAAAAATCAGGCAGTGCACTCAAATCTGATGTGTGGATTCAGAAATGGCTCAACTATCCACAAGCTGTCTCTGGCTGTCACTGTATTTATTTAAGTTTATTTACATATTTTATTTTATTTTTTTTAATTTATTTTTTTTTTAATTTATTTTATTTTATGAGGTATCAAGGCAAATATTTTTGGATAAATAGGGCACAACTTAAGAAAATAACTGGTGGACACAATAAAATGTCAAGTATTCCATTCTATTTCAGTATTGGATGTGTTTTTAAAGAGATATACAATGTTAATAAAGGTCTGTTGTATGGATGCCATATGGTTAGGGGTTTTTCCCTCATATGCATTTCATCTCTTGAAGGTCATGGGTAAAGTAAAAAGAGAGAGGTAGGGGAGATTATGTACATGTCTGTTCTTGCTCCCTGTGGTAGCATTCCGCTTTGGACTTGCCTGCAGGTATTACAAGTTCATTATGGTGGTTCATCATTCAACTATGCTTCACTGCACACAGAATTCGTTATCAGTTGCACGGGGTATTTGATCATTGCTTGTAGAGAAAAAACAATGTAAGCTACAAAAGAAGATTTGCTCCATGGCAAATCTATCTTGGTGCTTTAAAAAATGTGAATGATCAGACCACTGAATAATTCTTCCGATAGTTTTACACTGTGAAAAAAAACTTTAAGAATTAATTTACTGATCATTGCAATGGCAATGCTATTTTTTGTTTTGTGACTACAGAACAACTGGGTCTCGAACCAGGAACCTCCAGCACCAATCACCCATAAAAGGTTAAGAGATTTTCAAGGTTTTAATTTTGCTGCTAATTGGCATAATTTAAAATGCAACATTTTTTTTGCATATTCCGTTTGATTGGCAAGTGTCTCAAACCTGTAAAATTAACATAGTTTTGACAATACACAGCTTTTCAATTTTAGTTGCCCCTGATTTTCATAATTTTGAACATAATTCCAAACAATGTGCACCATTTCACTGGTAGGTCAGTCACTATGCGAAGTTTGGATTGTTTGGAACAATAGTGTCTGAGAAAAGCTACATACTAAACTCTGGCATAAAGCATAGTGAGAAAGAAAAAAAAATTCTTGGGGGCAAAATAAAATGTCTGGGTTTGTACTCGGGCATAATGAAAGCCATGTGAGTGGTATTAGGTAAATCTAGAATGAAAACCATTATGGTTTTTAACTCAACATGTATTTCACATTGAACAAGTTTGTATATAAGCAAACACCCTTTGGAATTGAAACATCGTCATAGGCTAATCGACAAAACTCTGAAAGGTGAAAAATATTTATATTGATAAATACTGATCTAAAGATTAGCATTATAGATCTTAATGTCAGAGTAAATCAATACCATGTGTAGTCAAGTATGTCCAGGGTACCTGTTAATAGCCTGGGCTTCTATCGTTATGCTGTTATTTGCTGGTCCATTCCAGACCGTAGGTTGCATAGCGTTTACAACGAGAACACAATCACGCAAATAGACCTTGCATGTATACACAGTGATACTAAAGTTGGAGCAAAGGGTCGTGCTTGGGTGAATTCCGTATTGGGAGAACAGTGGTAAATGTGTTCACATGCTTGTGCAATTTGATAGGTTTCAGTGGATTGGTAAGACAGAATATAGGTCATTGTCATCCTTCAGCGAAAGCAACCTGCATATATGTGGCCAAAGACTGCTGGCTCCTGCCTGGCTCTCTTTCTCCCCCACCCCCCACCATCCCTCCCTCCCTCCCTCCCCAATTTTCTACATTGCATTTCTTCAGAGCTGATAATTGTTTTATTTTGCAAGTTTCCTTTAACTGCAGTAAGCAAGTGGAAAATATCCCAGGGAATTGTGCAAATCCATCAGTGCTCATATAAATGTAGAGTACAATGTGCCCCCATCTGAGTTGCAGACAACCAAATCCATATACAGGCCAGCAATTGCATGCAAATCACATGTTTGTAACATGAAAAAAGAAGCACTAAAACGGCATGTTCAAATGAAAAGGCTATTACCATGAGTTCAGCATTTCACACATAAATGTGTAAAATTAACAGTGCAGATTCATCAATGTTGCATCCACTTTTTGTGGGCATAGTTTATGGTGTGTCCTTCCCAGTCAGTCTGTTGCACAGATTTAGCAATCCCAGGTCAGCTCTGTGAGTAACAGCTGGGAAGTAGGAAACAAATTGTGATTATGGTTCAGTAAATAAGCGATGGAGAACACCATGAGGCATTGTGGTGGGTAAGACACTTAATGCTCCCCATGGTGGGTAACACAATTAATGCTCCTTGTGTCTTTGAAAGCTTTGTGGAGGAGAACGGGAAACCCCTTTTTCGAGGCCATTGGTGAGATTGTGGCATTTTTACAGGAGAGCTTTTTACATTGTGCAATTGTGATATCATTGGAATATAATATATATGTTATTGACTCCATGCTACAGCAAGGAATACTGCATGGAACCGAAAATCAATAATTTTTGCCACTCATATAATTTTCAGAATGGCTGGTGGCAGCTAACTCTGCGGGAATGCCAGAATGCAAACTTAGTGCACCGAGAAGAACCCAACATTTGAGGAATACAAGTGCACGCTAGAACTTCCTCTGCTTTGTGACAATGAGGCGAGAATTGACTGCTGGACACATTTCAGATTGTTCAACTGTGAATGCAAAATTGATTTGACCGACAGATTTCCGAGCAGTTGCAAATTCATGTGTTTAGGGACAAGCTAGGTGGTTTAAGCTAAAAAGCAAATGTCCAAACACTGACCAGAGTAAATACCATGAGGAATACGAGTCTCATAGACCCAAGAGGAATACGAGTCTCATAGACCCATGATGAATAGGAGTCGTATAGACCCATGAGGAAAATGAGCCTTATAGACCCATGAGGAATACGAGTCTTATAGACCCTTGAGGAATACGAGTTGTATAGACCCATGAAGAATACGAGTCTTATAGACCCTTGAGGAATACGAGTTGTATAGACCCATGAGGAATAAGAGTCATATAGACCCTTGAGGAATACGAGTCGTATAGACCCATGAGGAATACGAGTCTTATAGACCCATGAGGAATATGAGTTGTATAAACCCTGCTGACTCCTAGGTGACAAACTTTGTTGCAGTGTCACTGACGATACGCGAGGGTCAGAAGGTGGATACTTTTTAGCAAATAATTTTCAGTTTAAAATCAATCTTCAGCACGATCTTTGCAGGTCAGTGTAGTTAAAACACACCGTGCAGCTTGCTGGGCTGCAGGGATCGTATACATTATTGATAGGACTCTAACCCTGACCATGAGGTCAATTGCAATGTATACCTAAAGTGGATTATTTTTTCTTGATCGTTTTGTATATGCTCCCAAATTGTAAAAGATACAATAAAAACAGTTGAGTAGACGATGTGGACGGATGGATGAGGACAGTAGACCGTGTGGAGCCAAAGCTAAATCTACCTTAATAGCTGTCTGCTATCAGTTGCTGGATTTCAATCAAATAAAAGACTACTTAAGTCATGAATCTTTAGAGGCTGAAAACTTCCAGTGATTTTGTATCAGTTGATTCATATGGGAGATACAGGCTTCAGAAATAATCTGGTATTTAAAATTTTGTCTGCTTTTTTACCCAATTCCTGGTCCAGAATGTTGCAAGCAATTAGTCAGCAGAGGCTTGATGTGTGACTGGAATGAGATGCTATGAAGTCAAGAGAGGGTGAAACCATTGTACATGTAACAAAGCTAGAAATAGGGGCTGAGGGAATGGGGGTATTTAAGTGTACTGTGGTGGTAGGTATACATGCATAGCAAACTGAGGAATATGGTTTTAGACTATATGGGAAGGGTATGTGCAATGTCATCAGGTCTCTGTGGTTTTAGGATGAGTGGGAAGAATATCCATGGTTTAAGGGTAGATGGAAGATTATGTGCAATGTCAGTTGATGTCCATGGTTATAGGGTTGGTGGGAAGGATATGTGCAGTGTCATCAGATGATGTCCATGGGAAGGAATTTACTATGATGTGCAGGGCTGTATATACAGAGTTTACTATGGGATGTGCAGGGCTATATATACAGAGGAGTTTATTATGGGATGTGCAGGGCTATATATACAGAGTTTACTATGGGATGTGCAGGGCTATATAAACAGAGGTTTTCACTGATATGCGGGGCTGTATATGCAGAAGAGTTCACTATGGGATGTGCAGGGCTATATATACAGAAGAGTTCAGTGATGTGCAGGGCTATATACACGGGATGAAAAAGACTGACCGACTCGAGATGTGGCTTGCAGACTTTATGCACAGGGGAGTGTACCATATGATGTGTAGAGGTCTACATGATGGTAAGGACTTGTGCTTCATGATTTGTAGGACTATATATTTGCTATGGTAGGGCTGAGAGAGAGACCCCAGTCCTATGGTAGGACTGAGAGAGAGACCCCAGTCCTATGGTAGGACTGAGAGAGACCCCAGTCAGTTGGTGAAGGCAGAAGCTTGATGCTGGCATCCTGGCCTGATTACTGTCATACCTGACTGTCAACTTATAGCAATGGGTGAACTGGGCAAACTGCATGACAAGCTTGGGTTTGCAAGGTTTGCCTGGCGGGGCTGTGAGCTGGGTGATAATCACATAATCACCCCCAGTACATGCCTGTAAGCTGCAAGGCTAATACACTGATAGCATCCCTTGAGTTTCTCTTGCCCAACATCAATTTCAGTGGGGCACATTTCAGTTAATCAGTGCAGTGATCACCACAGCCATGGCATTTTTGCCGAAGATTCCTGGAACAGATTTGATCTTGTTCTGGAGGCTGGTTGCTGTTTTACAGTTGTCGTCTGACCATGTTGGTTGATTACGTCAGCATGCAGGAAGCAGGTGAGGAGGTCAGGCAGGTCAGGCAGGTCAGAGCACACTGCGTGATTGATGCAGGCGTCCCCCTATACCCATCAGTCATTTCACTGGCTATCAGATTAATTTAGATTACAAGGCTATTTTGTAGCCTGTTTCCATTCAATATACATAATGAGAATGATAGGACGGTGCTGGTTACAATTTAATATGAAACGCTGAACAAGTAGCCAAGGTGGCAGTACCTTGCAGGAATGACAGATGAAGGATTCCATCAATCTAATGGTCAGGCTGCCCCCCCTCCACATTGATGGGCCCTAAACTAGGTCACATCTCCCACTGTATAATCAGAGATGGATCACAGTTTCTGTAAATTCCAGTCACAAACATACATAGCGTATGGCCAGTAATTTTTTGTTTGCATAAATGTGTGTATAAAGAGGAAACAGGGGAAAAAAGAAGTAGATTGTTGTATGCACACATTTTACATCACAAAATGGTTCATTGGTGTCCAGAAACAGGTGGATTTGGAGCAATAGGCAGCCTGGGTTTCTTTCACAGAAACGGTCTCAGAAATCCTTTTTGGGAATACGGCAATTAGTTTTGTGAATAATGGAACATGATTCCTTATATGTGTAGCAAACTATTTTCTGAATGTTGTCAAATTAAACTTTTCAAGAAATTTCAGGAAAAAAAGGAAGAAAAATGAGTCAAACTTATGTTTTATGCTGAGCAGGAATTTTAGTTCTGCTGGCTACATGATTAAGATACGTGATAAAAACAGAGCACAAGTTGAATGGTGATCAGCTGAAGTCACTTGATTGCTCATCGGGGCTTAGACTGATGTTGCACACAAACATCACCAAGGTATTAATGGCGTGCTTTGTGTGGCTTCAATGCCCTTTGTACTTGCAGAAAGTCAAAGCTGCGTTGTTAATGGCAGATGACCTGGCTAGTGTGAGGAGTTGAACGCAGCTTGTATGCAACATTGACACTTGCTCTGCTGACATCACAGTTGATAGATGGCTTCTGCTCAAAATCTTGGATATTCCAAAGCAGTTTTCAATAAAATCTGTGAAACTGATGCAATGTTTAGCTCCTGGTCAGCGGGTAAACCCGTGTGCGTGCTAAGTTTGGGTTATTGTATATTCACATGATGCTTTTCCTGAGACAAAAATAAAACAAGAACATGAAGTGACTCGCATCTCTCAAGGTGAAAAGGGTCAATGTAGGTAGGAACATAAAGACTGTCCTCTCATTGCCCCGAACAAAGCAGACTGCCGCTGAATAAATAAAAAAGCAATCACAACTTGGAAAGATGACGATGTTCAGATACTCATTAATACTTAATGGAGGAGCTGGATGCTGGCAGTTGCTAGATTTGAAATATTTCACCCAGATGGGGGGGGGGGGGTACTTGAAAAAGATACAAATTCAGTGACATGCTTATCTTCTTCAAAAGGAAGGGAAATTTTCAATTGTGCTGTCGCTTGTCTATGACAAACTAGCGATCTGTGAGGTGTGCGTCAGCATTTGTCTTCATTAAAGCAGGCATGCGGCACCACTGATCTGCACTGAAGATGTTGTCACAGTTGTAAAATGCTGGAGGTGGCGCTATATCAAGCTTCAACAAGCAGTCGTCCTCCGGTAATAACCTTCAAACTGAAACACTGCTCTCTGTCTGCTAGGGCACCGTCCCTGGGATAGAACACAGGCCACATCAGAGGAATGGCCTTTATTGAGAGGGCCAGTATGGGAGAAAGAAACACTTGCAGGAAGAGAAGAAGGCTCTGGTGTCTTACAAGACTAGTGACCCAATGTGAGAGGGGGCTTAAGGGTGGGTGGGCGGGTATCAGTGCATAAGTGTATTCAAAACTGACTGACGCCTCCTGCATCTCATCCATGATGCAGCTCAACTTTGGCATGTCTTTCATTTATAGACCTGTCTTGTCAGGCACAAGAAAGTAGCTTCTGAAGAGTTACAGACAGTCATAGCCCAGTTATATCTGTAGGGTTATAAATTTTTCAGAATACTTGCAAAAGGAAGTTACTGTTTTGCTTAATTTTCGTGTGTTTAAATTTTTACGGTTTTTTTTTGTTTTTTGTTTTTGTATTATGCCATTCATATTTCATAGTATTTTAACGGGTTTTGTGCCATCAGTGAAATAAGCAAAAGTAAGAATACAGCAAAATTAAAGTAATTTGCAGCAATGGTACAGCAGAACATATTGATCCCAGTCTGCTTTGATGTCATAGGCTTGGTGAAAATGGATTTATGAATTGGTCAGAATTTCTGTAGATATTAGTAACAGTAAAAATTATTCAATGTTGTGCATATATAGGTGTTGTATTATGGTAAATGAAGACTTGTAATCAATTTCCGAGTTTATGTTGTTGAAATGTTTTTGGACAAGACGCTTAACCCTTTGACTGCCATTTTGAAGACAGTAGCTCCCCCTTGTACCCCTCAGGCACAGTTGATATGTCCCTTCCCTTCCCCCCCCCCCCAAAAAAAAAGAAAGAAAGAAAGAAAACCCACCCCGGAAGAGAAAAAAAAAAGCTGTTAACCTGATTGCTTCTTTTCTCTGGAAATGTCGGCATTCTGGTATCAGGAGGTTGTTGGATTTCAGATCATAACAGTAATTCAGATTAGAGTGACGTGTTTCTTGTGATCAATAAAGAGTTGAAAGTGATGGTAAAATTCAACATGATGTGAAAGATTCATTACATTCACACTTTTTCTAGTATTGGAGAGACATGTTTCTGTTTTTAAAAACCATTCTTGCATGGGGAAAAAAAACAAGAACAACATGAGTATAATGTTTGTTTATTCTTCTGTGTTGTAGGTTTTGCATTTGTTACGTTCGAATGTGAAGACATGGTAGACAAAGTATGTGAGATCCACTTCCATGAGATCAACAACAAAATGGTAAGTCACAGAAAATATGAGGAAAGCTTTTCTCTTCTTCCTGTCTTTCTTCTATGTGCCATATGCCAAAAAGGCAACAACAAAAAAGACCCTTTTGGTCAGAATTTTACTTTGCCATGAGCTCGAGTCTTTTGCAAATACAATTAATGTGAACACTTAGTACATTACATATGGACACGTTGGACATGACTGCATTCGGAGAACTTTCCTAGGAGCTCATCAGAAAGGTCATCAGAAAAGCCTTTGATTCCCGTCGTATGTAAAGGTTAAACGAGCTGTACAGTTCACACTTAATTTTTTCCGTGATTTATATATGATGTAAGTGGGGGAAAAAAGTGTCTTTTAATGTAAAAAGCCCAGGATACAATTATATCAGATACGGAAATGCTACATAAATCAGAATGGTGCCAGTACACCAAAGGCACATGTATACTATTTGTGCACTCAACTGCCTAGGTTCATCTTACTGTGTAATTGCACACCAGGATGTCTCAATATATTGCCCAGGGTGAATTCATCAAATATCTTAATCAGAATTGTAGTTTTGGTGATTGGTCTGTCAATGCAGACCCTTTAAATGGAGGGCCATTGTATAGGCACTTCGCATCCCAAATATGGCTTTGTTTTGGTTTCCTTCACCTGTAAATTCAGATAATGTTGGTTTTTTTTATATTGGACAGTGAAGTATTATTTCTGTTATATATACTGATTCCTGCTCTAAAGACCACCTCTCATGAGAGACCACATTAGTTTTTAAGACCACCCTTTCAAGACACTGGACTCTCGCTCTGGGAATTCACTTCCCCTTAAACCATCCAAAATTGGATGGTGGTCAAATATTGTCTGCTTCAGTGTTTGCAACTAATTTCGACAATAAAAAATAATTTGACAGAGACTTGTAGATGAAACACCAGTCCAGATGACATGCACCAGGTCAACAACTTTCCTTGGCATGGGTTGGGTGCTCAGTGCACTCTGTCTATACCATGCCAAAGAAAGCTGTCTTACTTCAAGGGAGAAAGGGTTAATCCCACTGTCAGTATGGGACCGTATTTGTCTGGCACTAGGGGCGGTCTTGAATAGCAGGTACTGCTGTGACAGGCAGATTGTATTTTTTAAAAACTGACCAGTTTAAATCATTGCTATTCTGAAAGAAATAATGTGTTTCTGATGAAACTTGTAAATTGTGCCTTTGTTTATGCAGTGATGCAGTTACCAGTTAAAACCTGGCCCAGTGGGAAAGGCAGGTCACAACTTTCCCTCGTGATATCAGGTTGCTTGCTAAGCCAAAAACATAATGAGAAAAGTGGATGCATTGGGTGTACAGGGTTAATAAGAATGCCAGCCATGCACTAAACAGGAGTAATGTGAAACCTCATTTTAATGACTCTGGGTTCCCTGCAAAATGTGACCAGTATCAAAGTATGTCAGATAAATGTGACCAGTATCAAAGTATGTCAGATAAATGAGTCCAATAAGAGAACTTGACTGAGTCCCTGAAAACTTATGTTGTAAAGTGAATTTGTTGGATATCTGTGTGTAATTATAATGGTGTTTCACTGAACTGAATTCATAGTCTTGCTTTCGTGTTTCCGTTTTTAAAGTTTGAATCAGATGGTCAGGATTCTACTTGAAAAAGTGAAATGTCACCATGTTGAACTTAAATTCTCATAATTTGCTTGCTATTGCTCGAAATTTTGGCGGTGCTATCATCATGTATGTATAATCATTCTTTGAAAACCTCAAATTACTTGAGTCAGGCACAAAATCACTCTGTTAAAACATTTTAATTACTGCATGTAATGTATAGAATTTCCTTGTAATGGTATCCCTCTTTTGGAATCAAAAAGTGCTTTAGCCGGAGAGGCAGGGCCAATCAAGAACTGGTGGGTTAATATGCCTATGGAACACCATTTACTGTGTTAAACTAATGGATTAATAGTCGTAAGATTTATCGTGGGAAAATGTCAGGCCCGTTGCACGATACCGGTGCTGTTATTTTATAAATCAATTTAAAGATCTAGTGATAGAGCAGGGTGCCAGGGTGCCGTTATGATCGGAAAGACCGTGGCGCTGTTTGACAATGAGGCTGTGAATATTTTGTCTCGAAGGCTGCAACCTCTTTCACCTCCATGTACTGGCCATACATTGGACAGTGGGCTGTGCATAAAGGTTGACCTGCATCACAGTCATGTCAATTTCATATTGCAGTATGATATATGGGTTTGTAATATGGATGTAATTATATTGGCTTAGCCCGTATATAGATAGGTGCACACCTATTCCACACATACATTGCCAAATCATGTCAACAGACCACTCTACATGTGTGTATATTTGCACATGCTTTGTGTACAAACATGGGTGTATTGAGAAGCATGTCATGTTCGGATGTGACATCATTACTTGGTACATCGTTTTTAAAACATACAAAAATTCTAAAAAGAGTGATCTAGTTTTTGCCACAAAATGATTGCTTAACAGCTTTACATCCATACCAGAGATGTATGGCAGAAAGAGCGACTGTATTTCATGTGGATGACAGTGTGTCAATGGATTTTGCTGTGAGGAGCCCATGCCGGCCGTGTCCAAGCATTTTTCCCAGGTCTTGATATAACAGCATCCATTGCTGATGCTCAATCTTGGTAAGCCAAGCTGTCTCAGTGTCTGCAGCACTAGCGCGATCTGGATGCAGCTTCTGGGTGAAAAGATGTTTTGCCGATATTTGACCCCTTTGCTTGGGCTTCGTGTCATTTTGACCCGTATTATAGTCCGACCTCCAATATGCCATGAACTCAATCAGTTTCCAATTGGTGCAGCAGATGTATAGGAGGGCGTATAATACACTGCTTGATTGAATAGAATATGTAAAGAAAAACAAGGCATGTGTGCAGAAACCACAGCTCCAGTCTGATTGATTAACTATATTTATGAGGAGTATATGCAAGGAATTAAACACCATGTTGCAGAGGTTCTGATGTAAAAATATATGAATAGCATTGCCGTCATAATTACTTTACCAGTTGGATACTGGATTCCTAAAGGAAAGGCGAGAGATTTTTTTTCAGTGCACACAGAAAGTGTAATTCAGTATGCTGTTTGTAGACTGAGGCCTTCTGTTCCAAAAGGATGAAGAATTTTGGGTAGTCCAATAAAGAACCAAGTAAAATAGATTACTATTATTTTATTGTGCAAAGATCAGAAACCTTTCCAGACCTTTTCCCGTTGCACAGCCTGCCGGAGGGATGTACTTTTGGCAAGGTGATTTGCAAGGTCTCGTGAAATGGAAGAGCCGGAGATAAAAGGTCTGCCTTGATGAAATAAATGAAACAAAGACCCTGGGGTCTGAACAGGCTAAGAACATGGCTACAACTTGCACTATAATACCTGTAAGGATGGTACAGAGTCTTGAGTTAAGAGGGAGAGAGACCAGTGCCAAATGTTAGCTGTTGTTACTTGGAGTTAAGTCAAAAGCTGGCTTTGCTGCAGATTGTAATTTCTCCGCACGCGTGGCTCATTAGAATATTGAATGTCACTAAGCATGGAAGTACGTAATCTTCTCTAACCTTGATCAGAGATCAGCTCACACTGGTGTTGCCTCCCCTCATGCAATAGTTTAATCTGTCAACTTCATGTGTGATTGCATTATGTGATTGCGGTTTGCCCATGCAAGCGACAAGGGCTCAGTGGCCAGGACCACACAAGCTACCTGGAGCATCAGCCGCTTAGTGTGCTGTGTGGCCTGCAGGTGGCAGCACCTATAGGACAAGCTATGCTGGCACTGTGACCACTGGTTGCCTGTGAAGCAGACTGTTTGTATTGTTGTCAGAGGCTGCTGCATCACACCACTGGTCCATTTCCCAGGTAAAGATCCAAACCACATTGGGAGTCTTCTTGTAGAGCTAGATGTGGTCCCCAGGGGTAAACTGACAAGTGACCCCCCCCTGCACATCAAGCTTTATTGCTTAATAGTCTGAGGCCAGCCCCAGCCAGTTGTGGTTTTTTGATTACATAGTGCCCACCATGAGCAAAGACGATGTGTGACCTGAAAGTTGATTGTGCGCAGGGCAAGACCATAGCCTTTATACCTTCCCACAGGGCTCACCAATTTGCATGTCCTATTGTCCAGGACAAATACAATCCCAGTCAGGGCAGGTAAAAATTTCAACTTTTATAACTAGGACTTCGATCGGGAGACAAGTAATTTCAATGGGGGGGGGGGGGGGGGGGGGGGGAACTTGCCCTCAGGACAAGAGAAAGATTTTGTGAGCATTGTTACATTCTGGAGCAGCTGCAGTAAAGAACCTGGGGTGTATTGCATGATGCAGATTCTTACAGAATCAATTTCAGAGTCCATTTTGATCCAAAAATTAAAACCAAAGGATTTTTTTCATAATAAAATGATCTGTCCCTTCCTCCCTCCACACCACTTGGACAGGATTCCACTTGCATCCCACCTGTGGAGCAGCAGGGAAAACAGTCTCTTACATTGCCAGAATAGTTTTGTAAAGTTTAGGGTTTATATTCGCAGCAGTGTGTCAGCTCAGCCAATGGCAGAGAGAGGTTTATTGGTCAACAGGTGCAAATGTGTATGGCTTAACAATGCAAAGTGGATGTAGAATGTTGAGGTACAGCGGGCCTTCATGGGGAATGCAAGGCCACACGCTCCACAGACGGGAGAACATGGAAAAATGGGAGAATGTAGAAAGGTTATGGGGATGATGCCATGAAAGACTTGAGAACCTTGACGTACAGTGGAGTTGATCAATACATCTTTCCTCGACTGTGTTTGTGGATGTCTGCCCTGCAGGACCTAATGCGGATGTATTAACCTTTAAAGTGCTAATCACGGGCATAGTCATTTGCTCCTTACTGTTAAACATATAATAGTTAAAAGATTCAAATTTCGCATGAAGATACCTCTCATTCAAATAACTAGCAAGCCTAGTCTAAAGGAAAAAGTAGTCATAGTCAACAGCTTTCCTCGGGACACTTTGCATCAGTGTCCCGAGGAAAGCTGTTGACTCAATCTTAAATCAGCACATTAAGGGTTAATGTTTATTTTTTTTCAGTTGAGACTTATGCAAGTGGTTCTTTTCTTTGTTAATAAATTCATCAGCTCCTTTGTTCAAGCCGACTGACTCGGACCATTATATTTTATCAACAGCTTTCCTTAGTATTCTCATTGTACTAGAGACAGCCGTGGTCCCCCAGAAAGTCCATGAGGTGAGAAGCACCATGGGCTCTTTGTCTTGAGACAGTTCCAGGCCAGAGACTCCAGGAACTTTCCAAACTGAGCTCAGATTGCATCGATGCAGCCTTAACAAATGGGGAGCTTTGATTTCATGTGAATTGAATGAAGCAATATCGTAGTCGAGCATGTGAATGGCATGGTCTTGATCACACATGCAATGCATTTCTCACACTAAGTAAAGAGGAAATAAACAGGTTTATTCAAAGGCCAGGGAGTCATAATCTGAAAAGTGTATTTGTACCAACTCATTCAGCGGAAGTGACATGTCTCAAATTACCAGCTTGAATTAAAAGAGTTGCATTTAAAAAATAATAATGCAATAATATTCCATGCAAGCGTGTTCATACGGCAAAATAAGACTTGTCAGCATGGCTTTACCAGGTCAGTAGCTTCTTGCACAAGCCGAGGAAAGCTGTTGACTCGGGTCTTACTTTGACAGGGAAAAAGTGTAAGTCAATGGCTTGGACATTGTATGGCAGGTCATCTGCCAGGCGGTGCAAAACACCACCACAGATCTTGGTATCACATCCCCTGACCTTGACCTTTACCACTTGAAACCTAGTATGGAATGAGCTAAATTTTGGCTGAAACAGCCAACAACACACCACTGTGAGCCCTGGCTGACCGCTCTAAAACCCTTTTCCCCATGAATTAAGACCAAGTCAACAACTTTCCTTGGCATGAGCTGGCCCAACCCATGCCAAAGAAAGCTGTTGACCTGGGGCAGCTTGATAGGCCTCATCTACAATTCTCACTTAAATGGTTTTTACATAACTTGAAATTAGAACACTGAAGCAGACGACATCTGACCAGCAGCCGGTTTGGGCCGGTTTAAGGGGAAGAGGGAGCAGAAGGACGCAGTTGTTGAATAACCAGAGGGCGCTACTGGTCAAGGGATGTCTGCTGATAAATCAGATGTGGTAGGATGTGTCTGGTGCTTGCTCCCTGGGGACCAGTGAATGCCCTATTGTGAACCAAATATTCAAGGTTTATCCAATTGTAAACCACCTTTGTCCCTTCAGTCGGTCTAGTCAATTATGAAGTTGTGCATATGACCACCATGTGTTTGTTGTGTTTCAGGTGGAGTGCAAGAAGGCACAGCCAAAGGAGGTGATGTTACCGCACACAGCGGCAGCAAGAGGTAGGGCAAGCGCACGAGGGGCGCTGGGTAAGTGATGGCCAGTGTTGCGCTGACTGGCTACCTGTCTTGTCTACTTCAGGCAGGGTGTGGCAGGCTAGTGCACACAATGCCGTTGTAGCTTTAGCAGTCAGCAGTAGCAGGCTAGACACTTGTAGCAGCTTCCTCGTGCGTGCGGTGAACAGTAGGCTTTGATTTTATTACATGTATTACATCCACAGTCCAAACTTTCTGGACTTTTCCGTTATTTAGGTGTAACTCAGGCTGATACAAGAGGGGGACACATTGTACATATAGGCTCACATACAAAGACATGCAGTCCTGAATGTGTTTATTTATCTCCTCTGCCAGGATCGTGTAATGGATGCCAAACACCAAAACCATGTCACTGTATATTATTCAACTATTCAGCATTGTGTCCAAGTTCACTTACTGTTGATTCACAGCCTGAATGAAGAGTGAAATGAAGTTGGAACATTGCAATGAAGCAGCATTTGGTACTTTTATGATTGTCACGTGGAGTAATTTTGAACTTTTCGTGCAACTTCCAGAAATCCATAAGTATGACCGCATGTGCCTACGATGCGAGCCTTGAAGTGTCCGCATGTAGCTATGGACTCTGGTGTTCAAAGCACGTGAGCTTACATTTTACAGTGACTGTAGTGGACTCTGAGTCATGGTTCAGTGCTCTTTCATTGTAAAACTGATGGTTGGGTTATTGGTGGAGCAAGCCAGGGAACCGCCATGTTGTGTTGGGGGGGGGGGGGACTTTATAAAGTGGAAGCACTGTCAATGTGAGCCTGTATGTATGTTTGATCTTCTTCCAGTATAGCTGGCTTAGACTCAGAGTAAATGTTAGACTAGGCAATGAAATGTTTAGACTTAAAATTCAGCATATATAAAGCAGTAAAGTTGACAAAAGTTTTTTGATTGTTAAAGAAGGTAAGTTTTCATCGATACCATGTAAGCTTAAGCAGATGTACCTGTTTGCTATAATTGTGCATTTGTAGAGAATGTGTGGAGTGTAGTCTTCATCTGATTGGCTGTGATGGCAGTGTACAGAGTGGCCTCTAGTGTTGTGGATGGCCAGGTGCTGAGGTCTGATAGCCTTACTTTGTCGGCTCCCTTTGGTGTTTGTGTTTGAAGATTCTTGAGCTCTTTTAGTTTGTTACTCTGCCTGTACTGGATACCAAATCATTCAGTGTGCACTTGGCAGTGCCCACCCACTCACCAGACACACAGCTGGCTTGTCACAAATAGTCCACAAAATACGCCTAGCCTTGAAAATATTTTAAATAGAAAACTTGGCTAACTGTACAGAACATTGATCAGCTCCTGCAGCCGCGGTGTTGTCTCCGGCGAGAACAAATCGTTTTCCTATTGGCCGCCTAGCGACGTGGGCGCTACTCTTGTATTGATGAGGACCGTTGCTAGATTTTTTGGGACAATTTTCTGGTCATCATTCACTGGTAGAATGGCAAAGGCCCACTAGTTTTAAAGCCACAGCATAGATATTTCATCGTGATTTAAAGGAATTGGATGTAATACAGCATTCAGCTACAAAGTCTCAACATATAGGGGCTCATACCTTGGAGACATTGCTTAAGTTGTTGAGCCAACTCTTGGTGAAGAATGGGAGAAAAAGACAATATATCAAACTGACTGACTGTGTCTTTCAAATCCTTTAATGTATTTCTGTCCAGAATGTGACATCAGAATATGTTAGCCATTAAAGTTGAGTTTGTCTGCTGTATGCTGATGGATGCTGTCAACTTGGATCATTGATACATTGTTAACTCTTTCATTGTGGATCATTGATGCATCGTTAACTCTTTCATTGTGGATCATTGATGCATTGTTAACTCTTTCATTGTGGATCATTGATGCATTGTTAACTCTTTCATTGTGGATCATTGATGCATTGTTAACTCTTTCATTGTGGATCATTGATGCATCGTTAACTCTTTCATTGTGGATCATTGATGCATTGTTAACTCTTTCATTGTGGATCATTGATGCATTGTTAACTCTTTCATTGTGGATCATTGATGCATTGTTAACTCTTTCATTGTGGATCATTGATGCATTGTTAACTCTTTCATTGTGGATCATTGATGCATCGTTAACTCTTTTATTGTCAGTTGCGGTAAAGTTGGTGTGCTCTGACTTGACGATACCAGACTTGTATAGTGTGTAAACAGACCTTTTGTTCCAGGCCCAGTATGCCGGTAGTTGAACACAACATAAGACTGGCTTAGCTCAACAGCCTCTCCTGCCACCATTGTGGGCACAGTACCCCAAAACACACCCAGGAAAGCTGTTAACTGATTCAAAACTTTGCACTGAAAGATTCAAGTCATTCTGTACTATTAAGTGATTTAGAAATTTTATCCTGGGTGCATACCAGTGGAGATAAAACTCAGCAGGGAAATATGGGTGACATGTTACCCGGCTGGACCCAAGGCAGGGTGGGATACCAGCCTAATGTACTTCCATGCCACTCCAGACTTAAACTCCCGAGTCGATCACATTCTGTCATGGTTAACCAACATTGAACTACTGATCTGTAGGCCAACCTTTCACTTGCCAAGAGCACTTCTGCTGGCAGATACATGTACAAGATACACACATTCACCTTTCAGTTCTGGAAAACGAGTACCCCCAAGTCCATCCGCACTGAGCGGATTATGTTCTGAAAACGAATGCCACAACTCTGCCCCCACTGAGTGGATTGTCTACGCTTGTCGGTTATCTCAGACAACAAGCTACAGCAAACAAGACTCGCTCATTATGTGTGAAATTTTTAAGTATGTCATAGTTTTTATACCGATGGCAAAATTTTGACTATCTTGGCATGAAATATACTTAGTAGTGGTAAAAAGTTGTTACTTTTCGTGTCGTTCATAAATTGTGGAATCATGAGCGGCTCGCAGCAATATATAACCAGAGGCACTGTGAAAGAATTTCACATATACTTTGCTAGTGTTAAATGGGAATTGCATATGAAGCCTTGCAATACCATGTTTGAGAGTGAGTTAACAGTTTCTCTCGATGCCTGTTTGATTGTATGCAGCTCACCCTACGAGAGCTGTTGACATGATCAGTATTTTTGTCTTGAATTCTAGACATGCTGGTATTTAAGTGAAGAATTTCAACCTTCAATTGTGATATCAGATGCAGAAGTCTGTTCAAAAATTGGAAATGTAACGTGTTTCTTTCCGATTTTTTTAACAAACTATTAGAGCACTGGCTGCTCAGGAGCTTTTGTGCTCAGAGCCAAGTAAAGTCTCCAGTCTCCTGCTGTCGAGTCTGTTTACAAAGGGTTTCCTTTCCATGTAGGGAATACAATTGCCCAAAAGGTTATTGCTCCCATCAAATACAAGAGAAACAGTGCAGCTCAGATATAACCAGAAATAGATTTACCTTATTACAAGTTGACTTTTTGACATTGACCAAAATGAGATCATAGACCTGGCTTCTTTCCGACTGCTTATGATATTTGATTCCAGCCCCAGCATCAACTGACGAACTGAGACTATAAAATGTTTGAGGAACGAGGTAAACATGGGAACTACGTGCAGTTGATTCACAGGTCAAATGTATTTCATGGTAGAGACTGCAAGAGATGTGTTTCAAGGTCACAATGTGAGGAATGGACTAGAGGCTGCATCTCTCCCACCCATTATCACTCACTAATACCAAATATTTCATGCCAGGATAGCTCACAGCACCCAACTTGAAAAGGGACAGTGATGCCCCCTACTGGCTGATCACAATGCAAACAACGTCAAACCCACATTAGGGTGCAGGCTGGACCAGCAAGGCTATAATTTTTTCCCCAGAAGTTGGTGGAGCTTTTACCGTGTAGAGATGGGATTACTAATGGACTCTGTTAAGGTGGAGATACTACCTAAGGACCCAATTAAAGATGCATCTAGTTGCCTGTCTAATCTTGTTCCAATATCCTGGATTTTGTTCTCCATGCGGCCTGCCCTAGGTTGTTAACATCAATGGAGCTTATGAATGGAGCTTGTCCAAATGTGGGGAGCTGAGCAGAGTGAGGTGGGGCAGGAGCCGGGAGATTACACAGAAACTTACTTAATCAAATACAGACAAATAACAAAAGGGGAAGATTTGCCCCAAAGCTGTTTAGCTTTGCCGTAATATCTTACTTTTTTTTCTTCACCCATCCTACATCAGGTTGTTGACCAGAAGGTATATTTGTGCTAAGAGAAAATTCATAGTAATTATGTTATGAGATTCATAATCCATCTGTAGGGAATGAAGGGAGCAGGCATTAATGTGGTGGAGGCAGATCATTAGAAATCTGCCGTTTGATTGTTGCAGTGGACTTGAGCCAGTTTTGAAAGCCCCTCAAAGACTGCTAACTTAAAATCAAAGAAGGTGCAATTTAAGAGAGCTCTTATGGTAGGAGTGATTGTAATTTGTGAAGGCTGAGATGTGCTCCACACACAGTCCCAGTTTTGTAATAATAGCAAAATTTATATTTTCAGTTAAATAAGGTCCCACAAAGCTTTGATTGTTGCAAAGATTTGATTACCACACGAGTGTATGTGCAGTTGTACGTGGGTGAAGGATGAGAAAGAGTATGCAGGCATTGTCTCTTTTCAAGCATGTGCCAAAGGAGGAAAAAGAAATATCATGTGTACAGCAGTCACTAAGGTTTATGATGATTAAAAATTTTTGCTATTTTGTTTCAGGATTTCTAGCACCAGGTTTCCCAACATACCCATATGGTCGGGGCTATCCAATCCCAGGCTATTACCTAGCAGGTTTGTAATCTTTTGAATTTGTCTGAGCACTTCTGATTGGTCACTGCACAACAACCAATCAGAATGATGCTTTTGAAACCTGCTGGTCAGCATAGACCAATAGAATGTGTTTTTGAGTGCAGCAGATGTGAAGTAGATGGTTAGGAGCAATTCTATTGGTCACTGCAGTAGGTTTATGTTTGGAGCACTGAATGTTTACTTGTGAAATGATGTGCTTGTTGTGTGTTGAAACAAGAATCTGTTGTAAATAGAATAACTAGATAAGGTAACAAAAAATGCTAAATGAGACAAATAGCTTGAAAAGAACTCCCATTTTGTGCAAGTTTTTGAAGTTGTTTTTTCTTCAGAAGACATGCCGTTCAACTGAAAATGTGGAATGACATCATCATAACTTTTGACTACGTGGGCCCCAGCACTTGCTGCGGGTTGAACTCGACCTGTACCAAGATCAAGGCTGCTTTTCTCGGTGCTTTTGTGTTGCGTGACACGTACTGCTGCAACTTGGGCATGACTTGCCAGGCAATGCAGAATTCACCGACTTGAGACATGTTAACACGTTGGAGACTGAAAGCTCTGTTTGTGAGGAAGTTGTATGTTAAATTGCTCTTCACTAAAAGATAAGAGTTTTCAGAAGTATGAACAAACAAACTAAAATTATCAGCTTCCAGAACCTCGAGAATGAGCAGTAAACTGTCTCGTGTAATGTTAATTTGAGCAGGTTTTTTTTTTACAAGCTACGTAGAAGCTGCTGAAATCTTAATCAGTAAAATGTCTTTTTTATATTTGAAGTGTTTGCACACCAAATTAATTTTGTATGTGAGGTTTTGAGCAATATGGCATTGTAAATCAAAATTTTAAAAAATGGAATATTGATTAAGAATTACAGGGAAATCAGGAAAACTAGATGCTAGGCAATGAGTGTCACCTGTAAACAATGAATGCACTGTTGGGTGTGCGTGGAGAGATAGCTGGGTTGCATGTCTGTTTATAATTGAGACAACATGACATAATTGTGTACTATGACAATATGATTGCTGGACAGTATATACGCCCTTGTGAAAATGTAAATTTTACAAGATGAAACTGGAAGCTGGACTAGGGACAATTGTGACGTCGAGTGACTGCATCCTCTATTGTAGCACGAGCCGCCATTTTCTTTAGTGTTGGCATGCATGCTTCATGTTTTTTGAACTTTTGACTGTTGCAAGTCTCTGCTCTTGAAAGACTAAAATGGACTCAACAAAAAAAGGAAAAAAAATGAGAAGTGAAATTGGCTCCTGAAAGTGCAGTAGCATGACACAAAGTAAACAGAAAAAGCTGACAATTTATACCTTAACTTGGTGTAAAAAACAGATCATGAAAGTTTTATTTTTGTGTTCATGTGAGGGTGCTATTTGAAAAAGTTTGGTGATGTAGGGAAAAGTCTAATTTCAGAAACAACCTGGAATATTCAAATTGGTGAAATGTACCCATGAAAGTTTCATACATGACTTGACTTGTCATTCTAATTCTAAAATCTTGAATGTCTCTGAAAAAAAAGTAAATTTATCCCTAAGATTTACATGCTGCATGCCTTGTTACTGAAATATTGGATATGGACAATAGCTATGGAATTTTAAAGATGGAAAAGGATTAACGGCTGATATTTAATTTGTGGTTTTTGCGTGGTGGTAGCAGACCCATTTGTGCCTGCCTGGCTAATACGTGGTAGGGGGTAGAGATGGTAGAGCAGTGGAATCATGGGATATGAACTGATGAAGAGAGGAAATCTTGCATTTTTGTTTGTGTTATCTTGATGTATGGCCAGGTAAAGGGAGGGAAAACTACAAGCTGCGGTTGGGAAAACTGTTGGAAATGCCCCTAACACAGAGTCTGAATTTCTCACCCCGGAATAGGTCTGGATAAGCCTGCATTGAGACAGGTATGGACCGAGCTTCAGGGGGGATCGCGACTGGCAGCAGTGCCCACTGTTGTAGACAGACCTGAGTTGCTATGGGCAGGCCTACCAGGTTGGTAACAAAGCGTTCACAATGAATAATGTAGATCCACACAGACTGGACTTTTGTAGTCGTGTACATATTATGTCATTGATAACACGCTAGTTCAGGCTTCATGCCTGGGAAGCATAGAGGTAACTTAGAGCAGTAGCTGTGGACCAGTAAGGGACAAAGATCAATCAATTGAACGGCCAAAATGATCAGGTAAAATTTTCTTGTGACAGTTTTCTGGCACAGTAGTCATAGGACCTTACCTTGGGGGGGATAAAAAGGAACTGGCAGTCTGGGCTTAAGGACGAAAGATTAATTTTGAACTTGCAAAATCAATTTCTCCACATCTGTCCAGAAATGGCAAGTGAAATTTGGTAGGAGGGGGGGAACCACATGTCAGTGTTAATACTCAAGTAAAACGGGGCAGAAATTATAACCAATTTTGACTGACATAGTGGGGATGGGGATCGTGGGTAGATGGGTAGATGCATTCAACTCCATCCCCCCAGCCTTATATCCTGTGTAGCTGTTTGCTGTGTTTAGGGTAGCCCTGACTTCTTGCTAGATATACACTTAGTAGCTATGTGCAGGTCTCTTTGCATGTGTGTAGTTAAGTATTGACGACCCAAGACAGGCCTCAATGCTGTATTAGAGGATGCTCAATGATGGACACCTACTATCACACTACGGAATCGAAATATTCCGAAATCGCCTTGTCTATGTACACTTGATTTAAGTCAATTTTCGTGTCCAGATGCATCTTTCATCCTTAACTTACACTTAATTTGCTGGTAAGAGAACAAGAATTGTAGATCTGTTAGTCTTAATGTGTCTGTGAACTCCCATCTTTAGCATATGACAATATCTGGATCTGCGAGTCATTAATGTTTGGCCATGTGTTATGTAAAGTGTACAACGATTTCTGGAACTGTAAGTCGATTCCCTAGCCTGACTATGATGATTTGTCTACCCTCACGGTTTGATTGTATGAACTGAACTGTGTCTGTATGTGTTTTTATAAGGGAGTCCATGTGAGGGACACAAACTGTGTGCACTTGGGTTTTTGAGCACCCTACTCTATAACATTCCATTTCCTGAAACACATTTCTCATTTTGTTGGTCAATCAATAGTACCATTGTTATTTAAAAAGTTGGGAATTTAATCACTAAATTTGCTGAGCAGGTAAAATTTGAGTGAAATGTTTTGGTGGGAAGAGTGGGTGTGGTGCCCTAAGCCCTTGTGTGGACAGGTCACTTATATGATGTTAAAGAGATGCAATGGAAATTCATCCAAGGAATCCAAGTGTATTGGGTGAGTTTCTAAGCATGTCAGATGCAAATACTGTTTAATCTCTTTGCCTCTGCTTGTGTGGAAAGTATGGAGGCCATGTGGTACACGGTAACTAGGCATAGCAGTAGAAATGGGGTGGCAAAGCAACTGGGTATATACATATATACCTTCTATACGTTTATTGCATGAGGATGTTAAGTGGGTGGGCCGATAAGAGTCCATGAGATGTTGTGTTCTCACTTGATGGAGGTGGACAAATACTGGCTAGATTAATTCTAGTTTGTGTGGTCATTGTGCGCTGGTCCCCGTTCCTTGGCTGTGAGCTCCATGACCAAGCTTGCATGCATGGCACATGTATTGTATAGTACAACCTGTCATAAAGACCACTGTTGTGGATGACCACCTGGTAAATAAGACCACACAAGTCAGTGGCGCTAAAATTACTTTCAGCAGTATTTATTGCCCTACAGGATAACAGGGCCCTAGGACTGAAATCAATATCAATCATTAAAGAGCCATAAAAAATTGCTTCGGACGCACCAGGCAAATATTGTCATATATTGTCCAACCAAGCCACAGATCTGTGGCACTAAAATCAAAATTTATATTTGAACATGACCAAACTTCAGTGGTATCAGTCAGTAGTAGTAGCAATTTTCTGGTCCAGTAAAATCCATGTCTGTGGCCCAAAGCCTGTATTTGTAGTTGCTAACCAGTCTCTAAAGTCCCCTTGACTGACGCCACACTTTGGCGGCACAAGGTGGTCAGATGCGCCAGCCTTTACAAATGCAAATGGTGGCTTCAGACAAGATGGCAAAGCGTAACATATGTAGAAATCCACTTTAACGTGTAGCCATTGTGTTCACTGCCCGTTTGCTCCGTACTCAAAATTAGCCTAGCACCTGCTGCTTGTTTGGATGTGTATGCACAAATTGCATTTTTTTTTTTTGTTTTTGTTTTTGTAAATCAGTCTTGATTAGAAACCTTGCAATTTTTTCCATCTTCTATTTGCATAAAACCTTAGAATGTGGTAAAAGTGTCGAGTAATCTTCATCCTTACATTGAAGTAAAATGGACCAGGTCTGTAAACGCCATAATTATAACTAAATGCCTTTTTGGAATCGCAAACCTTTGAGTGAGAACAGAGCATCGTGAGTGACCTTGATTTGTCCTTCAATAGGGTTATGGGCCATGCCCCCCACACCAGCGGCTCGTGGCTCGGCCCGGGGCGGGCGTGGTGGTTCGCGGGGCTACGTGGGGTATAATCCTGGAGCACATGGTAAGCGCACTGCTTGTGCTCTAAATCGGTCACTTTGTTTGAAGTGGTTTAGTCGCTTCCATCAGCAAGACTTTGTCATACTTTTCCAATACAATACATCCTAAAAGCCTACTCACCGAATTAAGGCACTTTGGGTGTGGTGGTGATTTTTTTTTTTTTTTACCATACTAATTATGCATATAAACCTTTGCACCCCCCAGAAAGTACAGGGAGGAAAAGACTTCTGAAAAACTGCCCTGCTTTCTCATGCCAAGAACTCGTGCAGATTTCGACACAAGGCTGTGCTGGCATTTGTGTGTCTGGTACTCCTAATAATGGGTACTTATTGTAGCTGTATGTTGTTCCGTGGTTGACTTTGCCTAGTTGACAGGTTGTTGTTAATTGGTACTACGCCCAGACACACAAATGTCCTGGTCCAGTTATCAGCCTCCATTTCTTTGGTGTGGAAGCAACTGAACCTTTACCTATATAAAGATATGGGTCCTATCCCTTATCTCTTTAAGTGCGTGAGATAGCGTGTGTTATCTATAGCTGATAATATTTGTCTCTGGTGTCAATATTTGCAACACGTCTCTTGGTGCATAGACCTGTAGATCCTGAAAATTGGGATGCTGGTCAGAGTAATGTTGCATGCAAAGTTGGCATGTTTCCCATTTGAGATTAATTCTAGAGACTTGTTTTTGTAATCAGCAAAGGTCAAATGGCAGTGGGCTAGAAAAAGCAAATTTAAGAGTAATCTGAACAGAGTTTTCTGTTTGGAGGTCTAAGATGGAAACAAATCTTGCACTGTCTACAACAAATTTTCCTGAGTTCAAATTCCTTTAAATATGAGCAAAACTTTATTCAAATATAGACACCAAAGTTTGAATAATACCAGAAATGGACAATAAGTTTGTCCCACTGACTTAAAGGACAAGGTCTGGCTCTACTTCTACTCATATATATATATATACAATTATATTTATTATTGTGTGGAGTTGCTGTCCCTTTACTGCTATGCTTAGTGACCTTGACCTAGTTATTTTGACCTGGTAGTGTGGATTATTAGCCTTGGCTTGATTAACATGGTTGCTCCTGTTTGGTCCCGAGTGCTCATGGGATTGATTAAGGCCCTGGAGGCCATTTTGACCCCCGTTTTCTTCCATTTGAATATTTAAATTGCATTGAGAATTTCTGGCTTGGGAATTCAAAGGGAAGCCATTTTGCTAAAGTGGATGTTTACATATGAAAATATGTACCTGTATGCCACTGGCAGTCGGATATGAAAGTTTCTCAAGACAAAACAAAACTTTTATGTGCTAAATTTGAAAGCTAAATGCACTCACAGGAGTCAGCCAAGAACATGTTAAATTTTCTCACTGCAAGATTGAATGTTTTGATTGGGTGCTTTAAGAAGTGGGGTGGGGTGATATGACAACTATATGTGTGATGGGGACCATAGCACATTAACCCGGCCCCACTCAGACAACTTTACACAACAATGTCACTTGGAATGCTTTTACTGTCAAATTGCCAAAAGCAATCCAAGAATGGTTGTCCGTACACGGCGTACACAGATACATCTGTTTCATTTAATGTGGAAAAACATTGTATTGCTATAATGTGCTTTTTAATGCAAAAGGTTAAAATTGAAGCAGATGATATTTGGTTGTTAATGTGTTTGCGCGCATTTTTGGCGGTTTTTGAGTGGGACTGGGCTGTAACTAGGTCACTTACAAATTTTCAGGCCTTGTTGGTGGTTGCATGGTCTTGGTATCCGCTGCACCGCACACTACGGATTGGATACTGGTGGTAGATTCCCTAGTGCTTTTGGTATATTTTCTGCATGTGGTTTGATTCTAATACTGAACGTAACCAAACCCAAAAGTGTTGTGGGGGACTGTTTTTTCGTCTTTTTCTGATCTTAACCAATAGTAGTGTTGGACCCCCACGCTTCCTGTCCCAGAGTGCACTCCTCTCAGGCAGCCAAGCAGTGGCTGCATTTGGAGGGAATTTAAAGCACAGAGGACTTGAAAGGTGTAAAAGTTCGTGACTCGGGGTGAAAAAAAAAAGCATCGAAGGCAAACATAAATTACTTTGTCTGGGGTGAAAAAAAAAAAGCAGCGAAGATGAAGTGTGCTGTGCGTGCGTGCATACCAAGCCCAAGCCTAAGCCAGGGAGGCCGTGAGAATTTGGAAGGACTGCAATGTGGACTAATACCACCCAATTCTGGTGCTTCTTTCCCTTGGCAGACGGAAGAGTTTTGCAGTAGACCCTGTCTCTGTGCATCCATTTATCACCTTTTCCACTTCATTCCTGTTTCAAGCAGCAGTGAAGGTGCCGAAGACAACAAGCTTACCTGTCCCACCTTGTCCATTGAACTTTGAACTTGATTCATTCATTCATGCAAAGTTGATTCCGTATGTTTATGTTGAAATTTATACCTTTACTTTTTTCACTTTGAATGTCAATTCTGAAGTTGGCCCTGTATCCCCTACGTCAGGCTTCCCTGGGGCTTATGGGTATTTGCCAGCTCCTATACCTGGTGATCGGCACGCAGCGGCATCTGCTGCCGCCGCCGCCCATGCAGCAGCAGCAACCTATTACGCCGACTTTGCGGCCGCTGGCCCTCCGGCCAACATGACTAGTCATGTGGCTAGTGGGGTGCCGAGAAGTGAGCCATCGCCAATGCCTGTTAGTAATTCGCCAATGCACAGAGAGCAATACACACAACGCACACCAACAGGTATCTCCCGCTTTTATTGTTATAGCTCTTCAATGTTTCGGCTAGGAATTTTGTTCATAGGGTCATTTGCTCAAGGAAAATTTTATTTGTTATAACAAAAACTTACATTAAGAGCCCTTTTAGACAGAGTATTTCTTGCTATGTACTGAAAGTTGCATCATTGAGGAATGTCTGACCCAGTATTTTCAACTCTGAGGGTTGTTTTATACCCTGAAGAGTAAATAACACACCTGTGTGCATTAACAGAAATACACCTGTAGTTTTTTTTTTTTTTTTTTTTAATGAAAATTGAAATTAAAGTACAAACTGATACATGGAAATGACAAATATAAGTCAACAAAGTTGATGCAAAAAAAGAAAGAAAAAAAAATTTCCAAAGAAACCAAACTAAGTAAAACCCATGCATCTGGTGGAGTAGATGTTACTTTAGACTAGCTTGGCATGTTTATATGCAGCCTTATTCTCCTGCACTCCGCTCTGAAATGGCACTTTGCTTTCAAATATGTAGTAGATGAAAACCGTGCTTCCTCAAACCACTGGGACACTAGACACAGGGAACGGGGGGGAGGGGGGACAACCTCATTTTTCACCACATAACAAGAGATGATGTCAATTAGAAGAGAAGAGCAAATTCATTGATTATCTAGTTTGATTAAATAATCTGTTAAAATATCTACAGGAAACTCCAAATTACATAAAAATGCTGGCTAGGTTTATTTGTGAGAAGCTATAAGTTCAATTACTAATTTGGCTTTCATAGATTGGGATCTCGCTGAAATTAGCGGCAGGTATTAATAAACTGGTACAGCACTGCTTTCATTGACTTAACCCTCTCTCCCCTCGGCTTTCTAAAATGGATTCAACCAACAATAGAAAACCAGAAGCACATCACTCGGAGTAGGGGTGCTTGTGTGAAGGTTACTAGGTTTTTGTGAGGGGGGGAGGGGGCAGGGGTTGGGGGAAGTGGTTTGTTGTGTGTTTTGTGTTAGAATTGTGGATAATTATATGTGAATCTAACAGTCATTCACAGGATGTTTGAGTCTTTTTAGAGCACAGTGATACATAATAGAATGTGTTTTGTCTAGTTAATTCCAACTGTTAAAACAAGCCTGGGGTTGGTGTTACTGTCCAGATGTCCCAATTCCAGTTCCTTCTTGAAGCATCAATTCTTAAAAATTGAAATAATGTTACAAAATCTGAATGGAACAGAGGTTTTGGATTGACATCTCTTGCACTATTCAGGAACTGATCTTGAACATTTTATCTGTCCAAGTGTATGCAGAATGTAGTGCAAGAAGATGCTTTAACTTGAAAGACTGGCTATTGAACCCCCCTTCCCATATTTGGAGTGATTCAAATGACTTGAAAATTGAACACAGGTCAGGTCCAAGGTTGAGTATGGGTGTGTAAGCAGGAAAACAAGTACAGTGTGTAATGATATTAATTAAAAGAAAGAAAGAAAAAAACGATAAGAATGTAGTGCAAAACCGTGTGGTGTATTTGTAATTGGTGCCAGAGCCAGGATTGACCAGTTAAGAAGAATGCGACTAAAATCACTGTCCTGAATGGAATTTTCATGCAATAATTTTACACATGGTTATATAATGGTTAATGTACTTGAATATATTGTGTATTTGTATAAAGTGTTTATGAACCTATGTTATTCCCTACCCTGTCTCTTTGATTTGTTTCACCTTTATTTGGCAAGATGCCAAAGGCAAATCAACCAATACTGAATGGTGCACATGTAGGGCAGAACGTACCAATCTGTCACTTTCCACATTGTTTAAATGTTTATTTCAGGAAAGAATGAACAGATGCTGTCTATATACTTACCCTAAAGGTTGTTAATTACAGTAACAACATGCACGCCAGCAACATTCTGACAGAGTTGTACTGACAGAATTCTGTTTAGGCCAGACTTCCTGTTCTGGTCTAGCAAGAAACTAAATGGAATTCATATTAAAAATATATTTGAATGGCAACTCTTGACTCTGCTTAAACTGACTTTGGGGGGGGGGTGCGTGTTTGCAAATTTGGGGGCATGTGTTTATAATATGGTATCCTGCTGTGCAAAAGCTATTCAATTCTGGAGCTTCACCTTTTCAGCAGAACTGTTTCACAGTATTTTATAATTACTTTCCATTCTTAACAATCTAATAATGCATATTTTGAATCCAACTATAGTGGGCCATTTAAAATACATAAGCTGTATTTGGGGTAAAAATTTTCTTTTTGCATTTCTAGTTGATTGTATAAAATTTGACAAACATCAAAGTAGTCTTTACTGTAACAAAGTTTATATGTGTAGCAAGTAAAATTGGGCAAGACCGGTATGCTTTAACGCACTAGTTTCCAAAACTGCTAATGCAGAGAAAAAAGTCTATCAGTTTTGTCACTGACAAAAAATATTTTAGAAAAAGTTGATGTGTCGTGCCACAAGATTTCACAAACATATTTCTGGATATTTTATGCTTGGAGTGGCTCCTGGAGCAGTTTTCCTGTTTGCACTTTTGTAGTTGTGCTGCCAAATATTGAAGCATTAGTAAAGGGAAGGGCAGGTGATACGTCAGTCTTGCCTAGTAATTATTATAGAACCCTTAAAGTTGTGGTGTTCTTATTCACAGTTAACAGGGTTCTTCCAACCCTTTTAAGCTGGGTGTTATGTGGAGGACCTTGACCACAAAAGTAACACAAGAACCATCAAGATTTGACACGAATGTGCAGACTTTCAGTCCAGAAGGCTCTTGTGACAGTTATTGCAGGATAACTTGAAAAACCTTCACCTTGGGGGCAAGGCTGTGTGAGCAACCGAAAAATCGGGCCATGCATAACATGAAAGAGGAACAGTGATGAGAGAAAGCTCTTATTGACAGTGAAGGTGTAAAGCTGCTTGACGGCAGTGTCATGGACACCCACAGTTCTGCCAAGTTTGAGATGGCGTGCAGGAGGCATGGTTGGGAAAGGTCATCGGCATGTTAAGCATATTTCAATTTACTATTGCTGTCATGACCTTAAACAGTTATATCAAGGTCATGGGTACACAATACATGGAAGAGTTATTTGATCCTGTAATTGATATGCAACTTGTGAGCCTCAAAGCAAATATGAAATAGAAATTATCCAATAACTTGCCTTTCTACAATTTGTGTGAGGTTGTGATAGATACCTCAGGTTGTGGGGCTAGTATGATAGGCTGTTCTTCCAAATGTCAAACTGGAAATTGTGACAAGACATCCCAGAGAATAGATTAATAGGAAGTATTTATTGTAAGAGTAAATGTACGAGCGTGTTACTGTAATAGCTCACTATATTCACTGTGAATATTCAGTCTTCGAGGGTTCTTGAGAGGCGAAACCGGAATAGAAAAGCAAGTCTTTGCTAAAAATTTGACCACTGTGATTCCCTGTGGTAACTTTCGGTGGCACGTGATAAAGGTATCAAATAGAATGCGCCATAATAGGGTCACTCCAAGCCTGAATAATTTTGTGTAACATACATACATAATTATCTTCCATATTTTGACAAACAAAAATCAGATTATGATGCTGCTAGGGTGTTCAACAAAACTGAACTTTGAATTTTTTGTGCGTTTCCTTAAAAAAATGGCCGAGCTCTTTATGATAGAATATACAGGTTGAGGCGTAGAGTAAATCATGTCTATGAGGGCACATGCAAAGTTTAAAAAAAGAAGTTCTGCCTGACAGGGTGAAGCCGAGTGCGAACATGGGACGTGGCTCCTTACCTGTTATTTCCAGGGTGGTGTGGTTTATAGATAGATGAAAGACCTGTGTTTTTGTTTTTTTCTATTATTAAGAACTAATCTTGTGCAATGATGGTGGTTTAATGTATAAAAACTAATGTGACCAAAAGCTATGTTTTTATTTTGAATGGTGAAGGAAGTTTACTGTGTTGTTTTGAATGGGAATTTTGTTTGCATAACAATTCTTGCAGAGAATCATCGTCACAATTTGCATTAATAGACAGTCCCTTTGTGAATGCCATCATGGGTGGCAGAGTTGCCAAAATCACAGTAGCTTAGAAATGGAAGGATTGAATTGTAACACTGACATGCGTCCATGTACTCGATGCCTGTAAAAGCTGGGTGGTGGACAAGCAACACTGGTGTTGGTTGGTTTGCTTCTTGGAGCTTGTCTGGTGTCCACACCATTGACTCTGTGCTGTTCACCCGGAACCATTGCTGGCCAGTCTTATGTGGGTTGGCCAATCTTCGATGTTGACTTTATTTGGCTGGGTAAATTTCCTGGGACGTAATGGGCAGGTGGCAACAGCGGGCTGGTCCTAGTGACAGCTAGGAGCAAAGAACACTATTGAATAAGTGAACAAATTTACCCCATTGATCCCATAAAGGGGTGTACGGTAGAGTTGGACCAGCACTGTTGGACTATCTGATTAGCTATCGACCAAGTCAACATAACAGTCGAAACTAGTTTAGTAAATCAAGCAGTAAACGAAGAGTGTAAATGTGAGGAAGTCCCAGCAGTCGAACAACTAATGCATAGACCACAAATGAACAAGAGATGAAGTTGTGCGCGATTGCCTGCAGCTTGCTACAAGCTGTGCTCTCATTCCCTCTGGTAATATTATTATTAGCAATGTGGGTTTGTTCTATAGTCACTTCTTTGGCAATAAAGGAGTCCTCTATTGTGTCCGTTATTTTTGTACTGAAATTGCCTCATCTGTGGCTATGTCATACTTGAGTACCTGACAGAAGAACATTTTGACACTAATGTCCAGACAAAATGCCCTGGAAAGAGGCTTGAAAATCACTCCACAAGATTTATGGCAATTCCTGAATTTATGGACCAAAACTGAAGTGCTCTAAATTGACGTTATGATACCGGGTTCATATCCTCTATAAGCTGACCTTTCTTTCAAGCATGGGGATGTTTACAGTTCCCATAAGAGAAAGAAGAGTCCAAGTCAACAGCTGTCTGTGGCACACCTTGAGTGCAATGTGCCCAAAGTGCCCCCCAAGGAAAGCACTTGACTTGGTCAGGACTTGTCAGTGAAAGGGTTTATGCCGAACTGGAGCAGCTGCTGTTTGCAGCGATATTTGGAGGACAGGATAAAGAGCAAGGGGAGGGGAGATCTGCTCTTGAGGCAGCATCAATTTCCTACAAAAACAAGACTAGCAGTCGGGGGGGGGGGGGGGGGGCTACACAGTAACGTAGTATATTCATTGAGCTGTGTATCCTTGAAGCAAAACAAAGGGAGCGGACTTACATTGAAATTAGTTTTTGACAGTGAATATATTACGTTTTTGTCCTCAAATCTTAAAACAAAAAACCAGGATCAGCTGGCAATTGCAATGCTGACATTTATCTTTTTGCGCTGTGTCCATTTACAAATGAAAATTGCCTGGTTGAAAAGATCTGCAGCTCATTGCAGTTTTTTTTAATTGTACCTAAATTTTTGGTAAGAGAAAAAGTGAAAGGTAGCAAAAATAACCCAAAGAGGTGTAGTAGTGGGAGTTATTTAGTAAACTACTGGCAACCACATGAGACTTGACCCCTGCATGTTCTTCCCTTTCTCACCTGGTTTTGTTTGATGATATATAACTTGGCTTGGCACTGACTAAACTGTTTGTTTTTCTGGTCACGCCCCACCAGCGTTGACAAGTGGCGGTATTCTTTCAGTGATGAACAATTATGCCCAATCGTACGGACCACCTACCTCACCGGCCACCAGTCGTGGTTTCCCTCCATCGAATAGCCCCGGAGCGCTGGACATGTACAATTCAACCCAAGACAGCATGGGCTACGTCCAGGCGGCTAGCCCTCAACCCTCAGGATTTGGTCACAGTATAGCTGTATGTATTGCAGAATAATACACCCTGTAATTTTGCACATATTGGTCATGTTCACACTGTGGAACCTGTTCAGTCTTGTTACCAGGAAGTTCGTGCTTTCAACTTAAGGAAATTTGGGCAGAGAATTGTGACATGTCGGGGGTAAGTGATGTGAAGTGTATTGATATGACCTAAAAGCAGTCGTAACTTAAAGAGGTAAAAGATACATTCTTATTAAATCTTTTATTTGGGAGGGGGAATGCTTGCATTTTATAAATAAAATACCTAACACAAAAATGTAGCAACTGTTAATATGACCAGTAAATTGATTTTCCTAAGATTGAGATCTCGGCACTATGGGAAGGGCTCCAAAAACAGCCTCAAAGTGTTTTGTATAAGTATGGTCCAGCCGACTTCCTGGTTTTAGATCGAACGGGTAACTCAGTGTGGTTTCATTTCTTCTATTTATTGCTGTAGTAGTAATGTTAATGGTACTGACAAGCACTGGGCTGTTGTTACCTTGACTTGGATGCAATTTCTCCACCTGGAAAACTTCAGTAAGCTCCATGCAGAGAGATGATGTTTTTGCTGAAAAGAAAAGTCCAACTTTATCATAGGCAGTATCACACAGACACCTGGTGCCTGTGTAGATTACAGCTTGTCCCTGGTAAATATAGACTATAATGTTTAAAACGGAACACTTTGGGGTAGAAATAGACCAAACAACATTGATTGCCCTGTGAGGGCGCTCCAGGGCATCATGATTGCCCTGTGAGGGCGCTCCAGGACATCATGATTGCCCTGTGAGGGCGCTCCAGGGCATCATGATTGCCCTGTGAGGGCGTTCCAGGGCAGCAAAAGGAGATTTTGGTGGAGAGATTGTAAGGCATTCAAAACCTTGGACATCAAGTTTGTGCACAGCTTGACGGTCAGTAGGTAAACCCTCCAGCTTTGGGTGAAGGCGTTCTCATGGGAGTTGGTACTTTGTAAGACCCACTGCATCTGTACTGTCAATTTGCAGTTTTATATAAAAACAAAAAAAAAAAGATTGTGGTGACCTATAATGTAACTAAAGCTACAGCTGTGTGTGTATCTGAGTGAACACTGTATCTGAGTGAACACTGTGACTGGGTGATAAGAGTCCTGGACTAGTTTGAAGCCTTGTTACTCATCAGCAAAACCTATCGGATACATTTGTATTGCAACCAAAAAATACGGGGAACAGAAAAATTGTTTCAGAATAGAATTTTCACTCAATTCACCATGTGGGACCACAGAATACACGACCTTTTTCCATGCATAACTGGAGGGTTTACTGGTTACTTTGTCCTGATACTGCATCCTTATGGTTCAATGTAACAATTCAGATCAGTTTGTGTGGAGGCATGTTTGTGTCTTGCACAGACTTGCCTGCCCGGCTCCATGCATAAATGAAAGAAATTCTTCCAGTTGAAATCGAAAACTTGATTGGGGCTCATTTGTGAAGTAGCATGAAATTTCATTAAGATACAGTTATGACGCATGCATTAATTGCAGTCCCAATCATTTAGATTAAATTTGAAGACTGAGAATTCCTGGGAAATATAATATAGAAATTAATGACTTTACTGGTATCATGATAGAAACTATTAATGGCAAGTTTGTGATTTTTTTCCATTATGTAGAGAATTTGATCCTAGGCTCTGATTGGCCGTGTATGTCTGCAGTGTTTGCTAATGACTGGTGTATCTGTTTGTGTTCATTATACCTGCCTTATGCACCCAACTTCATATACAACTGGCTTGACTTCACTCTCTACTCGACCTTTGACCTATGTGACCATGACTCATGATAACTCTATCTCATGGTTCACCAGAAAAAGTGAGGAGCTATTTAAAAGTATCAAAGTAAAATGTCAAACATGTGACTGAATTAGGAGGTATTCATATTATAACTATATTATTTGCAGGGGTGCACTGGTCCCCCCAGTTGCTAGGCAACAGAACTATTACTCAGCCATGATGAGGGCACTTGTAGCAGTTATTAAAATGTTATTTAACCATCCAGGAATAACACCATCCCCCCACCCCCCTGAAATTTTTGAAGTGTGTCTATAAATTTCATGAATAACTTTTCTTAAGCTTTTGCTTTCTGAAGTTGTTTCTTTTATCATAAAAGTTCATTTGGTCCTACTTAATGCATGAATGTGCCCTCATTCCTGTGAGGTTCCTTGTTGCAGCCTAGGTGGCAGCACAGGATCCCAGTTGATATGAAAACCTCCTATTTAGGACACTTTTATTTTCATGGAACATGATCCACTGGTTTCTCTTCAGGATACTTGCAAATTATATGGTTCCTTTGTATTTACTCTGGATAAAACTGGAGAGCGCAGAATTAAAATGTGTACATACAAAGGTCAAAGGTTATCTGCTAGAACAAGATTTACATGTTTATAAAATATCATCTGGCTTTGTATATACTGATGCACAGTTATTGTCCAGATTCGTGGCAGCAGATAGTGGGCTGGGAAACAACTTTTGAGTGTTATACTGTAGTTGCTTCCAGTACTAACAAATGCATTTAATTTCTCATCTTCCACCCACACTCCAGGGAGCAGTCATTGATTCTTAAAAGAGACTGAAAAATAGTTCATTAATAGGGTCACACCATGAGATACGATGGTTTGGGGACAAATGTGATCAGACCTGCTTTCAAGAAGATGCGTATCTCCAAGGTTTATGGGGGGAAAGGGAAAAGAGAAAGGGGAATTGCAGAGCTGAAGTCGAGCCAGAGAGTTTTTTAATACTAAATGCTGCCTCGGTCACCTTGGGTCAGGGGTCATTTGTGCAGGGTGTGTGACCGAGGTGCATTGTATGCTTTAGTTGTTTGACATGTCTGATTGGCACTCATCCCATGGTCTGGCATACCCTCCGCAGGGCGGCTTGATCCCACAGGCAGTACAAAATGGCTTCCTTCATTGAGCGGGGTTGGCATCCAATGAGGTACTGGCCTCTACCTTGGGTTTGTGTTTTTGCCCTCTTTCACACTGATCCTTCCCCACCTTAATATAGGGGGACTAGTGGCTGGCAACTGTGCTCCACATGGCGCTTTTTCTGTTATACGCGAAAGTCAACTTTTCATCATTCTGGACTTCAGGCTTTATCAGTTTCTTCAATGCATTGGATTTTTTAATTCTGTGTTGGCATTTAAACCAAATGGCAACATGAATCAAAATCAGCTTGTTTTGAAGATTGTCATATTGTCTGAAACAGACCACACTGTGAAGTCTTATTTAAAATTCAAAAAATTTCTAAGCTACTTGAGGAATAAAAATACTTGAAATGCAGTTTTAACAATTTGTCGCGTGTTGGGCACAGTCTGTGTAGTGTAGAAAGTGAGACATAGTAACATTGTATCACAGATAAAAGAAATCGCTGTTAAGTTGTAAAATTTACTCTCTTAAAAGCTGTTAGTGGACCGCCCCTAATCTGCATGTTTCGTGGCGGTATGTTTCGATAACGCGCTCTGTTTCTCTCGTCTACACTGGCTGGTAACCCTGTAAAAACTCCTTGTGTCCCTGTCACTACCTTGCCTCAGTCACTTCTAGTCATGCTGGGCACATCTGAGAGTGGTGTAGTCTTAGTGTGTCATTGGTAGATGTGAATATATGGTCGAGTTTCTGTCAAACAGGCTGGTGTCACTGCCAGTAAATCCAGGAGAATGCATGATTTCACTCAAAGTAAAATTGTTAATCTTGGAGCAAATCTCAAGATATCACAGTTGATGCAATATGATTGAAATGAATGAGTGATGAATTTTGTAAATGATATTAAATATAAATCATGCTTGCTGTAAGTAAAATACAATAGACCAATGTTGTTAAAACTGTTCATTGAAAAAAAAAGTTAAGTAGTTCAAGCATTCAGTATTCAGAGAGTAAAAAGATTATGGAAGTGCGGTTGACAAGGTATGTTGTGTTGTGTTTGCAGGGGTTTCTAAGCAGATAGGAATGACGCTCCTGTCAACACTCGAAGCCAACGAAGTTTGAAGCGCCCTACCTCATGGGCTGTGTTACAAGGACGAGGCATGGTCTGACTGACGGCGCATCGTGACGTCCTAATCTGGCAGACATGCATATCTCAGGAGGCGCCACGATGACAGAGCGCTGAACGAATGAGGATTTTATACGAATGGTCATAATTATACTGTATTTTACTCTGATTCAATGTGAAAAGAAAATGTGAAAATTGCACTATAAACTGAATGTCCCATTTTATGTACTATATCTATAGACAAAAACCATATGTGTTGCATTGTTTTATGTTTTTAAAATCTTTGGCAAAATATTGAACTTTTCTGGGAAAAAGGATGTTGGAAAATTGACCACTTTCAACTTTTTGCCCTCTGTATGAAATGTCCCATAGTAGTTACACGGTGAATGGTATTTTAGAATAGTATTTTGGTGTGTAGACATTTAAGTAGTCACTGAACACTTAACCATATATATAAATATACATATATATATATACAAATGAATATATAATTTGCATGTAATATCTATTATAGACCATGATGTAGTCCTTGTAGTATGTAGTTTTAGACAACTTTAAGCCTTTTACGACATTTTGTTTTCCCTGCATTTTCTTTTATTTTTTATAATTGTGCAAAGTGGCATCTTCAGATGCTTTTTCCTGGTTGCTCTATTTTTTTATATCGGTATCTGCGTCAAGCAGAATCGTTGACCATTTTAGTAGTGTATCTTCGATTCTGTGCCTGCCTTTTCAGGATTATTATATTATAGAATTATCTCCTTTTTAGGCTGCTTATTTTTCCTGACCAATGTTGGTGTGATAGCCTCCATATTAATTGGCTCTGTTGAAACTGTTTTGGATGGTAGCTTTGGTATTTTATGCTCCAAATAGTAGAATTGCCAATTTTAATTACATACTCAGCAACAATGAATTTTTATCAACCTTTTAGAATTTTTTGGGTTCCTTTTTTAATCCAGGTGTTTTGAGTTACCAAGTTGTAGATGGTGAGCTAAAAGAGAAAATATAAAAAAACTCAGTGATAAATATATCCAAAGGAATGAAGCAATATTGATCATCATTAACTATGTAAATTTGGACTATATGTATCCAGTTTTACAGTTGTATGTGTATTTTATGTGAACCAGGATATATACATTTAACTACTTAATTATTTATGGAGCTTTTGGCCCAGCCATATTGTAAGGGCCAAAGCCCAAATTGTTGGTTGCTTTTGCTGATATTTACAAATAGAGAAACCACAAGGATGTCATCCACAAAAGCAAATGATTTTTGAGGGGATTTTTTTTTCTTGCACACAATTTTTGCTGGTTAAAATAATTCAAAAATGTGTGCATCCAATCCACATTGATGGGGAGCCCCAGGGGTTTTATAAGGGGGAACTTGAGCAATGTGGGTGGGTTTAGGCTAGATCTTGGGGTAGTGTTCATTGGGGGTACAAAGGGGGGTAGCTCGCAAGCATTTCTTACTTTTTCATTCCCCAGCCCCCAAAGTGTGGGTCAGTGTCTTTGTGAATGACTTCCTTGGATCTTAGTAATTGTAGTTGCACACATGTCTAACTGTACAAAGGGCCCACTACATGAGTATTTTAGACCAAGCCAAGTAAACTTTGCATGTGTGTAGTAATCTTGTGTCTCTACTTGTTCTTCAATACATGTATATTCCAACATTTTTTTGATGCACATACGTGATCAAAGAGAAACGAATCGCACTTAATTTATATTTTTGTTTTATTTTGCAAAGATTTTATTGAGAACCTCTCTGGACATTGAACTGTTTCTGATTAATCAACGATTATACTGCATTTTAACGATTGAAGGCTAAGCCGGATGAACCGTCTCATTGCCCCCCCTCCTGAGTGAGGGGGGATGGCACCCCGGAGGGGCCTAGTGCTATGTTTTTTCCCCTCTCACTGTGAGCTTATGTTTCCCTGTACTATGTACACTATATGTAGCCAAGTTGATCGACAATTTTGTACAGAAAACTGTAGTTTGAAGCTGTTTTATACTGTACACTTTCTGTAGTGACAGTCGTAGACATCAGTGTAGTGCAAGTAGACCTCTTATGTAGTGCGGCTAGTTGGTCAGATGTAGTGCAAAAATTAGGTATTTTGCGTGTCCTACAACATATCTGTATAGTCAGCTTAATTTTAAAACAAAGAACGAAAACGGGCGAAATGGACCGTTCCTCGTTTTGATCCACAAAGAAGCCCATATCATGAAATTCGACACCAGTTGGACCCTTACAACCATTTTGGACCCGAAGTTGGGAAATGGTAGAAAAGCTGTCCTTGTGTATACTCAACGTCAGCCCAGCGCTAAATATGTAGATATCAGGCCAATTTCCCCTCTTCCCTGTGTACAGTTTTACAACTAGCGGCAGAGAAATGCATTTCATGCGTCATACATACTCCTTAATTTTTGTGAAAAATCTTTTTTAAACAAATATATAAATTTTGTCCCCTCCCCAAAAGGGAGTGTGAGACTTCTGTACATTACAGTTGAGTTTTATTTTGATGTTGAGAACATAAGACAGCCAAATATTGTGTATAAGATCTTTGTACATGTTTAAAGAAAGGTAGGTCAGACGTCGGATCAGAAGAGTAGTAGTATTAGGTTAAAAACGTAGCTAAACACTACAGATTCTACCACTACAAAAACATTCCTTGTACAAAGTTGTTACAGTTAAAAGAATGATTGAGTAAATAACAGGGCTTAGAAAAATTTTTTATTCTTCCAAAAAAAAAGTTATTTAAAAAGACTGTGAGGATAACTGCTCGGGTCATCTGCAGCCATGTGCAAAGCCATTAATACAATACAAGCCGGCATTTTTTGCAAACCGTTCTTGTTGTTTGTTGAAAAATATGTGCCAAAGCTGTAAAAAAAGGTATAATAAACTAAATGCAGCACTGTTTGGTGGTGTAGACGGGTGGAGAGGTCTTGAGGGAAACTATGCCAGGTGCGGAGTACAAAGATATACAGTGGAAGAGTTTTGATGGTAGAGATAGCCTCCATTGCGTGGCCATGGTGGATCCAGGTTGGGAGGCACCACAACACCTTAAAACATTGTACAAACATGCTTAAAAAAAGACATTGTACAGAAACACTGGAAGTAGAGTTAGCACACAGATTTGGTAGGATAATGTAGATGCTGGTTTGTCCATCCACGAGTTAGCGAGTAGACCATTGGTGTTGTAAAAAACAAACGAAAAGTGGTGTATCAATTTATTCAGGAGATTCGGGTAATGTACCATGGTCTATGCAATGGCTGGACACACGTCAATATTTTTATCTCATTTTATGAGGTGTTTACACTGTTGTGGTCCATACTATTACAAGGTGTAATGTGCAACGGCCGAAAGAGAAAATAAACCAATGTTTGGAAATGTTTAACTCTGCTCTCTTGTTGCTTGATTTTTTTGGTTTTCACTCATTAAATTGTTTGCACCGGTTGGCAGTCAGCTGTTCCAATATTATTAAGCCACTCCAGGTCTGAGCACAATAAAAGTCCACAGCTTTCCTTGGCATGACTTGGGTGCAGTCCGCCACCATCAATGGTCTTGCATACAAATCTTGGCAAAACAAAAATGTTCTCTAGTACGTGTAATGCGAACTTTTAAGTTAAAACTTCTAAGGCAGACAATTTACGCCCGGGCACGTGGGGGATTTGTGCAGGAAAAGAGTTGATAAATTTACATGAAACCCTGAAAATGGTGCACCCTGAGGAGACCACTGTTGGTGTGGGTTGGGTGCTAAACCTCCCACCCATGCCACACCAGTGCTGGGCAGTTCTTGACTGCAGGGTCAAAGGTTTGGGCACCAATGTAAAAAGTTTGATCATTTCATGAAAGGGGCATGACCCCTAGGTGGGCACAAACCTTCCTTGGAAGCATTGAACTGAATTGCAGTTTGTGTGGACTGCTGCAGGAAAACCTACACATTTAGACCAACTTAAAATTTATGGCAAACAAAACATGAAAGTTGGCAGTTTTGAAGATTTTATTCATTTTCAGCACCTTTGTATTTCAAATGGTCTGTTTGGGCTACGTCCAGACAAAGATTTCTACATGGATGGTGTGTGGCTAAGTGATAATAGTAAAACAGAAACTGAAACTAGTCAGAAAGGGATGGATGGACAACATTAAGACCAGCCAGGTGGAGCATCCGAGATGCCAGACTGGCTGAGTGCTTGCAAAGCCAGTCAGTGTGAGGAGGAGGCTCCGTGTGGCTGGTTTGACTTGGATCCAGTAAATTGTTCCCTGTCTGTTTTCAAGAGTCCTACCACAGCAGCACCAGGAACCAGGCTATTGTGACCTTTGACATTGGAACAAGGAGGATATGGACAACTTGATCTTCCATGTTGTATTCTCCAGTTTTAACCCCATGGCCAATAAGGCCGGAGGGGTATTGTCACCTACGCATCCGTCTAACCGTCCATGCCTTGTTAACACCATATCTGCAGAAATTTTTAGAAAAGTAGTTCGACTTGCCAGATTTATAGAATATTTAGACCATGTCCAATGCTAGAATGTGTGATGTTGACATATTTTGGTGACATCGCCATGGCTGTAAAGATTTTGTAATGGCAGGGTGTGGCTTGGGCAAAGAGAATTGAGCCTTCAAATTAAAATCACACTTGATTACATTGTTCATAAAACTGTACTTGATGACCTACTTTTTGGGTCACCATGACCCAGTAATTTTTTTTTTCTTTTTTTTTGGTCAAAACTGATTTATTCACAATCTGCTTTACATTTGATCCTGTATTCCCCCAGCAGAAAGGAAAACAGGTTATTTGACCCAGTAATTATGTAGTTCGGCGCTTGTCCAATTTTTTTTTTCAGCAACTCAAAAAGTTATTACCCAATTTGAACAAACAGACCATTATGGAAAGGTGGCTATGGGGTACATATCTATAACAATTTTTTAATCCGAGTTCCAGGTCACGGTCAAATGGCCAGTTTGAATATAGTGGTCATGTCGTGAATGCTCTGCGCTCCACAATTTTTGAGTTAGGGTGCATATAATGTTTAGAATTAAGTATATCACAATCTTTGTCGATATCATTGTTGGTGGCACCACCTATAGTATGTAATATACAGGAAAAAATGTGAAAATCTTGTGACCACTTTACTGCCCACAGTTTTCAAGTTGGCCCAATATAGCCTTCAGGCCTTACAGGATGTATAAAAATCTAGGTCCCTTTCGATACTGGTGGCACCACCTAGAGTATTATGCAATATGGGGGTCAAAATGTGAAAATCTTATGAACTCTGTAGTGTCTTGAAGTTTTGGAGGATCTTCACAGAATTTAGTGGGATTGTGGGGGAGGTCAAAATCTAAGTTACTAATGATACTAGTGGTGCCACCTATAATTTGACGGACATTATGGGCCAAAATGTGTTTTAAGATGTAAAACTATTTTTAGGATATATAGACCATGTTCAATGCTAGAATGTTATATTATATCAGTGACCTTGATGTATTTTTGTGATGTCACCATGCCTGTGAAGTTGAAAGAGGTGATTTTTTGTAATGGCAGGGTGCAGCTTGGACATCAATGGCAATGTCGGCAAAGCACCAGGTCCATAGGCCTCTTTTATTATATTATCTGGGTGACCTTGATCTGCTGTCCCAAGGTCACTGAGGACATAAGTTAAGGACTCCCTGATTGTTTTCTTGGCACATGCAACAATATCCATTACAGGAATTTCACAAATTAGCTATGATTACATGTGGAGCGAAGTGCCATCTGGTGGGCATATGAGACACTAAAATCACATAAACTTTATATGCCGAGAAGCCACTTGAGGACTCTAAACTGAAATGAAGATGTAGGTGTAGCCACGGTGCCAGCAGAGCATTATGCCCATGGGCCTCTTGTTCATGGATAATACAGCTGCAGGTACGGGACAAAGACCAGAAATTAAAGAGCAAAGGGAGAAATTGAGAGGAAGAAAAAGATGGAAAGAAATAAAACCTGGGGAATGCGACTGCTTGTCCAGCAAGTTCGACCATGGTTTGGTTGATGGTATTTAACTTTACACTTGAAAGACAATAGGCACCCAGTAAACCCGAACAGGCGGCCCCGTGTCACAAACAACACAGCAGGCCATTGTATGCAGAAAACTAAATTTCAAGTCTATAATATTTTAGATGGAAATGTTCGTCAAGCGAAATCAGACTGTTATAATCGTGAGGTTCAAAATTCAAACGTGACACTCGTAAATGTGTGATGTTATAAAATCAGTCTTAAATCTTTATAAGAAAATAAAAAAGTTTCCCCCAATTCTTCATTGTCGACAATTTAAAGGTAACTAACAAATATGAAATAGCTGAACGTTTGAACACATTCTTTTCAAATATTGGACCACACCTAACTGGAAACATAAATACATCCAATTTGCCTCACTTTTCTACTTAAGAACAGTTCACATCATACTTTTACCTTCGAGCAAATGTCAGCAAGCGAAGTCTCCAAAATCATACAAAAGTTTAAATCCAAATCAAGCACAGGACAGGATCAAATTCCCATGAAACGTCTTAAACATAACTCTCTTATTGCACTACCATTGGCCTTGATCATCAATCGCTAAATACCGCAATTTTCCCGGATAAACTGAAAATTGCTAAGGTGTTGCCTATTTAGCTTACAAGAAAGATGATAATACGCAGTTAAATAATTACAAACCAATTTCCCTTATTCCGTCCTGCTCAAAATTTTCCAAAAAAAGTGCACTGTCAACTGTATTCTTATTTTACTTCATACAATTTATTTAACAAAAGTCATCACTGTTTTGAAAAGATGCACTCGACGGAAACAGCCGCTTTAGAGTTAATTGATAGAATATTACAAATTTTGGATTCCCGAAAAAATACCTACTGTTTTCTATCTTGACTTATCAAAAGCCTTTGATTCTGTAGACCACAATATTTTACTTCATAAACTACATCATTACGGGGTCGTTCGCACTCTCCTCCAATGGTTTTAGAGCTATCTAAAAAAATAGATGTCAATTCATACGTCCATTTTGATTGATTTAAACATATTTTATTTCAACAGAGAAGGGATTGGAGAACAAGCTTAAAGCTTATTTTAACTCCTCTCCATGTTAATCCAACATGACAATTTCAACAAAGCAGGTCAGTGGATAACAATAAGTGCATGATGAAACAAAATATTAAGGCAGTACAACTTATACAAATAAGAGTGAGATAACTCAAGCTCAAGTACATTACAACATGAACACTATGAATACAATATGTACAGCAATAAGGGTAAGTGTACTGGTTAGATGATTCTATTGACAGGAACAGAGACTTTGCAAATACACAGGCCAGGAAAGTGTAATCAAAAATAGAATCTTTTGGTCGAAAGTATGTAATTTCGAAGACCGTTAAACAAAATTTCATTTTCTCCCATGGTAGCCGAAGGACACCCAAACAACATGTTGTTTACTATTGGTTCCGTTGAGGATTGAATTTGTTGAAATAACCGGGACCTTGCTATAATGTATCGGAAGCAGTCGAGCAGAAAATGCTTCAGTTTCACGTCCCATTCCGCAATTACAATCGGGGTTGTCAACAAGATTATGTTTAAACAGATGATGATAAAGAACACTGGACTCTGTGCGTAGCCGCACATGGTGTACTTGACCAGGGTGCGTGCCGCAGTAGCAGAAACTGGGTGGCTTTTCGAAGTTATTAAATTTCTCTAGAACGTTGCCAGTGATGGAGAGGCTTTTGTATTTGAATCAAGAGAGTTCCAAAGAATAATGGTTGAGGGGAGAAAAAGAGTCGTACCTAAAATTAGTTCTGCATCACATTACTGAGGCATTAAGTGGATTTCTCATTTCATAAGTAGGTTCTATGCTGATTGAGGCAGCCTTTCTTCCAAATACGCGGGCGCATTACCGTTGAGAATTTTGTAAAAAATAGACCAACGTTTGCTTTTCACGTCGCTCGTGCAGTTTCCCATTTTGTTTCATTATAAAGTAATTTGATTGGAGCATGTCTACTAGTGCAGCCGCGAGTTGAACCCATTCAAGTTTATCAGCCTGATCTTTTGTACAGTTATGCCAGAGTACACTAGCGTATTCCAAGATGGGTCTGGTGTAAACAAGATACAGGTTTTCGAGAGTAGATCTACTTAATTTGTAAGTTAATTTTCTTAAACAGTCAACTCTTCTCATTGACCTTTTACATATAGATTCAATATGTTCTGTCCAAGTGCCTCTAGAATTAAAAGTAACTCCTAAGTGCTTGTGCTGATCTTATCCCTGGATGGGCTTACCGTGTAAATAGATAGGTGGTCTTGTTAATTTTGTTTGGCTTATGTTTAGAGTCCAATTTTCTTTTTATTTAAGGAAATAAACCATTGTTTGGCTCAAACGGATACTGCACCAAGGTCGCCATTTAATGTTATCGTTGCCAAATAGTCGATTTTTTTTCGGTAATTACAAAAACAGATGTGTCATTTGCAAACATGCTAATATTTGATTCTACTATTGAAGCCAGATCATTTATATAATCCAAAAACAAAATTAGTCCTAAAATGCAACCTTTGGGATAAACCATCCGAACGGTTTGACCAATTAGACGTCCATTTTGATGACACACACAGTCGAACATAAGCACGGGAGTTTCTCAAAGGGTCCATTTTGGGACCCCTCCTCTTAATTTACGTAAACGACCTCGTGCCATGGGCCTCCCCTAAATTCAACGTGCCGACGACCCAAGCCTGATTAACTCCCTTTGCTCTTTTAACCTGAACAATAATGACCAAAACCATGATGGTGTCGCAAATAATATAAACTCTGAGCTTAATAAAGTATATAAGTGGTTAGCTGCAAATAAACTCTCCTTAAACATATCCAAAACTGAATACATGAGTTTCCACATTCCCGAGCGTAAGCTGAACATAACATTCATTTGAAAGCAGTGTACAAAGCCGAAAGAACCGGCAAATTTGACTTATTAGGACTACTGTTCCAAGAAAACTTACTTTTGGAATGCTTATATTTCTAAAATAGTCAATAAATTATCAAGAATAATAGGTATACTAAAATGCATACAAAACTTAGTACCGATACAAGCACTTACAAACATATATAATTCCGTTTTCCTTTACCTCATATAAAATGGGCCATGCTAGCATGGGGCCACTCATGCGACCGTATTGTCAAACTACAGAAGAAAGCAATTCGTCTTATTTCTTCGGTAAATTTTAATGCCCACGCCGAACCTCTTTTCAAGAAATTGAACATGCTTATGCCTATAAATTTAATGTATCAAAAGGCCCTCAGCTTTTGTTTTTACTATCGTAAAAATGAACCTCCAGTTTATTCTAAAAATATGTTTTCAGCCATTCCTGTCGCCCACACGTTCCCCGACCTGCTACCGTCGGGCTCCTTGTTATACCACCCCTTCAGTCCTCGATTCAAAATTGTATTCGTTTCTACATACCAAAACTACTCAATACAACACCCGACATTATAATAGAAAAATTAATACCCACTCATATCCTGGTTTCTCTAACTATACTAAAAACTCAATCTCATCAACAAATGTTATGAAAGATGTTCTGTTGCAAATTGTTAGGCCTATATATGTAATCGTTAGTCAGTCTAGTTTATGAAAAGTCTCTCATGTAGTTATGTTCCAAAAGTTGATATTGATACACGCTGTATTTACCATGCTCTTCGTATACTCGCTGTCCGTGATCGAACGAGAGCGGACTGGCCGTGTACCGGTGCTGGAGTGGTTTCCTCTTTCTTTCTTTCTTTCTTTCTTTCTTTCTTTCTTTCTTTCTTTCTTTCTTTCTTTCTTTCTTTCTTTCTTTCTTTCTTTCTTTCTTTCTTTCTTTCTTTCTTTCTTTCTTTCTTTCCTTCTTTCCTTCCTTCAAACGACCAAATTTGTCCGGAGTTTTTCTCGGACACTATTATTCCGAAAACCATCAAACTTGCCATGCTGAGTGACCTACCGGTGAAATTGTACACCTGGTTTGGAATAGTCATAATGTTTAAAAATATGCAAATTATGGGCAATAACAAATTTAAAAGCTCCATATCTTCCAAACTATTGCAGATAGCCACAAAATTTCAATGTGAATACATAGGTTTGTGACACCTGCCAATATAATGGACAGTAGATGAAAGTTGTAGAATTTCAAGTTATGCTAATTAGGGACATTGAAAAATTTAAAAGTTGGATATCTCCAAAACTATTATAGATAGAGATTCCATTTCAACGTAAGTTTATAGGTTTGTGGCAAAGCCACATCCAATGAACCATGATCCAAAGTTGTAGTATTTTAATTTATGCAAATTAGGTTAATATGTAAAATTCAAATCTTGAATAGTTTCAAAACTATTATAGATAGAGGTGTCATTCCTACTGCAATTTATGGGTTTGTGACATAGCCACATCCAATGAACCATGATCCAAAATTGTACAATTGTAATTTATGCAATGAGATGAATGCACGAAATTAACTACGAAACTATTATACATAGAGGTGCCATTACAACTTCAATTTGTAGGTATGTGACATAGCCCCATCCAATGAACCATAAACCATTGTTGTTGGATTTCAATTTATGCAAATTAGGCAAGTATACAAAATTAAAATGTTGAATAGATTCAAAACTATTATAAATAGTAGTGTCATTCAAACTTTACTTTCCAAGTTTGTGACATGACCACGTCCAATGAACCAAGAACCAAAGTTGTAGCATTTTAATTTATGCAAATTAGGCTTATACAGGAAACTTACATTATCTTGAACAATGGGAAAGTGTAGCATTTCAAACTGTTCTAATTTTGAAGGCACCCAGACAGATTTCATGTGAAACAAATCTTCTTTTCTAGTTTACAACCATTTTTGTACAATATATTTTCACTGTACCGACTGTTATTTATTAATATTGTACTCATCATTGTTTCGTCAAATAAAACTGAGTCTGAGTATGCAACGCGCGTATGTATAGTAGACCATTCAAAGAGAAAAAAAAAAACAAAATCTACTGTTCAGCTCTGGAATGATAGTCTGTCGCCGCCTTGCTTTCTTTCAATGAAAAAAAGTAAAAAACAGCAATGCTTATCACCAGAGGGCACTATCAGTCAAGAGGGATTTTATGATGTGTCCTGTCATGAACGATTGTTCGGGTGATCATTCTTGACGAGTTGTGCCCTATATTGATTCAAGTCATTTATGATTTTCTTGTTCGTCTTTCTGATGAAATTCAACTTTTTCCAGAATGCCAAGATGGTCTGTGAGGTGACAGATGGCTCCATTTGTTAATCGACATGTGTCAGGTGGCGCTAGGTGGAGCCCCAGGTCCTCCTGTACAAACACAGTTTCCAGTGAGACGTGGGATGGGAGTTGCTGACTCAGTTGGGAAGTGTACATGATGGCTGTCATGATCCTGAATTATTTTGGTGAAGCAGATTATGTCCAGTTCACATGTAGTCTTCATTTATGAGGCAGATATGCCAACTGTCCCTCATCATCGGGGGGCAATCGCTGAAATTAGCCGAAAATTTGACCAATTTACGGTGTGTGTCCCTCATCAAAATTGAGCATTTGTTGCTATATTCCTTGTTATTATTTTGTGTCCCTTATGATTGTGACTACTTGTCCCTGAAAAGACACTTTGAATGTTGGCATCCACCATGGGGTTCTGGGTTTTTAGAGCGTGAGCCAGGGTACCAGTATACTTTCAATGGACACATTTCATAATTCTTAGTTTTTTGTGACAGCCATAAGACAGTATGAGCACCAGGCATACTCCTCTATATGCCACATCCTCAATATAGAGACGCACATATGGGCACGATGGTTAGGCTTGGATCTAGTCGCTATACCAATGTACCTAGCAACGCTCGTCAATTACGAACGTAACCGTGCCAGTCCTAAAGTTACAAGGGAGTATTCATTAAAGTAATCATTAATTATCTACAATTCTCATTCTAAACCTTTTGCATACCATACATCAACAGCCAAATGGAAGGCAGTGGGAATGTGTTTGAAATACAAGATAAATAAACTCAACTCTTGGAAGTATTGTTCTGATTCATTGTGGAAAGAAAACATGAAAGCAATGAAAGCACCGGATAAGACCAATACCGTGTATAGTTTGAGGGGAAGCTCCGTGATTTCTCTATGAAAGAAAGGGTTCTTGATAATCTGGTGCTTGGATTCACATACATGTTTATGTGTCTATGTATAAACACAATCTCTCTCTCTCTCTCTCTCTCTCTCTCTCATATAGAACAATATTATGGGTTTTGTGCAAATTTACAGCATTTCATATAAACACTACAATATCAACAAACATGAAACATGTCAAATTGGTTTTAGTTCAATTAATTTTTCCACAGGCATTCTGTTTTGAAGTCCATGCATTACGGGTTTTACACTGTGAAGTGCATCACAATATATTGACGTTTTGTAGTTTACAGGAAATAGTTGTGCCTCATTCGTGTAAGTTTATGCTGAAGTATTTGAGATGTGTTTTTACATGTGTATTCAATCAGCAAACAACAGCTTGTAACTTACATTTTCAATGAATGGATTGCCAACTTTCAAGGGACCATATTAACAAAAAGCTTCCTTTTGTATAGCTTCTCAAATTGCATGACAGCTGTTCAATACAGTAAAACTGGTATATTTTACATCTTTTTCACGCATGCATTATTGATCAAAATAATCAGAGACAGGACACAAATCTGTATTTAACCCTATCCCTTGGATAACAAGGAATCAACATCTTTCCTTGGTGCTAGCAAGAGCAGTTTCATGTATTCGTGATACAGATCCTCACTAACAATTCTGGCTCAAAACCATTTCATGAAAGCCGAAAAGTAAAGCGGAGATATGAAGTAGATGCCATTTGGCACGACCGGTGGCGGCCTGGATATCCAAGACATACAGAAAAGACAGGTGACATGAAATACACAATGGAACTAGGTTAGAACGAAAACAAAAAAAGTGGTTGCGGGGGATTATAATACGGTAGGTCAGACAGACATTACAAGATGGAATTAGCCCTTTCCGCTCACAACGACTAAAAATAAAAATGCCCGAATGTAACTGCCGTCTGCTTAATGTTTTTATGTAGATTTCATGTTATTAGAAAAATTAATATATTTTGCTCGGAATCGTTATTAGGACCCATCAGGATTACACTTCGTAGATCGTTCACCCCTCATAGATCGTTAACCCCTCGATGCGGGTTGCGTCTAACCCGCTGACAGCTATTGACTCAGTCTTATTCTGACCAGGAATGAGTTAAAGAACAGCTCTGGTCAGGAGACCATGTCCGAAACATCAAAGAAACAGGTGGCACGGAACAAAAAAAAATAAAAACGGCAATTACAGTGTATAAGGGGGCATAATGGCAAATATTCAATAAAAATAAGATACGACATAACATTTTCATTCTAGGAGTTCAAATTACTCCAATGTCCATTACACAATTGATAATACTCTGTTGCGATCTTAGTGGGTCAGTGACAACGGACCGTATCGAAGGAGGTCTCTACGTTCACATAACATAATATTTATAATTATCAGGAATACGTAACAATGTAATCCATAAGAGTTAATGTCACTATTTTCTGTGCCGTTCTTGATCAAGTTTAACCCTTTTCCGATCCAAAAGATTAAGTTGTACCCAAAGTGTTCCAAGGAAAGTAGTTGACCAACAGCAGCCATGCTTTTTCCTACCCAAAGTGTTCCAAAGAAAGTAGCTGACCAATCGCATGCACGCTTTTTCCAAAGCAAAGTGTTCCAAAGAAGTAGCTGACCAATCGCATGCACGCTTATTCCAAACCAAAGTGTTCCAAAGAAAGTAGCTGACCAATCGCATGCACGCTTTTTCCAAACCAAAGTGCTCAAAGGAAAGTAATTGATCAATACCATGCACACTTTTTCCTACCCAAATTGTTTCAAGGAAACTAGTTAACAAATAGCATACACGCTTTTTCCTGGTTTGGTCACACCTGCACGAAACAATCGTACCTTATACTGTGTAAGCCTAATATGTATGATTCTCAGCTCAAACTAACAAGAACCATATATGGAGTTTGTTTTTGCTTGTACCAGATAATATTGTTATTGATTATGAATCATAACAGCTTATGTATATACATGTATACTCTTTAACTTAACTTATCCATGGGGAATTTTCCACTGTTGAACTCTATCGAAGTTGGAAGCGTTCGTGTAAGCTTCTACGTTTATTGTGACTGGTGGTCTGATAACATATCCACATAATGACTTTCAGTACACTATAAGGGACTTCTATTATCCAAATAAGCATCGGCAAGACCAATTCATAGATGTTTACGAGAACGGTTTAACAAAAACAATTACTCTTTGTAATATCTATCGACCACCAAAAGATAAAAACGAAGATATCAAAATATTTACTAATGATATTATCTCTACTTTGGATACTATGTGCATAGAATCTTCGGACAAAATAGTTGTGGGTGACTTCAACATCGATCTATTAAATGTTGCAGCAAGGCAGAAATATGCCTACTATCTCGATGTAATGATGAACAATGGTCTGACATTTAAGATGACTCTCCCCACCTGACTGTCCGTATTAATTGTTCAAATGTTTTTGCAGTTTATCTGATAGTAAAAAATCCTGCCCGTTTGGTATCATCTTCACTGAAATATCGGACCACATTCCTTGTTTTACCTGCATAGATCAAAGATCACACAAGATTCTAAAAGACTCATAGAAATAATGACGAAACATAATGCTCCCATTCAAAAAAATTTATTATGAAATTAAGAAAACCGACATAATCAATAGTCTCAATTCCGATCTAACTTGTGATCCCAATAAAAATTACAAAATTTTAGTGAATATAATAACCTCGGCAAGGAAACCTCACTTCCCAGAAAAGACTGTAAAATTTAATCAATATAAGCATAAACATTCCCCCTGGATAACATGAGGTGTAAAAAAATATATAAAATACCGCGATAACTTCTACAAAAAGCTGAAATGAAACATGACAGATTGTGGTTTAGAGTACAATATCGTAAAACAAAACCTTTAAAGGGTTTAACCAAATTTTAAAACAGCATATTTGTCAATTGAAGCAAGAATACTATTTTCATAGTTTGAAATGCTTCAGGGTGATATAAGGAAAACATGTGATACCACTAAAACCGTTTTGAACATGGATAAAAGGGAAAACGATTTGTCTCAATTCTTCCTGATAGAAAACAAGAAAAATGCTGGCAAACATAAAATAACTGAGCGCTTCAACATTTTTCCCCACAAACATAGGTCCAAAATTAGCAAGTCAGATAAATACTTCAAACTTACCTTCATTTTTTTGCCTATCTCACAAATCGATGTGAACATATGTTTACCTTTAAACTCGTAAATTCCTGTGAAATTACCTCAATTATGAAAAAACAAACAAACAAACAAACAAATGAAAAGTCAGCACAGGCCATGACGGTCTATCAATGAAACTTTTCAAAAAAGGCATTAATCTTTTAAATTTCGCAACTACTAACCCTAATTATCAACCAATCTTTAAGCACCGGAATTTTTCCTGTCAAACTAAAAATTGCAAAGGTGATTTCATTATCCAAAAAGGGGGAGAATGATTTACTAGATAATCAAAGACCCATTTCAACTATTCTTTCAGCCCCATCAAAAGTGTTTGAAAAAGTTATTTACAAACAGCTATATGGCTACTTTGGTTCTGAAAACTTATTTTACCAACATGGTTTCAAATCATTTCATTAAACTGAAACAGCTGCTTTGGAATTTGTTGACAACATCTTCAATTTTGTTGATTGAGGTAAATTATCCATCAGCATTATTTATCTAGACCTTTCTAAAGCGTTTGATGCTTTGGCTCGTGAAATTCGGCTGTTAAACTATTATGGTATCAGTAGAGGCAGAAGGATTGTCAACATTCACGGGGAGACAGATGTCACCAGCAAGAAGTTTAATGTTAGATCTGACTACATTTATAAATCAGGAACAACGAGGGACCTAAAACAAATCCATGAGGCACCCCTGCTTCTATTTCACCCCAGTTAGAAGATTGGCCGTGGATAACCACTCGCTGAAAACGGTTGCTGAGATGAACAGAGAACCAGTCAAGATTTGCAGATATTCCATTTTTCTTAAAATTGTGCAAGATACCGGAATGCCAAACTTTATCGAAAGCTTTGCTCATGGCCAGAAAGAAAACACGGACTTCCTTTTGAAGATCAACAGTGAGGCATAGTTCAAGGTATAGAAGGAGTAACTGGTTCATTGTTGAGTCTTCTGGCAACCCCCCCCCCCCCTTCCGATTGGTGGGAAGACATAACAAGGTTATCATGAAAGAAATTTAAACTTCCTTGAATACGATTCAGGACAAGTACAGATATTTTGGACAAATTTTTTCTTTCCATCAATGGTTAGATTACAGAGCGAGCTTCCTCTCAACCCAGAACTTCACCACTCTTCCAGAATGTAAGTCAAAAATAACCTATAACCTGTGATAAGATAAATGAAATATACTGAAATATACAACTTTTGGAAACAGATTTCTTGCCATTCAACTGCGGTTAGGTTGCAGTCAACTTAATTCGCATCTTCTTAAAACTGGCGTGAAAGATTCAGCTAAGTGTGCATGTGGATCTGGAAACGAAGATGTTGGGCATTATTTCTTCGCTTGTCCTTTCGACACTGACGGAGAATTAATTTAAATCTAAAAACTAACAATATTTCCATTTCAAAAACTGCATAGTTTTTTTATACATGAAACATTAAATTGCCAGCCACACATTTATAAAATGGATACCAACTTTCAAAATTAATAGGAATCTTTCAAAGGCTTCGTATATAATTATCGACAATTACTCGACTGCTAATGCACAACTAAATGTTTTCACCACACTTGAATTATTCTATTTTGGCTTTGGGTTACTCTTGCGACCGAATTACCAAGCTTTAAAAGTCAGTTGTTCGCCTAATATGCCTTGCACCATGCAAAATATAACTCGCATACTGATTTACTTTTTAAAACTAAAAAACAAAAACGACAACAACAACAACAACAACAAAAAAGTAGTAAAATTACTATACTACTTCTTCCCTGGTTTCTGTTATCAATATCCGTCTGCCAGTGGTGACTTTTTTGCTCTTTCGCCAGTTAGCTGTCAAAATGCAAGTCGTAAGACCTGGCTGAATTGTCACGGTGGACATCTCCACAATTTTGATGGGGCTTATTCTTGTTTGCACAACGTCCAGGTCTCATATTATGTGTAAGACGTTTTGTAAAGTTCTGAAATTCGAGAAAATGAAAAATAGGACTTCACAACCCCTGCTTAGCTGATAAAATATTCACCCAAACGTAATTCCCGATCAGTTGAGTTTCAGTTACATATTTTGAAATGAGCCAAGATGAAGACCGGAAAACTGGAATGAACTCAATTTTGAGCAGATAGTATATGTTTTTCATTAATATAATGACCTTCAGGCCCGGTAAATGTGTGATCGAAGGTCACGCACACAGTCCAAAGAAAATATAGTAATAATAGCCACATTTTAATATATAAAAAGTATCATTCATATACATATATATACATATATCTATCTATACATACATACATACATACATACATACATACATACATACATACATACATATATACATACATGTACCACACCACACCACACCACACCCACACCCACATCACAAAGCATATCTATTCCAGCCAAAAAAGTTGCCGAGGCCGGCTAGTCTTCACGAAATAAATGTCTGTACGAATGAGCCTTATGTTCAGTAAAACTTAAATATAAAGTATACAGTTAAAATTGTTTGGAAGTTTCAAAAGTTAAATTGTGAACTTTCAATAAGAAACAATAAATGCATTTTATGAAAAGAACACTTAAGATCCATTTCCATAAAGTCATCGAGAAAGAATATCCGGGTTTTGCCAAAATGATTGCAGTGGAAGCTTATTATGAAGAGAGTTTTTACTGAATGGAAGCCAATGTTTCTTGACGGGAAAGCATTATTGATGTTTGTAATTCGAACTTGTGCATCTGATAGTTTACATTATGGTTGTCTGATAATAGATGCTGTCTTATTTCAAAATGCCAACTTGAAATTTGCCCTCTTCTTTAGTTCCGGCAAAATAAGCTACTTGGTAGTACAGTCCTGTATTTAGAACCTGAAATGGGCGTAGACCTACATGTTAACATTGTCTGAAAACTTTTCAGCAACCTTCGTAAAAGAATCAAACGAAATACTGCTATACAGCTTAAACCTATGTAAGAAAGTATTACACTTCGATTAATTAATTTTTTGTGATAAAATCCCGGAAATAAGTTTTCAAAAAATGGAGAACAAGTTGTGTGATCTCTTGACCGATCTGGGAGCAAATTACCAAGTAGTAAGTAAAGCAAGGAAGGAGAACTTTCATTGGCAATCAATACAGGTCAATACTGAGCTATTTGCCACACACACACAGACACACAGACACACACACACAGACACACACACAGACACACACACACAGACACACACACATACACACACACATACACACACACATACACACAGACACACAGACACACACATACACACACATACACACACACAGACAGACACACACACGCGCGCGCGCGCACACACACACACACACACACACACACACACACACACGTCCATACATACATACAAATAATGAATTTCAAGTAGTAAATAAGCCTACTTCAACTAATGTAGATTAAATTACATATACAATATAAAAGGGAACATCGCACACACATGCCAATTAGAGCAGTAAATTTGTAGAATTTACTCCAAGTGTAGCACCAAATTAATAGGTAGGCCTACTTATTGTTCATATAAATTATCAAGCCATCACTGCCAAGAAGTAGGCCTACAAATAATATCCTGCATAGACTTTCTACAAGGTAAGCGCACTATCTTCAAAGCATGTGGATAGTGAATGGTCAAAAGTGAGGTTTCGTTACGCCAAATTATTCCGACTAAGCCATCATTTCCCATGTGACTACAAACAAAATCCGGTTAAATTTAAAACTTGACCAAAAAACACGTGTCACATGGGCTTTTAACATTCCAAGTAGCACCACAAAGTAGCTAGATACTTGGCTACACGCTCCAAAGATTACAGATGCTTCATCGCGAAAAATAAGCACAAGTGACGGTGTGATCTCTTTGATGTGAGTGTTATGTTTTTCACTGCACCTATAAATGACGCAGTGATTATCATGTCCAAGAATAAAACACTGTCAATATGTAGCTTAAGGTTGGGAGGGAGGGAGGGGGTAGGGTAGGGGAGAGAATCTGTATTTTACATTTGTGATATACATTGGCGACTTTCATTAATTTTCAGCGTATTGAATCTACTATAACACGAAAACATGTATTTTCGGCCATTAAAGATCAAGAAAATGTACATTCATGCATTTCTTGATCTTAAATATAGTAGTAGCAGTAGTCGTAGTAGTAGCATTTTTATTGACAGTAGAACAGAAGGTCAGTACTGACCTATATGTCATTCTACAGTTTGGTCAAGATATTTACATATTTACAATAGTGCAGGAGTGTACATGGACCCCGCAATGCATCATTACAATGTCAGAATAGAAATCTGTATGTAAACAGGTGGTACACTGTCCGGTGTGTTACAGCTTACCTAATTATATATGTGTACACTAAAGATTATACTAAATGTATATATGTGTACACAATTACTTATAAATTGAAAGAGTACCTTAGAAAAAGTAAACACAATTGATATATAATGAAAACATGATGTCCATGAACAACACGGACAAAATACATTGGTTCAGACTATATGTGGATGGATGGAACACTGACAGGTGTGTTCCATGGGCCTTGGCATGCACTTACTATTTACATACACCTTTACTTAAAAGTTGGAAGGATACCTTGGAGCAGGCATTGCTCAAAAATATAGAATGAGTATCTGCATGACATCAATGTGTAAGACAAAACACAATAACAAAATACACTTGTTCAGATCTATAAGTGGACGGATGAGATACTGCCAAGCATTTCATGGGATGTATTAAATTTAAATACATGCATGCACCTTCGTTTATAGAATGGAAGAACATAAGATAAAACACAGTGGACCTATAATGAGTATCTAAATTCTAATATATGTATCAGTAAATAAGACAAAACACAATGGCAAAATATAATGGTACAAATATGTAAGTGGACAGATGGATCTCAACCACAGTAACTAATATGTACAGGTATATGAAGATCTCGGCCAAGTGATCAGGATTTACTTCTGCCTATCATGGTTTTCAGAAGCTGAGTAGACAAATTTACCCAGCTGGATCATAAGATCAGTATCACACGTACACATTAACCTTTGAAATTGTAAATTAGTACTCAGTGATCTAAATTCTGGAAGATATTGATTTACATACTGAAGAAGTGGCTGACGATGAGAAGCAAATTTTGGACATTTTAGCAGGAAATGTACTTTATCTTCAGTTTCACCCATGTAGCAGTGTTTGCATATTCTCTGATTGACGGGAATTTTATTTGTGGAATGTCGCCCAAGTTCTATCTCTAGGTTGTGTGAGCTTAGTCTGAGTCTGCACAGCGCAACACGGTATCGTGTATCACGTACCTGAGTTTGGTATGGCTCCAAGTTATACTGGGATGTAAAAGTTTTGTACAGCCTTAGTTTTTTAGTATCATCACTGTTTATAATTCTGGCTAAACATTGATGAATTTGGTCGTTTTTAAGTTTTTTCAGATACTTCATGTGTGACTATGGTTTCATCCAAGTCTTCTTGATTATCCCAGAACTCATTAAAATTAAGGCTGTATAATAATTGTTTTACATTGTGACACCAGTTCCTCTGCCCAAGTTCTGCTAACAATTTTAGAGTATTGTAGGATTTTTTCAAAATGTGAGACTCTGGCAGATTTATAAGTCTCAACCAGTATCTAATTAATTTTAATTTATGACGGTTAGCTATTGGCATCCTACCAGTCTCTGCAAAAATAGCATCTGTTGGTGTTTGCGGTCTGACCCAAAGCACATTTTTTTTTATATATTTTAGCTGGAAAGTTTCCATGACATCTATTGGTTTGCCTTTGTACCAAATTTCAGCGCCGTATTCTAGGATGGGTAGTATCTGGGTGTCAAAGACTTAAAAGCTATTAGGGGACTGAGTTTCCCAACAACAGGGTTACTCGGTCTAGTTGCTTGAAAAACAGCTTTCAGGGCTTGATTCGTTAAGTACTCATAAGTATGTCCAAAATAGTCAAATCTAGTCGAGTTTAACCAGACACCTAAATATTTATAACTAGAACTTATGCGTATTTCAACCTCATTAAAGTAAAATTTGTGAGTATTATTCCTTTTGTTAAAGATTAAAATTTTAGTTTTTGCCAAGTTTAAGATCATGTGCCATTTCTAACAAAATTCAAAGAGCCCGTTAATTTGTAGTTGAAGACCTTCAGATGAGTCGGAACATAGTACCAGGTCATCTGCGTACAGTAAATAGTAGAGGAAAACATCCTCGATCCTTATACCACTGGTTGTACTCAGATGGTCACCAAGATCACTCAAATACTCAGTAAAAAGTTTGGGGCTTATAATGCCGCCCTGAAGCACCCCAAAATAGACTATTAATTTTCCCACTCAATTCTCCCTGCCACTGAATTTTACAATTTGCCTTTTGAAAGAGATTCATGAGAACATATATATCTGAAACTTTTTTTCAGCAAGGAAGTGGACCAGATTACATAATATTTTAAGTTAGAATCTTTGATTGTTGCTTTATTTATTTCAGGGGAAATACAGTTTCTTGAAACAACATTGAGAAATCGCATACGATTATATAGGAATGAAACTCGCAAAAATAGAGACAATGAGTCACTTTCCTCAAGATAAGAAATACGTCCAGGTCGTCCTGGAAAAAGTAAATGACCGCTCCCCTGGTCACTGGCGATACTTGACTGTGACAGCGGCATGTTTTCATTTCACAGGTGCACACGACGAAATGATCGTGTGCTTTGAAAGAAAATGTCAGATGTGCTATTAAGGCTGCTCTGGATCGTTGTGTGTCCTATCATCGAAGGAGAGCGTACGCCAAATGGTGCATATTGGGTTTTTGGTACGCAGGTGTCGGTGAACTCGTCCGATGACAACAGAAATATATTCAGTAAGCACGTGAAGCGGTGACCTGGATAGGGGCCCATGCAACACATGCACATGAGATAAAATCGATCGTGAGGTGAAAGAGCTGTTGTAGGTATCTTGATACGGAGGGTTATCGTATATACGTTTAACGTGAACGATTAAGAAGCTGTCACTGATTACGTATTATATTGCAGGACCTAAAAGATCCTTCGCCGTTGTTGAACTGACACAGAACTTTGACCTCGGCCTTGATCGTAATTTCTTGGTTTTCCAATCGCTGCGCACAGCCAGCAGACGGTGGTCTTCTTGACACAGACAGCAAGGCGACAGAGACCGTGCAGCATGAACGAACCAAGGGTATACGACAGTATAGTGATAGGGGCGGGCATCATGGGGAGCTGTTCAGCCTTCCATTTTGCCAAGGCCGGCAAAAGGACACTGCTTCTGGAGCAGGTATGACAACTGAGTACACTATTATCTCCTCGGCAGATAATAGAGTCTGACAGTGACGACGTCAATCCGTCATTTTAAGAACCATGCAGGCATTGCAGTCACAGCCTTGCGTGAGTGCCAATGCCAGTGGTCCGAATATGTGATTAAATTATGTTACAACTCCACGCCCCTTACCAGTCAATCAAGAAATAACATTTTAATGGACACATTTAATAATTATCATTACAGAAATCTTTATTGCACGTAGACCAATGTTACATCATATTACGTGTTTACAGTTAAACTTAAATGCACAAATTAACCCAAATCTTGCAAGCTTAATCATAAGTTAATGTGTACAGTAAAACCTGTCAGTCTGGACACCTGGGATAACAGGGACACCTGTTTGAATGGGGCATTTTTGCCTAGAACAGAATATGACTAAGTTGTTTTCTTATTATGAACAGTCCCAGAGTAAATGGGACACCTCTCTATTGTATATTAGGGACAGAAATCTAAAAAAAAAAAAAAAAAAAGGGGGGGGGGAAACTAAGTGGACAAGGATGTGGTATAAATTTTCTAGAAATTCCAAAAGTGTATAAAGTTGCAGACTGTACACTTTCATAAGGAAAGGTAGAAGTAGAGAATGCATGTCTGGATGTAGGCCTAAAGCAGGGATGTGTGCTGTCCCCAATTTTCATATTAAGGAGTTTGGGGATCAGTTAATGTAGTGTCTAAGGGAATAAAGATAGGGGATCTAAAAATCCCAGGTTTATTTTTTGAAGTTGACATTGTACTCATGGCAGAGTCTCAGAAAGAACTACAAGAGATGCTGAACATAGCAGGGGAATATGGGAATATATGGAGGTTAGAATTCAGGAAGGATAAGAGTAGTGATGACTCGTGGGAAGAAACTAGATGGGAATTAAAAATTGAGAATTGGGCAGTTCTAAATTCCAGAAGGTAGAGAACAGTTGATTGAAATTGCGGAGGTCGATGAGTACGAATACCTAGGCGTTAAAGATAAAAGCAACAGGTAAAGACATGTTCAGATATCAGGTGGAGAAGATAAAACAGAAAGTGAATTGTAAGAAGGGAAGGATAAAAGCCATGGCACTGAAATGTTTAAACAGAGCATACACAGCAAGGGTATTATGGGATAGAGTTGCAATACCAGGAATGATATATGGCTTAGATGTGATTTCAATAAGTAAGGGAGATATCCATGGAATCAAGAAAACACAGAATGAAATGGGTAAATGGATTCTGGGAGCACCACCAGGTACAGCAATAGAAGAAGGCCTAGGAGAGTTAGGGTGGGATAAAATCACAGATAAGATTACCAAAGCAAGTTTAAAGTACTGGGGGTACCAACAAGCAGTAAGTGAAGACAGGTGGTGCAGGAAAATTTACAATGAGGTAGTCAAGCAACAAACAATATGGGTCAAAGACATAGAGAAGTTAGTAGAGAGATATGAATTGAAAGCAATTGCTGCAAGTACATTTGGGCAAAGTGGCGACTGGTCTTATGTCCAAAAAGGCAAAGTCATAATTATTTGAAATGATAGTTTGTTGAAGATACAACTGACAGAAATAATTTGGCATTGAGTGACAAGATGGGGTTCAACGAGTTGACAGATAAAGTATCCTTGGACTTGTGTTTATTTTTAATGACTGCTCATTCTGTGAGATTTGTCTTTAATGAGTTTTACCTGTTTGCCCAAAATACGAACAGCATCTGATCTTCGGGATGGGAATTACATGGCCACCGCCTCTTTCTCAGAATCAGTGGAATGACCCCACCCTCCTGCTGCCCCGCCCCCGTCCCTCATGCAGTAGCTTTGGTTTTGTCCACGCGGTGCTTATGGTGCACATGCTCTTTGATAAACTTTTGTTAAAAATCAGTATCTGAATAGCCAATGGCAGTCTCAATTTGGAGAGCTTTAAATTTACCCAGGACGATCCCTGTGATGTCAGAGATGTGAATGCAAACCAAAGGTAATTTGGTAATGTGACAAAATGTGTCAGATGACATATAGGAAATTTGTCAATCATGTTGAAAGTCGGATCTGGCAATCTAGCGTTTTCTGTGTAGTCTAATCCATTTTTGGCTAGTTTGATGACTTGCATCAAAAATCCTTTACTCGACAATTTGTTCCTTCAATGAGTTGATGATATGACGAATTGACTTTCCTCCCACTTGAACCATCGACAAGTTGATGGTTCGACCAGCTAGCATTTGGCGAGTTGTCGTGGACCCCGCAGGAAGGCATTTTATTGATTTAACCATTGTGTACACAATATGTGGTTGTAAACTGACTAAAAGCAGCTGGAAATCAAATATGTGTATTGTCTATTTTTCAGTATACTAACTTAAAGGAAAAACAAATTGAGAATTTTACCTGAGACTTATCAAAATAACATGCCCAAAGTCACATCTTCATTTGCACAGGTTGTACTTAATACTCAACCCACATGAAGGAAAACAGTTAATTTGGTGTGAACCCTTTCACCCTTGGATTAAAACTGAGTCAACAGCTTTCCTTGGTACCCAGCCCACACAACGGAAAGCTGTTGACCTTGGGCATGTTATTTTGATAGGTTTCATCTGTATTTATACGTTCAAATGTTTTTCATTAATGATGACAATAAATTAAAAAAAATGTGAAAGTGGACAAGATTTTTACTGAGGCCTGTTTTGGCTGGTTTAAGGGGGAAAGGGTTAATGCAAGTGGTTTGGTTCACAGGTTTACCCAGTAAATAAAGGAGGCATGAGTACATAGAATAGTGGACCCCACCTGTCATACTGGGGAGAAGTGGGACCCCACCCCTCATAATGGGGAGAAGTGGGACAGTCTGTCCCAGCTGTCTCCAAGCACTGTCCCAGCTGTCTCCAAGTACTGTCCCAGCTGTCTCCAAGCACTGTCCCAGCTGTCTCCAAGTACTGTCCCAGCTGTCTCCAAGTACTGTCCCAGTTCTCTCCATATGGTAAACTAATGTAGATTTCGTAGAGAAAATGAATGTTAAATTAGTTGTGTCAGTTCTCCCACCCCTTTGTCCCACTTTGCCCCGTGGGTGTCCCATTTCTCCCCGAGAATCATCTTTTTTGTTTTGTGCTCCACATTTATATATCTATGCATACAAGGTGGTATGAAAGTAGTTTACTTTTATGCCAAGTGCCCCAACTTTCTCTTGGATATACACTGTATTACCACCACATGAAGTTGATCTGTTGAATAGTAAGAAGACAAAAATTCACACTCCTTTTGTAGTGTTCCACTTCTCCCCATTCTCCCCTATTCTTTGAAAGAAAAACATCATCAACTGTCACAACTTTCTCAATCAAGTAGACTTGCGTCAATAAAGTAGACCTGCGTCTTAGATATCATTTCCAATTCACAGCAGACCAAACAAATTAGTGTGTCAAGATGATGTATTCACGATGTGCAGATTTAATTGGTGCCATTTTTTTTTCTCCCTTAGAAGTTTAGAGAAAATAAGTTAACTTTCAATCTTATGACTATAATTGTCTATTAAACGGAGACTTTTTAAGTATTTACAGGTAGGACTAGTAAAATTTGTCATTGGAGTCCTTTTGGCATAATTACTCACACTTGTTAGACAAAGTCTTTATTGCTGACTTGCACTTGCAGGGAATTGTGCTGGACTCTGGGAAGAGGGCTCTGTCCTGTTTAAATCAGAGTGTAGCACACATGCTTAACTGTAATTTAAGGGGCAAACTGGCAGCAAGATGTACACAGTTGCAGCATGAGAGCAAGTTGGACACTGCTTGTTTTAAACATGGAAATCATGGCTTAATCGCCATATAAGGGTATGCCGAGTAAGAACTGCAGCTCCTGCTTACAGGCAGTTTAAACAGGTGTGTGGACACAGGCAACTATTTACTGAATCCCAGATTTCCCATGAAGGTCTGAAAGAACAGAATGCTAAATTCCATTCTCAACTGATCTGTGTGTCCTGGAGATCAGCGAGTCTTGCTGTCCACACAAATTCATGGGTCACACTAACACATGGGAGTCTTCATTCTAAAAGTAAATGAAATAAGTAAGTAAGTAATAAAAAAAGTGAATAAAGGAAAAAGAAAAAAAAAGAAGAAAATGGGGATTGTAGAAGGGTTGTTCTGACAGGTTAGCAGAACTAAATATTTTTTCATTTGGCCTCGCAGTGGAAAGTAAGTAACTAAGTGTCATTTACTGACTATGTATGGTCAGAACAATACAACAGTATTGTTAACACCAGCCATAAATATGGATCAATGTTTTTTTACATATTAATATCAAACCCGTAGGCCAAATAATAACATCCCGGTTTGTTCACAGTATTCCCCCCCCCCCCCCCCAAAAAAAGTGTTGAGAGACAGAGGTTTTCTCTCTCTCCTCCCCCCCCCCCCCCACCGACTCATTAAAGCCACTCTTAAGTCTACTTCTCCATACATGTTATCTCTTCCATTCAGACTGCATTAGCAAATACCTATGGGCCTTACTTTGTATACCCACATGAAATCCTATTAAAATTTTTTCAGTGTTCTCAGTTTTGCAGGTCTAGTGACTGACAATGATTTATCTTGCTGCATTGAAATGGCCAAAAGAGAAATCCTGCTTGCTACCATGTTGTAACCGATATATTTATTAAAAAAAAAAAAAAAAAGACAAATGAAAAGATGTATACTGCAGAAGGTAAAAAGCACTATGTGGGTGCCAATGATAAGCCAGGACTTTTTATGTGCATGTAAACTGAGTAAAACCAGCTGGAAGTCAAATACATGTATTGTCTGTTTTTCAGTTTACTAAGGAAAAACAAATTGAGAATTTGTTCTGAAACCTATCAAAATAACATGCCTGGAGTCACATCTGCATTTAGACAGATTAGACTTCATACCCAACCCACATCAAAGAAAACTGTTGAATAAGTCTCAAGTAACCCTTTCCCCCTTGGATTAAAACTGAGTCAACAACTTTCCTTGATACCAATCCTGCACCAAGGAAAGCTGTTGACCTGGGCCATGTTATTTTGATAGGATTCATCTACATTTATATGCAATGTTTTTCATTAATGATGACAAATTAAAAATCATGAAAACGGGCGACATTTTACTCTGGTGGGTTTTGGTGAACCATATAAATATATATTTATATGGTTCACCAAAATCCAAACCACATGTAAGTGTGATGTTATGCCTTTATAGTAATAATAATATTTATTGAGCCCCCATCACTGAGGAAATTAAAACATGTATACATCGAAATAAAAAGATACCATACAGTGACAAAATATATGCAGGAACCCAATCCATGAGTACTCACGCTATAGTATCCGGACCAGATGTTAACACAAGATTGTACATGGTCTTCCACAAATGGGTTTTGATGTCAGTGTTCAAACCAGGGTATGACAGACATATACCCTCTAACCCATAACAATTTTGTCTGCACTTCTTTATATGATTATTAGCATGATTATCATTGGTATTATTTGAGCTAAAAGTTACCCCCAGGATGTCAAGTTCATTACACATAATCGTAGGCATGCTGTCAAGATATAAAGATGGTGTTTTGTGTATAAATTAAAAGTCCCATAGAAATATATTTTGACTTATGAGGATTAAAGCAGAGTGTCCTGACTTTTGAGTCCTCTACACAAGTATCAATAGATGCCTGTACAGGGCCAGAATTTCGGCAAGAATCCAAGAATCCATTCTCGTCAAGATTCTCCTAAACTTGTCTTTCTTTAAAAAGAAAACTAATTGACAAAAATCCAAATAGATTCTCGCAAAATTTTGAGAAATTCTGGTCCTGCTGTAAGCTGGTGACCGTGCTACTAAATAGTGTGACATCATCTGTGTAGGCTAGTATCTTAAAGGAGTCAGTACCCACATGTACACTGTTATCGAGAGATCTGACAGATTCCAGTATCTGGTTTATGAGAATGTTAAATAATTGTGGGGATAAGACAGTAGCTTGGGACAGTATCTTGGTGCACACCCCTTTTCATGGAAAAAGTAGCGCTGATATCACTATTGTATTTCACTGTAGCATGGGAGTTTTTGTACCAACTATAAAGTAGAATCCAGTGAAATCTTGGTGATACATCAAGTAATTTAAAGAGTAAAAGATGCTGTCAAAGCACTTTTGGGCATCTCGAGCACATATGTAAAGTGGTGAATGTTTACTGAAATATAAGAAACCAGGTCATGAAGGAGGATGCACCCAAAAGGAAGAGCTTCCTTTTTTCTGAAACCAAGTTACGCATCACTGACAGTATCCTCTGGAATCATGAATAATTCAACCACTTTGACACGTACAGAATGCGATCTTGTTTATCACCTGGCCCTCCTAAATGTAACCTTTCCTATGTCAGTTTCTCCTGATGTCAACTGCCATATGAACACTTCCATCTATTCTCCTTGGAGAACAAAAAGACCAGAGGATGATGACATCTATCAGAAAAAAGTTACAAATGTTACAATTTTTACTCATACAATGTGCAAAAAATGTAACATTACCCTGCATTTTTTGCAGGAAACATGAAAAATGTTACAATTGTTACATTTTCCATGGTATTATAGCATGCCTCAGGTAAACAACATTTTTGGCACAACTTTTGTTCAGGAAAGTTACTGACATGGTTGTGCCCGGCGGGGGGGGGGGGGGGGGTTGGGTTAGGGGAGGGTAGGTGCTAACAGGAGCAGGAGCATCAGAACGGGGCGACAAGGAAGCAACCCCAAATGTTATTATGATGTACATTATTACAGCGTGATGATAACTAAATCTCCACTTTCAGTCTCTTTCATTGTTTAATATAAAGATTTTATCCAAGTGACAAGTCTACAGGTCCAGTTACTTACTATGGTATAAAGATTTTATCCCAATGTAAAGTCCACAGGTCCAGTTACTTGCTACGGTATAAAGATTTTATCCAAGTGACTAGTCCACAGGTCCAGTTACTGGACAAAAGGATTTGATCCAAGTGAAAGGCCCACAGGTGCTGTACATTTAGATGGCAGCTGAACAAGCCAGAAGGTCAAGGCCCTTTCATACCAAAGAATTCAAATGTTTGTTGACCAGGTAGCATGGCATGCAAACTTTGACAGACTCATTAACAAGAAGGTCAGCCACTGTCCTGGTTCTGTTTATGGCAGCTGTTATGATTGTGAAAAAACTCTTTGTTAACTTTCAGTTCAACCTACCTCACACCAGGGGGAGCTCTAGTGGAAAATCTCGCATAATCAGGAAAGCCTATGCCAGTGAACACATGGCAAAGATGATGCCTGAGGCATATGAACTATGGGCCTACTTCGAGAATTGTTCTAAGAGACCAATAATGAGGTAAGCAACCCACAGTAGGAAAGTGATTCCTGCTGGTCTTTTGTAAGGCCATTTTGCTATAAAATAGTCAAGTCTGTCATGGCATATAATAGTGTATATTACCAAGATGGAGCCACTTGTACACTTTCACTATGTGACCAATAAGTGCAGGTGGAGCCACGTGAGTTACCATGTGTTGGTAGTGCCATCTGCTGGTGACATTCACCATTGAAAGTGAGGTGCACTGTACAAATACACCTCATTATTGAGGAACCGTTTTTTTTTTCCCAGGCAAATTGTGTCGAGTATCTGAATATGTCTGTTAAATGAGTCAAATAGCAAAGAAATTTGACTTTTAAACCAATTGAAAAATGTCATTGAGTGAATATCTATGATATCTGAGTGTCGTTATAATGAGGTTTCACTGTATTTGAAAATAGGGTGTGAAAACATGGGTGTGTCATGAGACATGATTTCAATTGGATTCCGCCATATGGTTTGTGTCCTCATGGTTTCAAAAATGAACATTTATAAATCAATTCTGTGTCAACAGCTCTGATGGACAGATCATGCCAATGTAATGTATAGACTCCAGCCATGCTTGGACATGGAACAGGGGGCGGTTAACCATCAGAAACCTAATAATGTACCTGCATGTAACATTATGTCATTAAAAATTACAAGAAATGGTCCCATGTTGTAAATGTCATATTTATCTTTTCTTTTCCATCAAGAGGGATATCTATGGGTGATCGGGTAAACGCACCTTTGCCATTCACATTTTTGACTTCATCTCAGAAACTCATCTCCATACTGAAACCTTGAAATATATTAAAATGCACCAAATGGAAATTGATGTGTTCAAACTTCCACGTTGTCTGCAGGTCCCCTCCATTCTGGCCCACGTCCTTGGCTTCCATGACGTCATACTGTAATATCTGGGTCTTTTTAATTTCTAAATGTTGGCAACACTATGTAACCCTACATAACACTTCATATAGATGTAAGCGTACGTAACACTTCATATAGATATACCCGTACATAACACTTCATATAGGTATACCCGCACATAACACTTCAGACAGATGTACCCGTACATAACACTTCATATAGATGTACCCATACATAACACTTCATATAGATGTACCCGTACATAAACTTCATATAGATGTACTGGTACAAAACACTTCATATAGATGTAGCCGTACATAACACTTCATATAGATGTAAGTGTAAATAACACTTCATATAGATGTAACCATACATAACACTTCATGTAGATGTACCCGTACATAAACTTCATATAGATGTACTGGTACATAACACTTCATATAGATGTAGCCGTACATAACACTTCATATAGATGTAAGTGTAAATAACACTTCATATAGATGTACCCGTACATAACATTTCATATAGATGTACCCATACATAACACTTCATATAGATGTACCCATACATAACACTTCATATAGATGTACCCATACATAACACTTCATATAGATGTACCCGCACATAATACTTGATGTAGATGTACCTGTACATAACACTTCATATAGATTTACCCGTACATAACACTTCATGTAGATGTACCCGTACATAACACTTCATATAGATGTACCCGTACATAACACTTCTTATAGATGTACCCGTACATAACACTTCATGTATAGGTACCCGCACATAACACTTCATATAGAGTCCAGTGAGGGTTGACTTTGAAATCTGTCCCTGGTTTTGATGATTTATTAATGACTGTCTTAACCCTTTCCTAGCCATAATCAATAGCTTTCCTTAGCATGGATTGGGGCAATGAATCCAACTGACACAAAGGAAAGTTGTTGACCTGAAGCACGTTATCATGAAAGATCTCATCTATAATTCTCAACAAAAATGTTTTCTATTAACATAAAATTTAAGAAAAGATGTAAAGAGCAGACCGTAATTTATATCTGGACGCTTTTTGGCAATTTAAGCAGGAAAAGGTTAATGTGAAAAAGAAAGGACTTTAGAATGATGTGTCTGTGGTCATTGTGGTATATGTTGCCGTTTATTGGAGACTTTAGAATGATGTGTCTGTGGTCATTGTGGTATATGTTGCCGTTTATTGGTAGACAACTGCTGTAATTTGGTGATTGAGTAGATCTACATCCTACTAAATTATGAACAAGTTTGGAGAGTGTTGAAAAAAAATGTAATGTCAGTGTTAAAACTTTTTTTGTCTTTTAAATATTGTAAACAGGCCAAGAGTCAAATGCTATCATTATGTTTCCATGTTTTTAACTTTAATATCAATGCAAACATTTTGAATGAGAATTGGAGATGACACATAACATGACACTTTCAATGATGTTAGTACATGTATTGAACTCTTGGTGCCACTATCAATGAGGCTATTATTTAACTCTTTATGTGCCACTATCAATGAGGCTATAATTTAACTCTTTATGTGCCACTATCAATGAGGCTATAATTTAACTCTTTATGTGCCACTATCAATGAGGCTATAATTTAACTCTTTATGTGCCACTATCAATGAGGCTATGATTTAACTCTTTATGTGCCACTATCAATGAGGCTACAATTTAACTCTTTATGTGCCACTATCAATGAGGCTATAATTTAACTCTTTATGTGCCACTATCAATGAGGCTATAATTTAACTCTTTATGTGCCACTATCAATGAGGCTACAATTTAACTCTTTATGTGCCACTATCAATGAGGCTATAATTTAACTCTTTATGTGCCACTATCAATGAGGCTATAATTTAACTCTTTATGTGCCACTATCAACGAGGCTATAATTTAACTCTTTATGTGCCACTATCAATGAGGCTATAATTTAACTCTTTATGTGCCACTGTCAATGAGGCTACAATTTAACTCTTTACGTGCCAGCGTTGGACTGAGTCAAGAGCTTTTGTCAGTGCACTTTGGGTACATTGAGCCTAAAGTATGTGGAGGAAAGCTGTTGACCTGGACCATCCTCATGCTGTCTACAACTGGAGGCAAGCTGGTACTTGAATGAAAGGCCAGTTTACACAGGACATAAATTTATTGTCTTGCCAATATGGAGTACACCAGCTATTGTCAAAATTGGCACTGAAACAGCTAAGGGAAATGATTAATGAATGAAAGTTTTATTAAAAACTTGTATTCAAATAGAGCTTCAAGCATTAAAATACATACATACATACATACATACATACATACATACATACATACATACATACATACATACATACATACATACATGCATGCATGCATGCATGCATGCATGCATACATACCTACATACACACATACATACATACATACATACATACATACATACATACATACATACATACATACATACATACATTCATACACCTGTACCTGTATTTTAGACATCATACCTTGGTGTATGCGGAATCTGCCCCGATGAGATTAGCAGCGTGTGAGAAGAACATGAAGACGCTGAATCTGCCATATGAGCTGTTAGACCACCAGGGTCTGGCTAAGCAGTTCCCAATGTTGAGGTTTCCACCACCTTATAGTGCTCTAATTGACGGAGCTGCAGGTCTCCTGATGCCAGACACCTGTCTCAGGGTTATTCAGGTACTTACTAATGCTCGTAATTTTTATGAAGCATTTTTCTGAGGGTTATGCAAATACAGTTTTGTAATTGTAACCTTATTGAAACAAGTGTCTCACTTTTATACAGATACAATATCATACATGTATATTTTAAACTAACTTTACCCCAGAAATTGTCTCAATCATATGCCAATACATATTGATAATAGCAACTTCATTGAAGCAACCATTGCAGTGTTGTTAAGATTCATATTGATTTACCATTACTTGATTGAGCAACTGTCTCAATTTTATACAAATATGTATTGATAATAATATAACTTTTTTGAAGCAAAGTCTGAATTTTATACAGATACGTATTGACCATAGTAATTTTGTTGAGACAGCCTTCTAAATCCTACAGAGAAACATGCTGTGAAGTTGTACCATAGTGATAATAATATAACTTTATTGAAGTTAGTATCTCTATTTTCTCAAGCTACATATTGATAATAATATAACTCTATTGAAGCTAGAATCTCTATTTTCTCCAGCTACATATTGATAATAATATAACTCTATTGAAGCTAGTATCTCTATTTTCTCAAGCTACATATTGATAATTGTATAATTTTATTGAAGCAAGTATCTCAATTTTGAACAAATACATACTGATACCAGTTACTTGGCTGAAATGGATGTCTGTTGATTATCCAGTACATGAAAAGACTGATTAATAACAGCAACAATGGGATAATACAGATCTAGTTATTGATTAATGGAACAGACTGAAGGTCCACTTTCAGGATTATTCACTAGGTGTGAAGACTACGTGCAGACAGGTTGAAGGTCGTGTTGCAGGATAATGTGGTAGTTACCAGGTACTTGTTATACACAGATATCCTGCGGCATTATTATTCAGTTATTGCTGATAATACATTTTATATATATATATATATATATATATATATATATATATATATATATATATATATATATATACAGTGTTCATACACTTTGTTTTTCATAATGATTACAACTTGAATAAACCATCCGTGTCTCTGGTATACAGAACAGTGTCTCCCCCTGGTGGTTATTCACAATACATTTTCATAAAAATACTTGTTGTGGGAATACAGGGCTAAACAGACAGATATATAGACACTGTAAATTGCTTTATTTCCATGTGTTTAAATTTTCACAGATTTTTGACATTTCACCATAGTTTTAATTTTACTATTTTAGACATAATTCCTATTCATACAATATGAAATAGAGAATTTTACATGGCTAAGAGTGAGTTACTAGTTTTCTCTCATGAGGGATCTTTGTTGATTGTGAAAATCACAAGTGACCACAGGCCATAAGTGATTTTCCACCCCAACAATGATCCCGAGTGAGAGAAAAATAGTGACTCACTCTCCAACCAAGTTAGAGTTTGTTTATTCTATGCTGAATTCGGTATTCATTGCAAAAAAACGGCAACCTGGTGCGCCCTGTTTGTTTACGTTTGTCACGTTTATTCCGCAGCTCGCGTGACCCATAATCGAACATCACTCGAGCACATTTGATTTTGTCTAAATGGCAATGCATCATGTCACTGATGCAGGCACATCACAATTTACTTGTAACAATGTTTATTTCATGCGATCTGCAGTGAGTTACTACTTTTGAATTTCACTCTGCAAAACCATTGTAATTCACCCTCAAACATAAAATAAAATACTGTTTCACTGTAATCTTATTTTATTTTCATTGTTTTGTGCCATCAGCAAAATAAGCGAAAGTAAGAATTCAGTGAAATAAACTGCAATTTATGGTATATATATATATATATATATATATATATATATATAATGTATTATCAGGTGTGTGGAAGGCATGCAGCATTGAAAGCAATAATGAATGACTGCTATCTGGTTTGCGACACTGCAGACTGGGTCCCTGGTGTAGTGTGGATGCAGTGCACCACAAAAAGCTGTTAGCTGATATTGTAACATTTTTAATGACATAAAAGAAGCCAATGACGAGAAGGACTTGAGGCACTTGACTCTAAAAGTTTTGATGGGAAAAAGCTGCATGTGGCTACCTTGGCATTGGATCTGTCAAAGCTGAACAGCAGAGCTTCAAGGTGCAATCTTGACCATTCCAGGATGAGTTTGAGAAAGAAGGTGGTGAAATCAAAGATGAAGTCCAAGTGAAGAAAATCATTCCTGGCACCCCAGTTCGTATTCAAACTAACCAGGGAGAGTTCCTTGCACAGAAAGTGGTTGTGAATGCTGGGCCCTGGACGTCTGAACTGCTCCAAAGCGTGGGCATGGTGGCACCACTCAAGGTTTGTTTCAGTGTCTGTTGTGACCTTCAAATTCACTAGACCACCCCAACAGTCATGTTTAGCTGTTTTTAGAGGACCTATTTTAAACATATTTTGTTCAGTAGTTTCCATGTGTAATACTCATAGACACACATATATACCTGTGTTAGTATTGGAAGACCTGCTGGTTCTGACAACACAAGTTCTTTCAAGGCATATACTGTTTGCTGTAAATGAGAATATTGAAGCCAACATACATTTTGTAGCCCTGCTGACCAGTAAGGTGGCACAGCTTATATGATCTGTCATCACTGTCCATCCATAAACTTTTTAAGGGTCCACCCCATGGGGGGACCCTTTCTGTTCTGGGGTTGTCCATCCGTCCGCCCAGATGTACACATTGTCATTACTGCAATATCTACAGAATGCCTCCATGTATTTTGTTCAAATTTGACAATATGCTTGCCTTACCTGGCAAGATGAACTGACTTAATTTTGGTGTCACCATGACCTAATTTGAGCAAGTACAGGTACTGTATTCGAAGTTGTCCAGATCATGGACTGTACATATGTTAGTCCATCAGCGTCAAATGAGCACTGAAAATATATTATATTTTGTGACCACGGAATGGCAATATAACATTGGAGGAACATTATACAGATGAGAGTCTATGACGTGGAGTCATGGTGATATTATTACTTGGAACTAACATTACAGGATCAAAAACACATTAAATATACTATTGTCATATCGAGTTAAAAATACAAATAAGGGTAATGGTCAAATTTTGTAAAATATTGAGTGACTTTGACCTATTTTTCAAGGTCATTAAGCACTTTAGTACAGGACCCTTGATTCAATATGTTGACAAAGGCTAATGATACTAAATTTGCCACAAATATATGTCATGGAAGTTTAATATTGGACACCGTGGATGACCTTGCACTACTTTCTTAAGGTCACAGAGGGATTACGTGTCAGGAAAGTAATTTTTTTGTGATGGTCATCTGATTATATGTTAACATAGCATCAGGCCCATGGGGCCTCTTGTTTCTCCTAATTTTCTTGTCTTCAATGATACCCAACTGTTGACAATGCCTGTCAGAGCTGTTGTGGAGGGCAACAAAATCATGCAGCCATGGACCTGAAGGTCTGCCATGCAAGCAACCTTTCATGATCTTTTTCCTTTCCTTGATCACCATTTATGTTTTCATGATTGAAAAAAAGACCTGCAAGAAAGATAATTAACTGAAGTCATAATTACAATTCATTAAGACTACTGCGTGTTAGCTCTGCAGGCCATGGGCCTTAGAGCTTATGTGATTGTCATGTCCATTTGGCCTTCCAGCCATCCATTTTAGTTGTAAATATTTTGCTTGTTAACATGATACAGTCCACAGCTTTCAAGTTATTTTATTACTGGTGTGAATGAGTTAACCAGTTGTGTCTATTACTGGTGATAATGAGTTAACAAAACAAGTTGTGTCTATTACCGGTGATAATGAGTTAACAAAACAAGTTGTGTCTATTACCGGTGAGAATGAGTTAACAAAACAAGTTGTGTTTATTACTGGTGAGAATGAGTTAACAAAACAAGTTGTGTTTATTACTGGTGATAATGAGTTAACAAAACAAGTTGTGTTTATTACTGGTGATAATGAGTTAACAAAACAAGTTGTGTTTATTACTGGTGATAATGAGTTAACAGAACAAGTTGTGTGTAGTATTGGTATGAATGAGTTAACAAAGCAAGTTGTGTTTATTATTGGTATAAATGAGTTAACAAAACGAGTTGTGTTTATTATTGGTGAGAATGAGTTAACAGAACAAGTTGTGTTTATTACTGGTGAGAATGAGTTAACAAAGCAAGTTATGTTTATTATTGGTATAAATGAGTTAACAAAACGAGTTGTGTTTATTATTGGTGAGAATGAGTTAACAAAACGAGTTGTGTTTATTACTGGTGAGAATGAGTTAACAAAACAAGTTGTGTTTATTATTGGTGAGAATGAGTTAACAAAGCAAGTTGTGTTTATTATTGGTATAAATGAGTTAACAAAACGAGTTGTGTTTATTACTGGTGAGAATGAGTTAACAAAACAAGTTGTGTTTATTACTGGTGAGAATGAGTTAACAAAACAAGTTGTGTTTATTACTGGTGAGAATGAGTTAACAAAACAAGTTGTGTTTATTACTGGTAACCGTGTACTCAGCTGAAATGCATCTCCAGTCTGCTTTGTCCTCACAGTGAGGCACACACGACTAGGGAGTAAAAATGTAAAACAAATTTCCATCATAGTATATCCAATATTTTTGTTTAATTTCATGCGACAAGAGAATATATTATTCAGGCTTTAGTTGACAGAACATGTCAGAAAGAATGTGTAAAAATGCCATGTAAGATCAATGCTGTTTAGCCAATAATATTTCACAGTCTGTATTCAAGTCATTCAATGCCACTAATGGACCATTTCTGATTTGCCAATTTGTCAACTTTACGAGCATTACAGCTGCAGCCTAAAGTCATGTCTTTTTCCACCAATTTGATATTGTTTCATTCCATAATAGACTAAAATTTCATTACACCAAATTGATGTCACATTGAGGTTATGTTATTCCATCAAAATTCTTTTAAAAAATGCATGGGAACCATATACAAATGTGGTGTAAGCTTTTTAAGACAATGAATGGTGAAGACACATTTTTAATCTTCGTACAATTGACTAAGTTTGATGTTTTGAGGCCATTTGAGTATTTTCGTCACATTTTGTGCTGCTGACATGGGTAGGAAATGGCTTCATGTTTGTCTATTTTTCATCATTAAAAAATCAAAGTTATGTCTACAGATACAATTAGCTGATGCCCAGAAGCTGATAGAAGCCACATGATCATCCCACTTCATTTTTAATGTCAAACTCTGTTCAATTTCTCATCATTTGTGTTAATACTGATACATTTTTCACTGTAGAAGGATTTCTGTTCAATAGGTTAAAGGCCATGACTGATACTGAGCTCTTAAATTCTGTCCTTTGTGAATTGAAAAAAGTTGTCTTTTGTTTACAATTGTTTGCCACAAGCGACAAGAAAATTACAGGAAATTTGGGTTGATCTTAAAATAAAATTTAAATTAAGCTCTGATACCCTCTGTGCACTCCCCCCACCCCCCGCCCCTTTATGAAGTGCATTTGGCCTAACTCCAATATGTCCTGATCAGCAAGACATGTTGTCAGAAGTGGGTTTTAGTGGCAGTGATGCAAGTTGCAGCCTTTTTTTAGTTTGTACGTTTTTTAAATGAATAATGAATAAGCTTCTAGCAAACTGTGAAGTGATTCAGTGTCAATCACAATGAAAGTTGTGCACATCTGAGTCATCATAAAGATTCCAGATTCATATCCCTGATAAGACGTTATTTCGTTCAGGTATCATCTGTGTTTCCAGAGAAGTAACAAAAATGGGTCCGACCATCAGCTTTCCCTGGTGTACATTGGGTGCTTTGCTTCTAAAGTGTGCTTTGGAACTGTTGAATCAATCCAAAACTTGGCACTGAAATAGTGTAACTGGGTAATTGGACGTCAAACTATCCTCAAGCTATAAAATGTACCATAATGCTACCCACTGTGGGGACCACTGATAATCATGATAAACTGGGGGTCTTTCAAGGAGCAGTTGGCTGTAACGACCACATGTCATGATAAACTGGGTGTCTTTCTAGCACTCTGTTGTAAGGACCATGTACCATGATAAACTGGGTGTCTTTCTGAGAACACTGTTGTAAGGACCACTTATAATGATAAACCGGGTGTCTTTCTGAGAGCACTCTGTTGTAAGGACCACGTACCATGATAAACCGGGTGTCTTTCTGAGAGCACTCTGTTGTAAGGACCACGTATCATGATAAACCGGGTGTCTTTCTGAGAGCACTCTGTTGTAAGGACCACGTATAATGATAAACCGGGTGTCTTTCTGAGAGCACTCTGTTGTAAGGACCACGTACCATGATAAACCGGGTGTCTTTCTGAGAGCACTCTGTTGTAAGGACCACGTATCATGATAAACCGGGTGTCTTTCTGAGAGCACTCTGTTGTAAGGACCACGTATCATGATAAACCGGGTGTCTTTCTGAGAGCACTCTGTTGTAAGGACCATGTATCATGATAAACCGGGTGTCTTTCTAGCACTCTGCTGTAAGGACTGCATATCATCATGAACTGCATGTCTTTCTAAGACCACAGGTTCAAGACACTTAATTTACCTTTTACAAAGGACCGCCTGCCAAATAAAAATATGGGGGACACTGGTCCCCGCTTTGAGAAAATTTCATCCGGTGGATCCAAAAGCAGGCGGTCTCACGTGAAAGGGCAAACAGCACGGAGAAGATAGCAGCAGGGAAGTGATAAATACTGCCAGCCTGGAAAGGCAGGAGGTCTCTTTAAAAGAGGAACGACAGTACTACGTTGTACACAAACTGGATTATCCAACCCATCTCTCTTTTCAAGTAGCAGATACTTGTCTTGTTTTGACGGGACAGCTGCCTTCAGAATACAACTGTTCCACAATTATAACGTTCTCCCAACTTGCTGCCTTGCTCTCTGTGATTGGCTTTGTGTGCGCCAAGCCAAATTGCTTCATTTTGACAACATTATTTGCCTGGCCATGTCACTTGTCTAGGATTGATTGCAATGAACAAATGGCTGGCAGGCATGTTACATGCTTTCCCCAAAAATATAATAACTCTACCTAGTTATATCATTGCTTAATTAGACTAATTAGAAAGCATTAGTTTGGCATGTGTGTTGGAAGATGGATAATTTCAGGGAAAGTTATCATGCCTGATTGAATGCACATTCATTTCATGTAACGACTCCCTTGCTTGCTTCATTTATATTCAAATTAGGCCCAGAATTAAGTCTCTCATGGCTGTAGCTTTTGATTATTGAAATAGTGTTGATATGATGTGGTGCCAGCTGAATAATACTGTCACAAGCTGCAACAGATTTTCCTCACAGATTTATGGATTGGACAGATGAAGAAGATGTTTGCATATCTATCTTTGTCACACTATTTCTCACTCAAATTAACTGTTTTCTCTTTTTTATAATATTCTGGGAATTCATTAAAGTTACTTGCAAGTCATTTTTTAAAAAATATCTGTTTATGTATTTATTAATCTATCTATCAGAATTGATTTATTTACTATCTTCTTTGTTTACTCACTGCACAATTTGAGTTGGAAAGGTATATGTTAGTGGATACCTGGACATTTTGGCCTCTGTGTGGCCATGTGTCCCTCCATCTCTGTAAATTTCTTGAATGCAATATTTCAAGAATAAGGAGAGCTAGGATCACCTAACTTTAACAGTTGATCACCTTGTAGGAGCCCACATCAAGCTTGAATGACAATGACCTTGAGGCAATTTCAAGGCCACCAGGGTCAGTTATTCCTGAATATTTCTAGCTCACATTGTCTGGAGAACCAGATAGGCTAAAATCAATAAATTTTTTTTACAGCTGATCAGCTTTGTTAGAGTTTATGCCAAAGTTTGAAGAACAATAACCTTAACCAAATTTCAGGATCACTGGGTCGGTTTCTCATGATTTCTTGCACAGGATATTTTCCCTTATCAATGTTAATGTTAAGTTAAAACAACAAAGACCTTGACCCGATTTCAAGGTCAGCACGGTATATTGTCAGCTGAGGGAGTTTAAGACGGTAGCCGTTAAGTTTTTATTCTTTGGTTGATAATGCTATTTAGAAGTTCCAGTGTGGCATCTAGGCTTATCTTGCAAATATGCAGTCTGTCTCGCAAACTACTGCTGGCCTTTCTGTGTTTGCCACACCTTTGGGTTGGAGTCTGGTAACAATGAGCTGCATATACAGGTATGCGTTTAACTCATTCCATACCAGTCCCTGATTTTTCTGTATATTTACCTAGATCTACGATGACAATTGTATATTTAAATTCTTCATGAGAAGAGCTTTCGTTCAAGTACCAACATGCCTGTAGTCTTAAGTCAGTGGTTCTGGCACTGCCTGGCAAGTCATGCTGCAGCTGCCACAAGGGCCACAAGGGCAGCTGCAGCATGACATGCCAGGCAGTGCTAGAACCACTGACCAAGGCCTGTGACCATAGTATGGAATGAGTTAAGTCTATATTTTATACTGAGAAGGCTAGATTTGTTATTTGTATATTTCATCAAAATTTACGCTTGAACATCTTGCCACAAGTGTGTATGTGAAAAGGACAAAAAATATTTTGGGACTGTGGAATTGTTTACATGCATTTGAAAGACCACTCTGAACTGAGCGGTTTTTGTAAACATTACACTTGCCAACTCTCCCAATTTTGGGGGAGTTTCCAGTTCAGAAACACCAAAAGCTGCTAAAATAAGGTGACGTTGAGGTGAAATGGCCCATTTTCTTTGTTTTCATGCACTTTTTACCTAGATCTCCCAATTAAAAATACCTGGACACCTGTGAAACAGCAACTCTTTTTCCTGCCCACAGTTATAGATTTGTACCTGTTTATAGGTGGTGTAAGAGTAGAGTTGCATTTTCAATTTCTTTATAACACTGTTCATTTGGTTTTCTATTGGATAAAGTTTTTTTGTTGCCTGGTTAGTCATGTTCTATCTGCCTTACAAAAGCTGGAGCATATTTTTTTCACGTGCACAGAACTCACTAATCAATCAAGGCCTTCAGCTGTTTCACTGCAGGTACTTCAGAGGCCATTGAGGATGCATGCTGATAACATGTGTTCTGTTCCCTGGTGTCTATTTATGCTAATGAATCAGATGAGGACAGTCTTTTTCTCAGGTGGGGGCCTCCTTGTTACTGTGACACTTCTGAAGACCAATCACAATGCAGACTTTAACCCTTGAATTCAGACTGAGTCAACAGCTTTCCTTGGCATGGGTTGGGCACTGAGTGCCCAACCCATGCCAAGGAAAGCTGTTGACCTAGTACATGTTATAATGATAGATCCCTTCTACAATTTTCAGTCAAATTGTTTTTCATTACTGTTGAAATCAGTTGAAAACACTGAAGCAGACGACATTTGACCAGCAGCCGGTTCTGGCTTAAGGGGGAAGGGTTAATCAGATCTTGGTCAGTTTATGCCGTGTTAGTTTGGCTGTCTATCTGTGATATGATGGTCCTTCGGGAATTATGTATTGCATGCATGTAAAATAAACAAATGTACAGTTCTTCTTTCAAGTTTTAAAGGGATGTCACCAGCATGCCAGGTCAACAACTTTCCTTAGCATGCTGTGGGTACATTTGCTTTTTGAATGCTGGGGAATGCTTTTGACCTGGCCCAGTCTTATCTTATCTGGAACCACGGGCTTGCTGTTATTCAAATAAAATGTCATTTTATGAGGAATACGAATCTGAAATCTAAGATCGATGTGATAATTATTATTTAGATAAGCCCAATTTTTGTTGTGAGCAGCAATGCAAGAAGTAATATCAACTGTGAAATGAGTTTATGGCTAAAGTAATGAACCACTTTCATTTTTATTATGAAGTTCTGTCCTGCATACAAGGATAGTGCCCAAAGAAGCTATAGAGTGGTATGAAGGAAGGACAAGAAAATTATGAAGAAACAGAAGAAGGCTAGAGATATGATGCATCAGTTGTCAAGTATTCTCTGGAGAGGTTTTATTTTATAGCTTATTGTGTCATGTCATCTTGGTTTAACAAGGCTGCAGATTCTATTGAATTAACTCATTCCACCCTGACAGAAGACCAAGTCAACAGCTTTCCTTGGCAGGCTCTGGGCATTGCGAAGGAAAGCTGTTGACCATGGGCATATAATTGGAATGTTGTTCCATGCAAGTTTCATCCAACATTTTGAAAAATAATCCCTAAATTAGTAAAATGCAATGAGCAGACAACATGTAGATATTAGCAGGAAAAGGCGTCATTAGGGTGGAATGAGTTAATGCAAGGTTTGTGTAAATGAGAATAAACAGACTCTCTGGAGAATAATTAAGTCAGCATATTTATAATTATGTAGGGCTTTGTGAACTTTGTGAATAAATAACCTAATTGAGTAGCAATAGATTTTATTTCAGGGAAACATGTTAAGACTCGAGGAACAGAGATATGAAAAAATAGGTCTGGAATTAGTTTCTGGTTGCGTTCATTATGAAACATCTGGGTTTTTTCTTTCCACATTTATTTATGTTAGTACTTTCAGGCAACACTGTGTTTGCAAATGTTGAAAGTGTAGTGAGTGTGAATTATGGTATTTTCAGAAATGTGTAAAAAAGGAATATGATAACAGTGTTCATTTTTTCTTGCAGGTTATGAAAGGAATGGCAACATACTGGAAATTAAAGTCAGATGATCCCAAGGACAATATTCCACTCTTTGTGGACATGTTGCCAGTAGAAAATGGCTATGCATTTGTGTACGGAATGCCTTGCCATGAGTACCCAGGTTTGGTCAAGGTGAGGTAGCTTGCATATTAGTTAGGGAGACATCTAGTGGCAAAATGTGAAACTATACTTTTCACACTGCCATCTATTTTACATTTTGCAAATTAAATTGTCTGCTTCCCTTCACTTTCCATTAATATGTAGATTGTCTTGGCAAAATAAAATTTCGGTTTTATTCTTATAATAAATGCCTCTTTAACAGACCAAATCATTGACTTTCTTTCAGTCTGTCGGATCTTCTCAAACTAGCTCATAATATTAAACTTAGATAATTTTCACAACTGTGAACACTAGAGAAATTGAGCCCATTCAAGTTGCAAATTGAAACGTTTAGCATAACTGTTGAAAACACACATTGTATATGTTGATATGAAAGAAAGTTCCCTGAACTTTAAATAACATGATATACTGTTTGGATAACTTCATGTGATTAATTTGAAACACTTGCTGATTTATAAAATATATTTAAAATTGAATAAAAAACAACAATGAATGATTTAAAGATAATAGTTAAACAATGCATGTCTGTGCACATAAACTTCAATTAAACAAAAGCTAAGAAAGTATTGTCATCTTAAGTTGAATTACAGATATATGAAACGTAGTACCTTAAAGTAATGATGGCATTTATTCGTCAAAATCTGGATGTCTACAGTGATGTATGTATGTATGTATGTATGTATGTATGTGTGTATGTATGTATGTATGCACTCAACGACCCCTGAAGTGCACCAACAGTAACCTCAATCTTTTGAGTCCACTGTAATTCAAATTTTCATTTGGATTCAAATTTGCGTTGACAACCACTGTCACACGAAGTCCGGAGCTCCGTGTTACGTAATCACAAGCCCGTGTTTTGAGTAGCAACGGAAAAGTTGTACTCTGGTATATAAACAGACGTCACGTCATTTTCCCCTCAGTCCCTGATGAGTTTCAGTCGAAACGAAACCGGTCGGACCCAACTCCACTAGCTGGGGCGACCTTCGCCCGGTATTTTTAGCTCATATGTATGTATGTATGTACATGTATGTATTGGACCTTTTTTTAAAAAACTTTTCAATGTGTACCACTCTTCCATGTAAACTACGTGTTCCTTTACAGTTGGGTACAAGGTTCGAGCCCCCACTGCGGTACTGTCATCCAGATGAAAGGGACATGGGGCATGAAGACGAGGTCTACATAAGCAAAATAGCCAGCTACATTCGTGATCATTTGCCCACAGTTAACCCGGACCACCCTCGTATCAGGGAGCCCTGTTTATATACAGTAAGGCTCTGCGGAATGTTGTTTGTTGTTTTGATGTCATATTGTGGCCTGTGGAGTGTGTATTTTCAGTAAGGTTCTGTTGAATGTTGTTTGTGGTTTTGATGTAATGATGGCCTGTGGAGTGCATATTCAGTGAGGTTCTGTTGAATGTTGTTTGTGGTTTTGATGCCATGGCGACCTGTGGAGTGTGTACAGTAAATTGTTATTTTCAAGATGTTTAAGGGGCCGTCCATAATTGTCAACATTTTCATGTATGTCCAAAATTACCATAAATTTTTACACACACACCCGCCCCTCTTTGGATGTAGAAAATCAACATTTTTAGGGTTGAAAGTTATGGTCATCTGGCTCTGACCCCCTCCCCCCCCCCAACCATTTTGGACATACATGTAGATGAAAGTGTTGATAATTATGGACGGTCCCTAAGTGTCATGGCCATGTTTTGTGAAGGTGGTGATGAAAGGAAGAGCACTACCCATACCGTATTCATCTTGATAAGCGCACCATGCGCTATAATAAAATTTCATCCACAAAAGCTGGAAAAATGTAGATTCTAAGTGTATAAATTAATTTTACCACTCATTTCAAAACTATAGGATATTTCAGGGATCCTTTCTTGAAAAAATGGGGGAGTGCGCTTATTTGGGAGTGTGCACTTATTAAGATGAATATGGTAATTCTTTTTGCCATATACAGAGATCGAAACTGAGAATGTGTGTGTCATGGTATTTTGTCTTCGTTTTAGCTCTGCTGACCTAAGGTCGCAGAGCTCTGCTGACCTAAAGTCGCAGAGCTTATGCAACCGCTCATTTCTGTCCATCTGTCGGTAAACTTTTGCTCATTAGCACGATACTGTCCACAGTTTTGAAGTTAGCCTAATATACCTTTCAGGACTTATAGTGTTTATAAAAACATAGATCCCTCTCGATATTGGTGGTGCCACCCTACAATATTATGCAATGTAGGGGTCAAAATGTGAAAATCTTGTGAACACTCTAGCATCTTTAATTTTTAGTGGATCTTCACGAAATGTAGTGGGATTGTGGGCGAGGTCAAAGCCTAAGCTGCTAATGATACTAGTAGCGCCACCTATAATTTTAAGGAAATTATGAGCCAAAATGTGTTTTAAGGTATAAAATTCCATATCTGGAAAATTAATTAGGTTAGACTTGCCAAATTTGTAGGATGTATAGACCACGCCCAGCACTAGAATGTTCTGTTATATGTGGGGTGCGTATTTTGAACAATAAAAATGTTTTAATTTAAGTTGAAGGTCAAGGTCAAATAGCCAGTGTAAACTTTTGCTCATTAGCATGATACCATCCACAGTTAGCTCGATATAACTTTCAGGACTTATAGTATTTATGAAAATCTAGATCCCTTTCGATATTGGTGGTGCCACCTACAATATTATGCAATATAGGGGTCAAAATATGGAAATCTTGTGAGCACTTTAGCATCTTTTCAATTTTTGGCAGATCTTCATGAAATGCAGTGGAATTGTGGGGGAGGTCAAAGTCTAAGTTGCTAATGATACTAGTGGTGACACCTGTAATTTTACAAATTATGAGCCAAAATGGAAAATTCCATATCTGGAAATGTAATTAGATTAGACTTGCCAAATTTATGGGATATATAGACCACGTCCAGTGCTAGAATGTTCTGTAATATCAGTGACCTTGACCAATTCTTGTGAGGTCACAATGCCTGTAAAGATGAAAGAGGTGATTTTCTAATGGCATGGTGTAGCTTGGACATCAATGGCAAAGAGAACCGAGCCTCCAGATCAAAATTGCACTTGATTACATGTACATAAAACTATAATTGGTGCCCTACTTTTTGGGTCATCATGACCCAGCAATTAAGGAGTTTGGCACTTGTCCATATTTATTGGTTTTTTTATGCCCCCCTTCGAAGAAGGTGGGGCGTATAGCTTTGCACATGTCGGTCGGTCAGTCGGTAGACTGTGGTTTCCGCACAATAACTAAAGAAGTTTTTGAGCTAGGACTTTGATACAAAACAGGTGTATCATTCTAGTCAAAAGCTAGGCGAAGTTCGAAGATGAGTGACCTTGACCTAATTTCCAAGGTCACTGTGGTGCCTGAGTTAACTTTGGTTTCCGCACAATAACTTAAGAGGTTTTTAAGCTAGGACTGTTATATTGTACAGGATTATAGTCCACATTTGGGGCTAGGCGAAGTTTGAAGATGGATTACCTTGACCTCATTTTTAAGGTCACACAGCCACTTTACTGAATATGGTTTCATGCTTTCTGCATTAAAACTTATACCTTGGAGCTAGGAATTTTATATTGCACAGCTTTATGGTTCTCTGTAAGGGCTAGGTTGAGTTTGAAGATGGGTGACCTTGACCCAGTTTTCAGGGTCACAGAGAGATTGTAGAATTTCTGTGGTTTCCACACAATAACTCAAGAAGTTTTTGAGCTAGGACTTTGAAAGTATACAGCTGTATCATTCTAGTCAAAAGCTAGGCAAAATTTGAAGTTGAGTGACCTTGACCGTATTTCCAAGGTAACATTGGTACCTGAGTTAACTTTGGTTTCCGCACAATAACTGAAGAGGTTCTTAAGCTAGGACTTTTATATTGCACAGGATTATAGTCCATATTTGGGGCTAGGCGAATTTTGGAGACGGATGACTTTGACCTTATTTTAAAGGTCACACAGCCACTTTACTGAATATGGTTTCATGCTTTCTGCGTGATAGCTTATACCTTGGAGCTAGGACTTTTATATTGCACAGCTTTATGGTTCTGTGTAAGGGCTGGGTTTAGTTTGAAGATGGATGACCTTGACCCAGTTTTCAGGGTCAGAGAGAGAGATTGTAGAATTTCTGTGGTTTACTTCACAATAACTCAAGAAGTTTTTGAGCTAGGACTTCGATACTGTACAGGTGTATCATTCTAGTCAAAAGCTAGGCAAAGTTCGATGATGGGTGACCTTGACCTAATTTCCAAGGTCACATTGGTACCTAAGTTAACATTGGTTTCCACATGATAACTGAAGAGGTTTTTAAGCTAGGACTTTTATATTGCACTGGATAATTGTTCGTTTTCGAGGCTAGGTCAAGTTTGAAGAGGGGTGACCTTGACCTAATTTCAAAGGTCACAGAGACACTTGGTTGAATACTGTTTCTGCATGATAACTTGCATTTTAGAGGTAGCACTTTTATATTGCACAGCTTTATGGTTGCCTATAAGGGCTAGTTTGAGTTTATAGATGGGTGACCTTGACCCAGTTTTGAGGGTCACACACACACAGTAGACTTCCTGTGGTTTTTGCACAATAACTGAAGAAGTTTTTGAGCAAGGACTTGGATACTGCACTGCTATATAGTCCTTGTTAAGGGCTAAAAGAAATGTAAAGTTTGGTGACCTTGATGTAAATTCCAAGGTCACATATTCACCTGATTTAACTTTGGTTTCTGCATGATAACTGAAGAGATTTTGAAGCTATGACTTTTCTATTGTACAAGATTATAGTCCATATTCAGGGCTAATCGAAGATGGGTGACCTTGACCAAATTCCAAACGTCACAGAGCCACTTTACTTAATATGGTTTCATGATTTCCGCATGATAACTTGTACTTTAGAGCTATGACTTTTATATTGCACAGCTTTATGGTTCCCTATAAAGACTAGGTTGAGAATAAAGATGGGTGACCTTGATACAGTTTTCTGACATTGATGTATGATCAACCTTCACTAATTTTGTAAGGTCAGGAGTGCGGCATCTACCACTATCAATAGGGTAGCAAGGGCAAGGGTAATGAGAGCGGGGGGTATCTATGTTTTACAAACATATCTTGTTTTCAAGAACTTGAAAAGTTATTACTCAATTTGAACAAACAGACCATGTATGGAAGCTGGCTGTGTGACGCATATTTTGAACAGTAAAAGTGTTTAATCTGAGTTGAAGGTCAAGGTCAAATGGCCAGTTTGAATTGAGGGGTCATCTCTTGAATGCTCTGCACCCCGTAATTTTTGAGTTAGGCCCATTTAACATTTAATAGGTATAAAGTGTATCACAATCTTTGTCGACATCAATGTTGGTGGCACCACCTGTAGTTTTATGTAATATACAGGGCCAAATGTGAAAATCTTGTGATGGCGATACTGTCCACAGTTTTCAAGTCAACCCAATATTACTTTCAGGACTTATAGGGTGTATAGAAATCTAGGTCCCTTTCAATATTGGTGACACCACTTACAACATTATGCAATATAGGGTTCAAAATGTGAAAATCTTGTGAACACTCTAGCATCTTTAATTTTTGGTGGATCTTTACAGAATTTGGTGGGATTGTGGGTCTAAGTTGCTAATGATACTAGTGGCACCACCTGTAATTTGACAGTAATTATGAGCCAAAATGTGGTTTAAGATGAAAAAAATTCTATATCTAGAAAAGTAATTGGGTTAGACTTGCCACAGATATGTGGTACTCAAAGGGCTGTGTTTACTTTTCCTCCCAGATGACTCCAGACAAAGACTTCATCATTGACTATCACCCAACATGCAAGAACATTGTCATTGGAGCTGGCTTCTCAGGCAAGTATATTTGTACACCAACATTGGTAGTTTTTTCATGCATCACTTCAGTGAGTGGTCCAAAGTTAGTAAGACACCATGCGGCAAATGTTCATGTTACTGTACCATACATAAAAGACTTATTTAGGACACACGTGGTCCTGCCTCCAAAGCAGACCAAGTCCCATATTATCTCTTCCACACTTGGTCTGCCCTTCTTTGACAGGATTTTATTTATAATGAGGGACATAAAACTATTCTGTGATCCTTCTGTTAGACTGACACACCAATCAAGAAGTTGGTCATTATCACCTTAGCCAGCAGCAGCCTGTTGCCATGGTAACCACACCCAGCCAATTAGAAACCGAGTCACTTTTGCAACACTAAAACAGTGACATTGTTAAACAAGGGCAGACCCCAGTGGAGTAGACATTATGCTGAGCTTGGGTCTGCTCTGGCAGCATCACTGCCTTGTCATTGAGGAAGTGAACTGCTGCACAGACAAGTATATGTGTCAACTGTTCAAACCTTCTACCTAACAATGTTATGCAAGAAAAATGATCACAGAGGTCTCAATAAACTGAAATAATTTCAGTGTTTGCATTAAGGGCATATCTCAAGCAAATATTCCAAGATCTATTGCAACAAATAAGAATGTTTCAATGTGAAAAGATTATTTATCTGTAATCTGCATGGTAAGATATGAAAGTCATCTCAATGAACATGGTTTCCAGACAGTAAGCTAAACATTTGAAGTCATCCTGTTGAACAGCGTTGTACAAACAGTAAGCTAAACATTTGAATGACCTACCTGATGAGATCAAGAAGTCATCTTTTTGAACAGTGTTGTACAGACACTAAGCTAAACTGCGGGTTGTATTTCTTTGGCTAAGAATTATAAAGCAATAAGAAAAAAAATCAGCAAATAATCCATGTTTTTTTTTTTCTTTTAATGTTGAAAATAGGGACTGGTTTCAAACTTGCTCCAGTCATTGGAAAACTAATGTTCGAGATGGCAGAAGGCAAGAGGCCGTCATACGATGTGACGCCATTCCGACTGTCCAGGTTCCAGAATACTTCAAAACTCTGAGGCAGCAGCTTTTAGGTCAAAGGTCAAGTGCAGATGAATAGGCGAACATTGGAAACAAATTGCAACCAACCGATGTCTGATAAAAGTGTGGTTTGATACAGTTGCATGATTTGACACAAGGTTGAGCCAGTACTACAGAAATTTATGCAAATTTCAAAGATGACATAAAAACTATTTCCATATATGAACCATATTGCTATATGTGGTGTAATAGTGGTTCTACTGGCTATTGTATTTCACTTTTAATGGCTATTTTGATAACTGTGTTAAGGTAATGTCCAACCAGTTAATTTTGTTCATTATGAGATTTTAGGACATTTTGGTACACATATATAGTCGATCAGTTGCCCAAATTTGGTAGTTCTAGTCCCAATACAATCCGATGAAAGTAGAAAATTACTTGAATGCTAACATGGAAGTCAATGAACCCCGTTAACCTTTGCATCCTGATTAGAGGGGATAGGTATTTGCACCTAAATCTCCACTTCATGTGGATATTACTCTAGAACTAATTTACTCATTTTGATCAAATAAACACAGATTTATTGTAAAAATTCCTCTGAGCAAAAGTATATCAGGGATTTTCTAAGAAATAAACAGTTTAAATGTGTGTCAAAAATGAAATAGTCCACCAAACTTTATCAATTTCAACAAAAACAGCCATTTTGCAATTTTTGTATCACCATTGTAAGCCAGAGCCATGCCCGGGGCATGAATGTCTCACCAGCATAATTCAAGCCACTCCAAAGTTTTTTGACGATGGATGGACGGATGGAAAGTGACTGCTCATTCTCGCCAACAGCTTATGCTGGCGAGACAAAAAATTAGGTGCAGTTAGGAAAAATCCCTGATATGTTTGTAGATATATGTACATGTATGGAGATCAAAATGGCACCAATTTGACCATTTTAACTTGAATATTTTTCAAGAAATTGACAAAATTTCACAAAAATACATCTTCACCCAAAACACTTGTGTTTACTAAGATAACTTTATTTCAGACTCCGTGGTACATACATAGAAAAACACAAAAGTTAATAGGCATACCAAAAAAAACAAAAGTTGGAGCACACATGGTCATTGAAAGAAGATCATGTTAGTTAAAAGATACCTGAGTTTACATCACATTTTTAACACTTGAGAAATACGTATAGACTTGACCCTTGTCTATAACTGACTGCAATAGGAATTTCCAAGGCGTGTCCTATGCAGCTGTCTTTAATCTCATCATTACAATTACCAAACATTCTAACTAATATATTATCTCTACTGTACATTGCCCTGATCCTGATCTGTTCTTGTACATGTCCACCATCATTCAAGTCATTGAATGAAATACACCATAAATATTTGTACTTATGCACATACTCAAGCTCTTGGCTTCCAAGATACAATTTAGGTAACACTTTCAACTTCCAGACTAGTGGCTGTACACACAAACTGTTTCTTTTTTTTCCCTTGTTATACACACTATTCAACTTTTCAGACTCTAATAAACATATGTTTTTTTTTGTTGAAGCCCCTTGTCTGAAGGGGTATTCAAACACGTCATCTGCATAAATTATTAACTATGAAACCATCTGTACAACACCTGATTTCAAGTTTTAAGTTTTTGCTTAAGACATCAATATAGAGGTTGAACATCCAGGGGAAAGCACTCTACCTTGATGAACTCCATTTGTAACAGAAAAGGGCTTTGACATTTGTTTTGAATATTTCCCATTTTATGCACAAAACTTGGGAACTCTACAAGAAAATCCAAGTCAAACGATGCATGATGGAAATTTGTTTTTAACATGTCAAATAACTGTGTCTCACACAATCATACACTCTTGCTGCATCCCAAAAATAAACAAAGGTACAACTTTGAATGTAGAGTTCCATCTTCAGTGCAGACAGTTTCTGCAAAGCCTAGTGGTCAATTAAGTATACAGGTTTATTATGTAGGAATACATATCTTGGTGATATTTGGCCCAGCAGTGAAGTCACATTGCCAGGTTGGACATTACCTTGAGCTGGTTCAGAAGATGGGGGTGGGGTTCCGTTGTGCTGGAATAGGTAATAATTTTGCTCTAGTACAAGGGCCTAGAAGTAAGAAAATTTAGAAATAACAGTAGGTGTGAAGTACGGGAAATCAAGGGGTCTGCCCAATGGAAGTGCAATAAATAGCAGTAATATAATGCCAGTACAGAAAACCCCTTTTACTTCCCTCATTTCAGTTGCTTAATTGACCCCTCTGACCACCCCACACCCACTTTTTAATGATCTGAAATAAAGATATGAGCAAGGAGTCTATGATGGATGGACAAACAACTTGCCAGTCAATGATGACTGTGTCCAAATTGTTTACAAACCTTGATTGTCGAAAAGTATCCAAAGGAAAATGTGTTAGCACTTCAAATAATGACACGACCATGCTGTACACAACGAGGCCATCTCACAGTGCAATGTGAATGATTGCGTACAAACATGCCCATTGTAGAGAAACTTATCAGCTCCGTATCGGCAGATTGATCAACTGAACTAGCCATTGTCTATGTCAGATGCTAGTCAGCTATGATAGCCACCCCTGGGGCAGGCCCAAAAGGCGTGGTCACATGAAGTAGGTGGTCTCAATGTACTTGAAACGACATGGAAAAGATAGCAATTGGGACTCGGTAAATGTGGCCCTGAAAGCATGTGAACTCTGATTGTAGTTGTCTTTCAAAGGGACATTTGTACAGTAGAATCTCCAATTAAGACCACCTCCATAAAGAGACCATTTCTGTGTTAAGACCACCAATTTACAGACCCATTTTTGTTTTTCCTTAATTAAATTATATCCCCATTAAGACCACTCCCCTATTAAGACCAATTTTTCAGTCCCTTGGGTGGTCTTAATAGGGGGATTCCACTGTATTATTAAACAGTATACCTCTGACCTTGTACATGGACATAACTTTGACATTCCCTTAGAATATAACCAGCTGATGCTGAGCAGTACATCAAAGCCCAACTCAGGTCAAGATCGAGCTTTGTTCAATTTTTTTATGTTTGTTGATGTTAATTAGTCCAATTAGGGATTCCAACCTGTCTGTGGGAAGCCTGTTGATTGTGGTAAACTTAATCTGAAGGGATTTCAACTCAATACCATTATTTAGTTGATTTTCATTAAATGTCTTACTAATTTAATTGTTTAGAAGAGATGAGAAAATCATAAAAGAAATTTGTGTACAGCACTAAATTTTATTTTCAAGGGGATGTCACCAACATGGATACATGCATATACTTGCAAGCAATCGCACAACAGTGCAAACATTTTGGTCTCAAGTTTACTGCAAACTAAGTTGCATAACTTGCAGGAAGAGTGATATCATCAGGTGTGCATACTTTCCCCCAGTAAACGGCCTGCTGACCAAATGGCCTCAGCTTCAGTGTTTTTTTGACTACTTTCAGCAATAATGAAAAAAAAAAAACAATGAGAATTGTAAATGAGATTATAATGATAACATGTTCCAAGTCAACAGCTTTCCTTGTGGTGGGTTGAGTGCTAAGACCCCAACCCAGGCCAAGGAGAGCTGTTGACCCAGTCTTAGGTCAGGGCTAAAGGGTTAAAGTACTGGCATCATATGCAGTCAATTTACAACATTCAAGGATAATTTTTACTCTTTTTTTTTTTTTTGGTGCGATAGCTACAATAACTCACAGGCAAGTCATTCAGAAAATCAAATATTAAAGTGAATTAACCATAATGTTCAAACATTTTCATAAATCATGTGAAATGAATGACATGCCCACAGTGATAATATTACTGTTCATAATGAATGTTCTCTTATGGACATCATTCTCGTCTACTTTTATTGTTCTTGTGTACAAACAAGTCTACCCTCCTTGGTACCAGTAATGGGTCTAGTATGCTACCTTCCTTGGTACCAGTAATGGGTCTTGTATGCTACCCTCCTTGGTACCAGTAATGGGTCTTGTATGCTACCCTCCTTGGTACCAGTAATGGGTCTTGTATGTTAAGCACATGGATGTGCTTAGCACCAGCATATTAATTCCATTTCTCCAAGAAATACGTGTGTAACACCTCACATGAGACACTAACAGATCTCAAAATATTTTGTAATCAGCCACTTTTTGCACGTTTGCATCTTTGCACTGTAAAGCCATGTCAGTGTCTTGTACCGAACTGAAAAAATTATGGAGCTTTTGCAGGTGAATTGTTTAAGGATGTCCTGGCTTTTTAATGACCTCACTGACACAGGGCAAAATGTCTGACATACTGTCAATTGAAATAGTTTGATGAGGACTGTCTGACTCCTGTCTGTTATGCCTGCTTGGACTTGTTCTTCCCAGTTTTCACTGCTACCAGCGTTCAAGTATTCCAGCTTGGACGCCATCTTCATTTAGCCCATGGCATGTATAGGCTCCTTCACAGTAACAGCCACCAGTTGGCTGGCAAGGGTTTCTCATTCTCCTGTGTGTGTTCACAGTTGGCTGGTAAGGGTTTCTCGTTCTCCAGTGTGTGTTCACAGTTGGCTGGTAAGGGTTTCTCGTTCTCCAGTGTGTGTTCACGGTTGGTAAGGGTTTCTCGTCCAGCGTGTTCAGTTGGCTGGTAAGGGTTTCTCGTTCTCCAGTGTGTGTTCACAGTTGGCTGGTAAGGGTTTCTCGTTCTCCAGTGTGTTCACAGTTGGCTGGTAAGGGTTTCTGGTTCTCCAGTGTGTGTTCACAGTTGGCTGGTAAGGGTTTCTCATTCTCCTGTGTGTGTTCACGTCTTCATCTGTGAATCTTTCAAAAGGTGAAAACCCACACGTAGCTAAACATTTTTGAATTGTGTCTGGGGTCAGCTCACTCTGATGCATCTCTACCAATGTACAATGTCCTGCATACAGACAGACTTAGCGACCACAGTGGTCCCCGACTTGATAGACCACTCTTATGAGGTAGCTACCACAGTGGTCCCCGTCTTGACAGACCACTCAAATGATGTAGCTACCACAGTGGTCCCCGACTTGGTAGACCACTCTCATTGGGAAACCGCACACACGTACCCACACTGTGTTTTTACACAGTCCCAAGCTCCTGTGTTCAGGGCTTTGTGGTACGGTAGTACCACCACCCAGAAGTCTGATTAATCACACTTGCTGACCCCCAGCATTGTTTCTACAGCAGTCCTTATTTTACTGGCCTGCCGGGATTCAAATTCTTTTGAATCTAATTCACCTTGACAATAACGTCTTGGTAGAACCGAGATTCTGTGTTACGCAATCACAATAACGTGTTTTACGTCACAACAGAAAGTTACCCCTCGGAATATATATCAGACGTAACGTCGGTTAGCCCACAGTTCCTGATGAGTTGTGAAACACAACGAAACCTGTCGAACTTCTTCTACTTCTAGCTATTGTGACCCTTGCTCGGTCCTTACAAAATATAACTCTAATGAGGTAGCTACCACAGTGGTCCCCGTCTTGATAGACCACTCAAATGATGTAGCTACCACAGTGGTACCCATCTTGATAGACCACTCCAGTGACATACCACCTGCCTTGAATGACCACCTTTACATGATAATTTGGCTTTGTACTTTTCGTATTATTTTTACTGCCAATTAAAACAATCAGCGATTGCTGGATCCGTGCCCCCCCCCCCCCCCCACCTCATTAATCATCCAGCATCAGAAACCAAATTCACTGATGTATAATTGTCTGCATTGGGAGTCCTAACTTAGAAAATTTTTTAGTTATCACCTCTTTTCAAGGTCATAGGACAGCTTTTGTGTGTTTGGTTTCCAGCAGTGTCGAGTGCTAGCCAGTGTTATAGTTGCCATTTGCCAGCATTAGAAGTCTCCAAACGCTGGTAAATGTGGGCTAACGCTGGCAAATGCCCAGGCCCAAGAGGGTCAGTTGGACTTCAGGGTTTCCCAGCGTTGGTCACAGTTAGCCAGCATCTGTAACGCTGGCAAACGCTAATGTTATGTAATGCTGCCAAATGACTTGAAATGATCAATTTAATGCCAAGACCTTGTTACTAGTGTATGTACAGTGAAACTTGAATTAAAAGACCACCCCAAGGGATGAACAAATTGTGGTGTCAAGACAGATGGTCTTTTATAGGAGAGATACCAGGCATTTCCTTTAAGTCTGTAGTCAAAGTTTTTTTTTTACTGCAAAAGATAACAATGTTCATGCCATATGGGAAGGTGTTTTGTACTTGTGCATGTGAGAGTGGGATATTAAGGTGAATGTGAACACTGGATCCTTTATTTTAGAAGTGAGTGAAATTTTAACTCAATAACATTTTACACCTTTTCACATTTTAGACATTAACTGGCAGCCTCAGACACTGTACAATGTAGCTCTAGAAAATGTTGCCAATATGGCTGATTGCATGAATGACGACACTGCACTTTGCCAAGAGTTTTTTCACAGGGTAATTTGAACACCTATATAACGAAATTTATGCATAGGTATGGTATTTTGGTTTCAGGTATGACATTTTGGCTTCACAGATAATGTTTATCTATTGTAACCATTTGCACCTTGGATTAAGTCAGCAGCTTTCCTGGGAGTGGGCTGGGCATGTCCCCACCCCAGGCCTTCCTAGGAAAACTGATGACCTTGGCTATGTTACCCAGATTGGCGGGATGTACAATTTTGATACAAAATGTGGTCTTTAGCGTAGGAAATATTTAGGGAAAAACTTGGATGCAAATGATTCTTAACATCTGCCAGTTTGACACTTTCCCCCTTAAACTGGCCAATCCAGCTGCTGGTCAAAAGCTGTATGCCTCAGTGTTTTCAACTAATTTCAACAGCAAGGGAAAACGATTTAAAGGAAGGCTCACATGAACCTTAAATTCTAGCTTATTAACATAGTCACCCTAATTACTGGAAGTATTAAGACATTTTTTTGTATCATATTCTTTTTTTTTTAGGCAGATAAAACTTCAAATCTATTTACATTCTATAAGCAAAGGTGTCCACCATCAGATGAAACCTTGCAAAGATTCCAACCAATAGGAAAGTTGTGCATTGAGGTTAATGGACCATGCATGGTAACTACTACCGAACAGTGAACAGTATTGTTGGTGCAATCAGGGATGTGGTCTCTTTCCACATCTGTGGTACAACCCTGCAGAAAAATGCACCATTAACAAGTTGCAGCACACCACACAGGAAAGTGTCACAACTACTCTAGCCTGTCAGATTAGCACTCTGGCATGTGAATTAGCGATTAATTGACCCACTGTATTTCCTGGAATTATTGTGTAAACAGTTGCAGAGCCTAGTTTTTTATAAGAGTTCTATTTTTTTTCCCCATGATCCTTCAAGATTTACCCATGATGCCTGAAGATTCCTTTGAAGTTCCATACACCTTGTACTTCCTGATGAAGACAAATTAATGGATTCCCCTCTAAGAAATGAGACAAGCAGGTTCAAGTATTATTAATTCATGAGAGCCTTCCTTCAAATGACAATTGTAAAGGAGACCTTAAGGTGAACAGCTATCCCAGGCATGGGTTGAGCACAAAGAATTTCCCAACTGATGCCAATTAAGGGCAGGTGCAGACTGTCTCTTCATTCAAGCAAGACAGGGTTAAAGCTCAAAGAAGACTGGAGATACACCAAAAGTATTTTGACATGCCCCGTGAAAAATATATACATTTGATAGGTTTGCATTAATACTTCTCAGTCCTAGAGCCGTGTTTGGTGCCTGTTACACGGAAAAACTCAGCAGGAAATATTCTAGAAGTACAGCGAGTGTTAATGTGAAACATCTCCTTTTAGGATGAAAGAGGCTGAGGAACTGAAATTTCAATGTACTTGAATATGGAGAATCATTTTCTCTGGGTGCTATATGAATAAACATTTGTACTGAGATTGCAATATTCATGGAGAATCATTTTCTCTTGGTGCTATATGAATAAACTTTTAAAGTTTGCCGTTTACAACTGTGTGAAGACTTGTTTTTGTACATGTATCAAGTTATTAAAGCCAAAGTAAAAAAAACCTAATAAGAAACTTCATAATTTGTTATGAAGCCCATTGGAAATAGGAATATAATGATGTAAACACAGTGCTGATCAGAGCAGTAGAACATACTTTATGATCCTATGAAATGCAGTGTTCTTACATTTTTGCTTCTGCACTGCAGTCGGCCATCTTGGCCAAATACCAGTCCCATCATACAAGAGTGATCACATAGTGTCCTCACAGGCAAATTATCAATATTTCAATTGACAACTAAAATTACAATGTTTAAAATTCTGTGGTCTTGGTCATTTACTGTATCAATTGTGATATGTTATTTTCAAGACACTTCACACAGGTTTATTTGTCAAATTTTTTAAACCAGCCTGGACAGGTTGCTATGTCATCACTGCTGCATTCTGGGATATATTACTGCAAATATGGCAGCCCCCAGACCACAATATAGTGACACTTAGAACTACAACTTTTGTCCTGCTGATCTGATCTGCATAATCTTTACATCAAATTATTTCCATTTTTCAGTAACAAAAAGAAACTGGAAGATGAGACGACATGCCCCAGGTCAACAGCTTGTGTGGCACCTGGTCTTGAAAAGGGTATGCAGGCGCCCAGGAAGGGTGAAACCCGATCTTCTACATGTGATATTTACCCCAAAATAGGAGAGCAAAATTTTATGTTTCCGACGATGACAATACAAAAATCTGTCCGAATCTGCATTTTTCAACCTTTGCACGAAGAAAATCCAGTAATTTTTCTGTTTTTGAAAAAAGAGGGGTCAATATTTGAGCCTGAGTGCATAAAATGGGGGGTCAAAGCTCTACATGTGGTGGAAAATAGGGGGTGATTCTGACAGAGCCTATATACCTACCACAGTGACTATAGTTGGAGTACACGCCGGATTTGGCATGATAAACACCCTACCCATGCCAAAGGGGTTGATTCAATCTAAATTCAATGGGGGAAAAGTTATAACAAGAAGCCCAAGAGCCTAACGCTCTGGTGATATGTAACCAGATGACCATCATAAATGAGGAATTTGACAGTCCTGTGCTCAGCTGACCTGGCATACACAGCCCGAAGTGGTCCTGTCAACCTCAGAATGATATCAAGGTCACCTCTGCTTAAGACCATCATCAATGTTGCAAACACAGACATATCTCCTTACCAATTTTTCAAAATTTTGATAATTTGTTAAAAATCAGAAAATGACAGCGCCATGATGTAGTGGACAGAGTTGGTGGTGATCAAGTCCTATATTCCCAATAAGTCCGAACATGATCCAACTTACCGTTTGAGAGAAAAAGTAAGAAGAGTGAAAATGCACAAAAATTATCTAAAAAAATACAAAAAATAATCATAGTGCCACTGTTGAATAAATTACATCCCCACTAAATTTGAAGTGAATCTGGTTGACTGTTTTGGAGAAGTTAAAATGTGATTTACCATTGCAATCCCTATTGACTTGCACTGAAATAAATGGAAATGTATACATTAACCAATGGCACAGTTCAGTGGATGTGACACAATAGACAGTGCCTCCATCCTGTCCACCATATGCCCAACACACTCCCTTTTCAAATACTCCTTATGTCAAGTTACAATCAGCAGGTCCAGGTTCACCATAAATTACTTTTTCCATTGAGATACGATTGACCAGTTTTAGGAGATGATGACTCCCACAAGGTTACACTGCCCCCGGAGTATGTGTGGATGGTGCTTCGGGGACATGAAGATCAATGAATCATAGGATGCAGCATCCTCTATATTTTTAGAACTTTATGGGGAATATGCAGCTCCAACAGTTCCATTCACTGTCAACACACCTGTTTAAACTCCATGCAAAGATAAAGACTCTTCTGTAATCTGCACACATTAGGAATCAACTGAGGGATAGTTTCCTATGACCCATCTGTCCAACTCACACACTGCAAATGTGTAAATGTTGCAGCTAATTTTCTGCCTAAATTACAGTTAAACATGGGTTGTACCCTCAGATTACAGTTAAACGTGGGTTGTACCCTCAGATTGAGGTTAAACATGGGTTGTACCCTCAGATTACAGTTAAACGTGGGTTGTACCATCAGATTCTTATGTGCTCGTCACAGACCCTTATTTCAGAGTCCACCTCCTGTCACTGCAGGTCTCTCCTTGAATACATCAGTCCCAGAAGTGTAACAATTGTGAAAAAAGGACTGTTACATTTTGGCAGTATTATCTTTGAAATGTTCTGAAAGGTTCCATTTAAGAGGGTCGGAAAGGGGTTGCCCGTAGTCCGTACTGGGGCTTTTTAAAATTTTTTCGTACAGCATAGAGAGAAAAAAATTATTCACCGTATAGCGTACTGACAGCAAACCATGTACTCCGTACTGATCAAAATTTATTATGTGTAAAGCGTACCAGCAACACATGTAATATTCGTACCGTACTGAAAAAAATGAAAAATGGAAAAAAAAAAAAAAATCAACTCGCTGCAAAGTCAAATTATCCATAGTTTGCCTAACTGGCTTTACCGAACTGCTTTTGCTTTTCGAGAAAGACAAGGAATTACGCAAGTTTCAGGTAAAATTGTAACAATTCAGGTTAAAATATGTAAAGTCTGTGGCATCTTTGTTCTTTCAGGTTCTATAACCATCTCAAATTTGAAAATGTATATTGCGGATGTCTTTTTTTCTGTACTGTGTACTGGAGGAAAATTATTTCCTGTACTCTGTTCTGGTAAATTTTTTTTTCTGTACCAATGAACCAAGACCCCCCTTACCCCCCCCCCCCCCCCCCCCATTTAATGGTCAAAAAATAGACAATCCAAAAAAACAAACAAACAAACAAAAAAAACACACACAAAAAAAAGAACCCAAAGAAAACTTGGCCCCACTTAAATCTGGCACCTGAGGATATAGAAAGGAATCCAGATTGCAAACCTGGGATCCAGTCTATTGTATTGATCACAGTAGTGTCTACCCGTTACATCATCATGTATAACATGGTGATCTAGCTGTTTGGCCTGTTGTAAAACCCCGCTTGAACTGGAAATAATGTTGGATATAGAGACCAAGGCCCACTGGATTCAGAAACTGTATCACATTTTGAGGCAGTTATGAGGATTTTTTTCAAAAGAATCTTGGATTTTACGCAAAATGGCTGGATTGCGTGTGGAAGGTTTCTGCTCAAAACAGAGGTGGGTAAAGGCCCATCTGATCATGATATGTAGAATGATTTACAAGAGAAGTCAACACGTCCACAGCACTCTATGCTTTATTAAAGCCCAACCCACGGCAAGGGCACAGGGTGGTGTTGCATAGGAGTAAATGTGCTGTACAAATAAAAAAAGGGCTTTCAACCAATCCCATCAGCTGCATGTCCTGACTCAATGTCCATATTCAGTAAAATCACATAGATCCTCAGGCACTCAAGGCCCTATGGTAAAATGCCAAGGACCCTAAAGCACTCAAGGCACTATGGTAAAATGCCATGAACCCTAAAGCACTCAAGGCACTATGGTAAAATGCCATGGACCCTAAAGCACTCAAGGCACTATGGTAAAATCCTAACAGTGGTAGCAGTTCAGACTCTTTCCAAAGATTCCTTTATCACTACAGTGGTACCTGCTGTATATGGCCACCCACCACAGGTAAATTTTACAAAGAAATTGACTCCTATGTCCCTGGCTAGTGACCACAAAAAGCAATGCAGCTGCTTACAACATTGGTTGCTTACAGCAGGTACCACTGTATTTGCATTCTGCATAATGCCTCTCTCCATTCACAACAGGATGCAACTGTATTCTGTATGTCAGATGTTTTGTGCCATAAAAATATTAACATAAACTGTTACAACAAAATGCATTATAAATAAAAACATGTACAGTTCTCCCAGACATCCATCATCAAAGTGTATGTACAGTTTATACAGGTTCACTTTGAACCAGATGAGAAAAAATCCTGGTAAAATATCCTTGACTCAATGGAATCCTCAGGGAGGCAGCCATTTTGATTAAATTTAAGATGGCAAATTGTGTAAGCACAGGTATGTATCATAATCCCTAAATGATAGTTTAGAGTAATGCCATACACGTGAACATACATCGGTGACACTTCCAACAGATCCATCACCATCCAAAGTCACTCGTATACTTTGGATGCAACATGCAATGTGACAGAATTTGCCCATTTTTAAGACTAGGATCTGTGTATTAAATGACAAGCATTGTGATTAGTCATCCCAGTCACTATTATCAATTCTATGAAGATAGTGGAGATAAACAATTCCAGTTAATACTATCTGCATGACTCGTCCTGGCAAGATGTCCTTCAACCAGGCAAACCCTAAAAGGGATAGTGATCCTGATTCAGCACCAGATGTCGCTGCTATACTTTGGATATGGTACACAACAGTTTGCGTGTACACAAATGTTAATGCACAGCGAGTAAGGAAGGATGAACGCAAGGTCTTCTGTGAACTGTTGTCCCTTTCTTCTTGTATTAATTCCTACAAACAGAAAATAAATGGTTCAAATGAAGTAATAACCAAATCACAATCAACCATATTTGAATAATACGCTTGCCCTAATTTACATGCCGGGCAGAAATTAACTTAACATGTAAAAACTTTTTCTGGAAAGATTCACTCATCTCGACTTGTATCATATGGTACCCAGTATATTTCTGTTATGAAGACATTGTACAAGATCACGTATGGCCATGGTACACAAGATTTAGCCACCGAAGCAAGCTGTGTACCACGAAGCCCGGAGGGCTGATTGGTATGCAGCTTAAATAAAACAATTGTCAACAAAAGGCCCATGGGCCTAATGCTCTGCTGGCATCGTGACTATATTGCACCTGTTCATTTCAAAGCTGTGAGTCCTCAAGTGGCTTCTGAACGTATAAAGCTTGATGTCAAAATTGTCCACCAGATGGCACTTCGCTCCACATGTAATAATAGCTTATTTGTGCAACTCCTGTGATGAATATTGTTGCATGTGCCAAGACAACAATGAGTGAGTCCTTAACTTTATGTCCTCAGTGACCTTGGGATAGACGATCAAGGACACCCAGATTATGTAATACAAGAGGCCCATAGGCCTGCCTGGTGCTGTACTGACATTGCCATTGAAGTCCAAGCTACACCCTGCCATTACAAAATCACCTCTTCCAACTTTACAGGCATGGTGACCTCACAAAAATAGGCCAAGGTTACTGATACTATAAACGATTCTAGCTTTGGACATTGTCTATATATCTGATAAATTTAGCAAGTCTAATCCAATTACTTTTCAAGATATGGAATTTTATATCTTAAAACACATTTTAGCTCATAATTTCCATCAAATTATAGGTGGCCATACTAACATTATTAGCAACTTAGACTTTGACCTCCCCCATAATCCCACCAAATTTTGTAAAGATCCGCCAAAAATTAAAGATGCTAGAGTGTTCACAAGATTTTCACATTTTGACCACTATATTACATAATGCAGGTGGCGCCACCAATATTAAAAGCGGGCTAGATTTTTATACACACTATAAGTCCTGAAATTTATATTGGGCTAACTTCAAAACTGTGGACGGTATCGTGCTAACGAGCAAAAGTTTATGGTCGTCTCCTTTGAAACTTTAAAGCTTCATACACTATTCTACCATACCGACACTGGTATAAACAGGTAAATAGTATACAATTTTTAGCACCATAAAGTTGACTGGAGGTGCTATGAGGTAAAGTGTACCAAGGTATTAGCTGGAAGCCACTTCTTCCACTATACTGGATGAAGATTGAAAAGAAAGAAATCCTGCAAAAAGTGAGTATGATCATGGTTTTCCGACTGAAGACGGACTAGAGAAAATTCTCTGGGTGGGTTAAGTATACTTTACCCCAGGTACTTTCCCTCTTACCACTCTAAACACTTTGAGAATTACACTTTGTCATTTCAAGCTCCATCTTGACATAGTTTGACTAATGTTCTTGAGTTAGTGTTGTATTGATTAGGTATTTGGTCATATCTCTGGAAACATTTCAACAGAGTTTTGTGTAGTTGTTGTTTTTTTTATAACCTTTGTGTTGTATTCATGCCTGAGTGAATTAAATAATGAAAGTTATCAACAGGCAGGAACATCTGATACTATTATCAAAGACCAAGTGGATAAAAACAAGGAGTTGAAATGCATTGTTTCAAATGAGGACAAGAAATTACCAATTATATATGCAATTGTCAAAATGCATAAAAACCCTGTTAAATTCAGGTTCATCATTGCAGCAAAGAAATTTGTTTCGAAACAAGTTGCCAAACAACTCACTTAAGTTCTCAAACTTGTCAACTTGTAACCTTGAAAATAGTCAAGCTCATCCATCTTAGATTTAAATTAGGGTCCCTTTCAGATGCAAAATCTGGTGAAGCCTGATAAACTTTCCTCCAATCCCCGTTGAATTATTTCACAGAAACATTTCCTTTGTAGAGCAACCCTGACTAAGGTCAAGGTCATTTCTTTGTAACACCAAGCAAAGCTTTAATATGAGGCCTACATAATCTGGTTGAATATCCTCAACTCTCATCAAATTCTTGAGGATTTTACAGAAACATGGTAACTTTATGTGGCCCTGTGACCATGAAAATGAGCAAAGACCTTACTCAAATGCATGCTCTGACCAAGTTTGATCCACTTTCATCAAATCATTGTTGAGTCACTGTATGGTGAAACAGATTTCCTGAAAGCATATGTCCCCTTGAGAATGAGGTGGTTGCCCATCTGCATTTCAAACTAAGCCTTACTCATACAGATAATGTGACCAAGTTGAATTGACATTCCTCAAATACTTACTAACTTACTGCCTGAAGACATATTTCTTTTAAGTAGACCTGTTAAATAAAGAGTGAGCTCAAGGTCACCCATCAGCAACCTCAATGGAGTCCTTACTGAGACACACATTCTGACCAAGAGAAAGCAAATCTGGTCAAATATATCTTGATTTATCATATGGACATCAATTTATCAGGAAAAACAAACTGATGCAAAATCAGTACGTCTACAATATTATAGTAGTAGTAGTAGTTTTTTTTATTGACACAATACAATATACTTGACATTGGTTGTAATAAACCTGGGGAAAGCCAACGTGTCCATTATAATTCAGATAATATAGCAACTTTACTTAGGACACATGCAATCTTTTTTTCAAGTAATCTACTTGGCAACTGATACTTTCTCAAGCATATAACAGAGCAATTTATGTTGCTTAAAAAATAATAAAACTTATGACATTAATACGCTCATATAGAAAATAAAATGTTCGGGTCTTGTGGTTTTATGTCCTCTATTTCATATCTGCTCAAGTCTGAATTTGAATTAATTGGCACTGAGAGATTCAGCTCTCGACAATACCTCATAGAAGTAAGAACATAATGTCATAGCATTTTCAGAATCATTCAAATTTTGTACAGAGGTAAAAGAGAGATCAGTGTATCGTTCTCTGATGGTAGATAATAGAGGGCAATAAAGAACAATATGCTTCTCATTCTGAATTTCGCCACATGGACAGAGTCTCTCTTCCTGTGGGATTCTAGACCACCTCCCTGTTTCGATTTTTAGTCTATGTGAACCCACTCTTAGCCTCGTAAAGGCTTTCCGCTTGTATTCTGGAATCGCATTTTGTTTGTAGATTTTGTGTACTAACAAGTCCGGGTTAAGTGTGACATACATTTGTCTTCGGGAGGAAGTAGAATTTTGCATTGATAGCTCTCTGGCGACCTTTTCTGATGCAACGGGGTGCTCCCCAGCTGCTTCTAACCTTGACAAGTAGAGTCCCATCGGGCTTTTACATTGTTTAGTAAGTCTTATAGCTTTAGCTAATGCACTGTTCTCGAAGTTATCAAGCGATCTTAGTTTTTTAAGAAAATCAGTTTGTTGTGATTTAACAAGGGATTTCAAACTGGGTTCTCCTGTTTCAACATAAATAATATCAGTGCATGTCTGGGGCCTAACGCCAGCTAGAGTCTTCAGTGTTGACAAATAGGGTCTTTCTGCACATTGTAGGTTTTCTGTTAGCCATGACTCGCATCCATATAATATAGTGCTTGTGAGAGCACTATTCCACACAAGGCGTTTCACTTGATATGGAGCATCTTCATTTTTGTAGCAAAAGGAAACAAATTTTTGGGTATGGTTTTCTTTTCCGTGAATATGAGCTTCCACTTGGTGTTGAATGGGAGAATTTGATATAGGTGTTCCAAGATGTATATGGGACGTTACCCTTTTTATTACAATATTGTCAATAATGAAAGGTTCATCATCTTCTGTATTGACACCCAAGTACTCTGATTTTATAGGATGCACCTCTTGATCAATGTCTAGTGCAGAGCTTATAATCAGTCTCAGTTTTTCAATCATTGCAGCCCTTGTGGTAGCAATCACTACAGTGTCATCCATCAACAAAAGTACAGCAAGATTTTCCAAGAAACCGTCCATACCATACTGATTCACATCCCTGATAGTTTTGTTTATGTAAAATGTGAACAGGGAACAGCTAGATGGGCTCCCCTGCCGTACCCCTACATTGGAATCAAATTCTTCTCCCCCAATAATACCTTTTGTTTGAATCAGTGTTTGGCCGATAGCCGCGAGAAATTTTTTACCACAACCACTTTCTGCTAACATATGTAGCAATTTACTGCGGTTAACCTTGTCATATGCTTTTTTGTAGCATACATATTGATATAATTAAATTAAAAGGCAATCAGAGATTGCTGGATCCATGCCTCCCCTCCCCCCCCCCCCCCGCCTCATTTATAACCTTGCTAATCACAGGTCTCATTTTGGAGTGACTGTAGTCAATAAAAATAGGCTATCACAATGACACAGATACTTGACCTAGTGACTTACTTTTATGCATGACACATGCTTGTGTCTAGATACGCATGTGAAAAGTTTCATGATTCTAAGTCAAAGGACAAGAGAATTACGCCCAGTCATGAAGTGTACTGTAGTTTTACATGAATGTATCACCATGACCCAGATACTTGACCAGTGACTTACTTTTATTTCATGACACACCTTTAGGTCAAGATATGTGTGTATGTGAAGTTTCATGAAACTAAGTTACATAGTAAAAGAATTATAGCCCAGACACGATTTTACAAGTATACATCACTGTGACCCAGATACTTGACCTAACAACCTACTTTTGGTTCATCCCACTTTAATCTAACTTGAAGGACAACAGAATTACAGCCCAGACATGAAGTGTTATGTAGTTTTACATGACTATCACCATGACCCTGATACTTGACCTAATGACCTATTTTTGTTTCATGACACACCTTTAGGTCAAGATACATGTGTGTGTAAAGTTTCATTACCTTAAGTTATATAGTAAAAAAATTATAGCCCAGACACGATTTTACAAGAGTATGTCACTGTGACCCAGATACTTGACCTAGTGACCTACTTTTGGTACATGACACACTCTTATGTTCAGATGCACCTGTGTGTAAAGTTTCATTAATCTAAGTTGAAGAAGAAACGAATTATAGCTTGTCATAATATACGTAAGCTGGTAACTTTATGGGAAAGAAACAAGTACTTGCATAGAAACTCTTTTCAAGAAGAAATCAAACTTGAAATCCTCATAATAATGTCAGCTCAGCATGCACAAAAAATTTGGCATGGAGCGTTTCAAATAACAAGAGGACTGTGAGGCTCAGTTGACCTTGCATTCACAGACTAAAGTCATCCTATGAACTTTAGAATTGTATCAAGGTCACCTTTGTTTAAGAGCATCATTGCTGTTGCCAACATGAATATATCCATTTACCGATTTTTCAAAACCAGGACAACAGATCAAGAACCCCCATCACGTTAGCTCAGCTGACAGGTCAGCTGAGCTAAAAAAAAAAAAATTTTAACCCAAAAAGAGAGAGAGGTGAGAGTACCTGGTCTTCCTGAAGCCAGTCGCCAATGATGATTGACGCGTTCATAATGATGTATAGTCTTAGTAATGTAGCCACCACAAAAAACGGAGAAAACAACTTTTGCAGAAACTGAACAGAACTTGATGCACTTTCTGCAAACATAATTGTAGATATATATAGTAAACATTCCTCATCCTTAGAATGGCAATTGTATGAAGGTCAAATTCTAAATTCAGTTGTGTTGGGGTACATCGAGTTTCCTTTACAATACTCATTGCTACAATTATCTGTAGATAACCAAAGAAAATTGTATGTAGAAATGATCTACTTATAAAAGCAGATACTGTTATGTCAGCAGGATGAAAGTTGACCTGACCTTGACTGGGAAGCCATGATATAGTCACTCTCATGTGTCTGTTTTTCATGCAGTTCTTAAGTGATCTCAAACTTGGGTAGTGGTCACCAAAACAGTGCATCTGCACAAAAGTAGGATCTAACCTATGAATAAAATAATAATTAGAGCTTTGTGTGCTTACAGCTAGTTGCAGTGTGGCAGTCTCACAATTTCATTGGCCTGGATGGGTGTTTAGCACTCACCCTTTGCCAAGTAAAGCCACTTGTCCAGGTCATTGTATCGATAGGTCATGGTATCTTGACAGGTCTCATCCACAATTCCATTCATGTTGCCTTTTATAACTGATGAAACTAGTCAGCAACTTTGATGCAGACAACATTTGACCACCAGCCAGTGTTGGCCAGTTTTGGCCAGTTTTTTATTTTTTGTTTAAGGTTGGGGGTGGGGTGGGGGCTGGTAATGGGAAAAGTCACAAGTGTTTATTACTGGGGCAAGATTCCTGATTTCAAAACACCATGAAATTGGACAGACAGCAGAAACTTAAGCCCTTTAATATTATAAATTGCCTGAGAAAAATAGTCTTTGGTAACTGAGCACTAAATTTACTTTTCAAATGATACTTCTAGTCAACTTTAAGAAATCACGTTTTACATATGACTTGCGGCCTTTGTATGATTCTTACTTGGTCTTTTTCTATCTGTACACAATGTCAAAAGGCAGATATACTTACCCATGCTGGTGTGAGCCATGGAAAACAGCAGCCTGAGGAAAGACGTGTCACTAGAAAAACTGAAAAAAATGCACCACACAATGGAGCAATTTTTAAAATTCTACATAAGATCTACATCAAAGAAAAACAAGATCAAGTATTACGTAGCACTACATAGTCCCCCACCAGAGCAAGGTTGATTTGAAGTGTCCACACACCAAATTTGGTAGCTGTAGGTGTTATGGTGTACGAAATATGGCCCGGACAAGATCAAAGGTCACAATGGCCCAATTTTGGTGCTAGACACAGCGTCTGAACACAAAATTTGGTTGCTGTAGGTGTTACAATATAGGAAATAGGAACTTTCACAGTTCACATGCTAGTGTATTTTCATGATTCATAAGAAAAAATTGGACTTTGGCACTTCCTGATGAATTGCAATGCAACTTCACAGTTAGTCCTTTTTATTTTTAAAGATGATAACATTTCATGACAAATAGTTTGTTCATAATTCACGAATATTAAGAATATTGATCCATGTTTCGCAAATAATTAAAACTGTTAATCACAACTCAAGAAAATATCCGTCGCCCGGAGTAACTGGATAAGTCAAAGGACCCGGATATACTATGAGCTGTAAAAAGTGTCAAAAGGCACAGCACACTTCCTACTTGTTGCTTTCTTGAGACTGCTGGAGAAATTGCCTGCTAAGCATCCCCTACAATTGCTACTTTTGAGGGTGCCCAAGAGCACATCACAAACAACAGTGATCTCTGGGATCCTCTGCAGGCAACTGGAAAAACTGTTAGTTTCAAATGTTGACACAACTCTGCATATAGGACCACTGTTATAGGTCCATAGGTGCATCCTTGCAAGAAATGCTCAGGTGTCCAGTAAGCTTTAGCAGTATGAACTTAATGAGTCAACCACATGCAACAGCCTACATTTGTTATTTTATTTTAGGCCACCTGGAGGAATATTCGTACAGTGACAAGCAAACATTTGTATTCTGTTGTTTGTAATTATCAGGACCATTTATGTCAAGCTTAGTTAAAGGTTCAATTGTCTCGCAAACAGAAGCTGATGTTCTGGCAAAGTAAGAGTTCATGGGTTAGCAAGAACTACCAGATGATGCATCAAACATGAACCATTTGAAAGCAAGTGATATTACTTGGGAAGTTTATTTTAGGAGTCTTGTTCCTATATATTCTAACCTATATTACAGGCAACTGTTATCCAATGATCCTCCACAGACAAACTGCTAATAGAGTCTTCATTTGCTGAACAGGGTTCCAGACACTACATTTGGTTGAGGTAGCTGAACGTATTCTTCACGATGACAATGAACATGCCATAAAACTGAAAAGTGACCCCTGTGACCTTGAAAAAGGTCAGGGTTGTTAACATGCAATCCAGTCCAAGCAGTTCATATGATGATTCCACACACATAACTTGGCTGAGGTTGCACTTTGCATTTTTCAGTTATTGCTATGAGAACCCCTTTCATGACATAATTATGCCAATATTATGCCTCCGACCTCGAGTTGACCTTTCTATGTCACTCATGCTCAAAATTAACAACTATAGAAGCTCCATAGGCACTATGCTGGTAATGTTTACTAGTAGCCATGGGCCTAGGACAAGATATAAACCAAAACACTGAACTTCCTGCAGCAAGTTGACAAAAGCACTGTATAAGAGGAATATATGCACTAACTTTTCTTGGAGATTGAAGCTCTTTTCCACTCAATAGTTATTGTGCTCAGCCTGGAATTTTCAAAGTTGACCCCTGTGACCAAGGAACATTGCCAAGGTCACAGATATGCAATCCCATCCAAGCTCTTTATAGGAGTGTTTCATGCATAAAATTTGGTCAAGGTCACTCATATCCAATCCCATCCAAGTTCTCTATCAGTGGGTTGTACACACCAAATTTGGTTGAAATAGCTCTTTTTATTCTTAAGTTATCACAAAGAGAATCGGCAATAACAGTATCAAAGTTGCCCAGATGACCTTGAAACTGGTCAAGGTCACTTCATACAATCCCATCCAAGCTCTCTACAAGATGGTTCTACATGCCAAATTTGGTTGAGATAGTTCTTTGAATTTTAAAGTTATCACTCCAAGAACAGAAGAAGAGGAGAAACGGGCTTTAAAACAATATTTCTCCCTGGTTCCACCAGGAGACATAATTGTAGGCAAATTACCTTAGACCATAACGGAATAGACTATACTTCTTGTCCAGGAGTCATTGCAAGTACATCCATGACCTTTGGCTGAGGTCAAGGACAATCCTCAATGCATCAATGTACCTGCAATGACCCCTGGCCAAGTATCGAGGTCCTTCGTTAAGGTTGAAATGCAAATGCACAAAGTGATAGGCCCCAAGATTTGACGGTCTGCGGGTTGTTTGATGTTCACAAGTGTCCTTTGTATATTTGACAGCTGGCACCGTACAAGTGTGGTACGGACTGGTCCCTTGACTCGGCTTGAGCGGTGACGTCAGTGCCGGGAACATCAAAACCACTGGCACACGACCAACGGGTGCAGATCGCCGGACAACCCTTGACGTTACCTCATCATTGTTATTGCCTGATCGTCGCTACTGTGTTTTGTATTTCTGCGCCTTGGAACACAAGGTAAATGCTTATTACCATGTACGTGCTTGTGTGTTAGATTCTATGTAGTTGAATACTTCATTTGGTACCAGATCGGCCGAAACACGTCCAAGGACTTCGAGACCATCCAGGAGTTACATAGTCACTTGATTGTAAGCCCACGATAATTCAACATAAATTATCTGCCATACTAGTAAGGATTTAGATCTTTGCTATGTATTCTGTGCAATGAAAGTTCTACTGATTTTTAAAACTTTTTGATCGGATTTTGATCTGGTCAACTTGTTTATTTGAAAACTTTGAATGTGATTTATTGGAACATAATTTATTCATGCCTATGCATATGTAATTGATTTTTTTTTTCTTTCTTCTGAAAAAAAAAAGATTTCACTGTCAGGATTTTGATCTTGATTGTGAATTTTGAATTTGATTTCAATTGAATCTTTGAATTAGATCTATGCTGTTCAGGTCAGATTTTGATCTGATTTGTATGTGGCATTTGTAGATTTGCATACATTTGAACAAATTGATTGAATTCTTTTGTCTGAAGGAATTTTTTTTGTACTTGAATATATATGTATCTGATTTGGTTGTAAATTGTTATTTTGCAAGTCTAGGATGGATGTAGATCTGTCTTGATTTTGCATTGATGCACTGCATTCCAGATTTATGCTAGGAATTTTGATTTTTTGAATTTACTATGAAAGGTCACAGTGATAATTGATTTTGAACTTTGTGAACTGCCATTGTACCTGCCGGCCTTAAACAGTTTTCTTTTTTCAAAATTTTGCCTGGAAATTGGTATTTGACATTTTGGTTTTGTATCTCAAGTCACTAGAGGTTTACATAGAGCAGGTTTAAATAGGTAAGTGGTACATATCTGCTTGGAAATATACACAAATACAGATTGTGTTGGTCCTGTGTTGAATTTATTTCCTGGCCCACAATTTCACAAAGTGCATACTTCTACATTTGCATACACTGTGTTGCCCTGTGTTTCTTCTTTTCTTTTCACCTTGTTATTTGCATTTATTGAAGGATTGGTACATATTACATATTTGCATTGCATATACATGTAAATACTTAATTATGTTATAGAATTTTACTGCAATTGTATCTTTGTAATTGATTGATTTTTGACTGCTCAATTTGTTATATACTGAATCACTTTTCCCAAATTTATATTATTTGGAGGTTTTCTCCTTGATACATTGATTGATTGCTGATAATTTTTGCCTTGCCTAAAGTGTTGCTGCCATTTTGCTGGTAGCCATTTTTGATTTTGCATATTGTTTCTTTGTCTTGTCAAAAATTTCCCCGCCAATTTTGGTGGCAGCCATTTTGAATTTTTGACACTAATGGAATTTTGTTTCTAGAATTTGAAATTCTGTTTTGACAATTTTGGTGTACTTTACAGAAGATTTTGATAAATTGTAAGATATATTTTACAAAGTTACATTTTTGAAATTTGCAGCAATTTCCGGGAAATTTTGTGAATTTTCAATTGCAGAAAATGAATATTTCATAATCAATTGATCCTTTTTCAATATTTTTGGTTCATTTAGTTTACAGTTTGTTTGTTTTTTTCCTTTCCAAAATTTTCAAATTGTGTCCTAGTTCAAGAGATTGATTTTGCAGAGACTAAGAGTATATTTGCACCAGATTCCGATCTTTCATTCACTTTATGGTGAACATTGTTGAAAGAACATGAGTGAAATTAACATACTTACAGCGACTTTAAAAGCACTTACAAGATTGCCAGGTGTTGGTGCTGCCAAAGCTCAGGCAATAATTACATTACGTGAAAGTTTTGTCGCAAGAGGAGAAGTATTGACATTTGATGAATTGAGAATGGCACACATTTTGCCACCATCGGAATGGGATCAAATAATGGAGGAAGGATGGAGGAAGGGAGAATATGTTTTAGTGAGGAGACAGATTTAACTGTTCAGAATAATGAACATGGATTACTGCAGGGACCTCCAGCTACATCCCAAGGTCAAGGACCTCTGGACACAGCAAGTTTATTATCCGCAATCTTGACAGGCGTTCGGGACGAGATGAATGCTATGGAGAGTTGAATCTCTGCTTCAGTTGAACAAAGGTTAACCACTTTTGAGCAACAACTCCACAATGGCTCAATTGCTAATGTTAGAACCACACCAGCTTCTACTTCGTCAGCCGGTGATGTCTATAGATTGCCGCCTACAGTTCCAGCCAGTGGTCCATCTCAAACAAATAATACTGGTACAGTATTGACCACTTTGTCTCAAAGGATGGCTGCTCCTGCTTTCTCAGTCACTCCTTTGCCAACTTCACTGCCCATGGTACATAGTACCCCTGCAGTGCCAGTGTCTGACCAGGTAAGTGCCTACACATCAGGTGGTGCTACAGGTAATCCAGTATATGGCACAAATATTCCAGCTCGGATGCAAGACCCACAGCATGCATCACTTTTGAATCAGTCCATTGGCTGTTCAAAATACTTCAACGCCCACTGGTTTCCAGGTACCAGTACATCATCCCCCACCAGGCTATCCACTTATTCCACCTCTACCACAGCCTGTGAACCAAGGTGTGCCACCACCTGGTTTTCTTATGGTACAACATCAGTTAGGTGCTCATAATCAACAAGTTGCACAGCAACCCATTTTGCCACCTGTTGCGCAAGGTGGTCAACGTTGGCGTCAAAATGTAAGGGAGCCACCACCTCCTAGAATGGCCACTTACAATGGATTTCAAGATTGGCACTCTTTTTACCTACAGTTCGAAAGGCAAGCACTTAGATATAACTAGGCTCCAGATGAGAAATTGGATCGGCTTAGAGACAGTCTGAGGGATAAAGCCCTTGACTTCTTTGGCAGTCTAGACAGAGTGACAAGGGACAGTTACACGTTGCTTTCACTTAAGCTGGATCAAAGATTTGGTTGCACTGATCCCCCATCCGCTCTCCGCAGACAACTGTCTATTCTGAAGCAAAGACCTGATTAGAAACTCGAGGAATTTGCTCAGAGAGCTCAAAAGTTAGCTCAAGACAGTTATCCTCATGCCCTTGGAGATGCTGCTGTCATCATTCAAACCATGTCCATGGAGGCTTTTCTCAGAGGGTGTGTTCACCAACAAGCGGCAGTGCAAGTATTGCACAGGGAGCCACAAGACTTGGCTGAAGCACTGCGTCTCATGAAGATCCATGTGCAAAATTATGAGACAGTGTTTGGCTCTTCCAAAAAGACTGTAAAGACAGTTTTGAGCATCCGGAGGAGGAAGAGGAATTTGCCGTATATCAGACCAAGTTTAAGCAGCAGAAGGCAGGTAAAACTAAGTCTGTAGAAGAGAGAGTGGCAAGTATGATTGAAAAGCCTCTCTCATCAGCAATCAAGACCAGGATCGAGGAAGGAATGAAGGGTCTTGCCTCAGTCCTGAAAAGCATTCTTGAAGTACAGACCAAGGCAAACAATAGGAGTGCAACACCACCAGGTACGCCACCTAGAGAGAGGGGAAATAATTGTTTTAGGTGCGGGGAACCTTCACACTTCGCGAAGGACTGCCCTAAAAGATCCCCAAGGTCAAGCCCATCAAAGGAATAGTTAAACCCCTGGGGGTTGCAAGGGCAGGCCAACAAGCAACCCAGACCAGTTCAGGTGACCTGAGGGATGTAAATATTTGTGTAAATAGTTGTATAAATAGTACTGCCGAACCGACACAGATGAAGTTATACTTGGTTTAGACTTCATGGTAGCCAACGGTGTCTCGTGGATCTAAAGAGAAATGCCATGATGGTCAACAATACTCTTGTACCGGCATCCTTGTACAGAAATGGAGACTCCTACCACCATGTTTGTCGTGTTTCTCTCAAGAACAGACTTGTTATTCCACCAAGAAGTAGGGTAAGAGCTACGACAAGGATAGATGGTTTTTTGGAAGATCAACGAGACTACATGATTAGTCCTGTACACATCCAGGATGGATTACTGACACCCACTGTACTGGTTCCAGCCCGAGATAGGGCAACTGTGATATTCATAAATACAGCAGACAAGTATATCACATTGAAGCCAGGTAGACTAATTGGCTGTGCAGTACAAGTGGACGCCATATTAGATTCAGAAGCTCAGTGTTCATCAAACGTGATGGATACTGTGGTGTCTGAAAGCAATGCTCCTGATGAGACAATGGTCGCTCAGTGTTTGTCAAACATGATGGATACTGTGGTGTCTCAAAGCAATGCTCCTGATGAGACAATGGTCGCTCAGTGTTCGTCAAACGTGATGGATACTAGAGCACTTGACTTAAACATTCCGGAAACACCCACAGAAACTCAGCGTTCATCATATGTGATGGATGCTATTGTTTCTGAAGCAAGTATTAACAGTCCAGCAGGATATCAGCGTTCATCAGAGGTGACAGACGCTGGTATTCATGAACAGTTTGTGAGGAAAGTACAGTGTGATTCATTCCATTGTACTGTTCCAGAACATTTACAGTCTTTGTATGAAAGGTCTAGCATCAATGTTGCAACTGAAGAAAGGAAGCAATTGGCTTCGCTTCTATGTGAATTTAGTGATATCTTCTCTAAGCATGAGTTGGATATCGGGTGTTTTTCAAGTGTCACCCACAAGATTGACACGCAAGATACAAAACTAATAAGGCACCGTATGCACCGTACTCCCTTGGGCTTCCAAGGTGAGGAAGAAAAACATCTGGAAGCCATGTTGGATGCACAGGTTATCCAACCTTCCACATCTGACTGGGCAGCAGCACCTGTTCTAGTCAGGAAAAAAGATGGTGGAATTAGGTGGTGCGTGGACTATCGAGACTTAAACAAAGTAACTGTGAAGGATGCCTACCCTTTGCCTCTTATAGAGGAGTGTTTAGACACACTAGGGGGCAGCACGTACTATAGCAGTCTCGATATGGCCAGTTCTTATTAGCAAGTACCTATCGAACCTAGGGACCGTCACAAGACTGCGTTCATCACAAGACATGGACTGTTTGAATATTTACGCATGCCTTTCTGATTATGTAACGCTCCAGCGACCTTCATGCGCGCCATGAATTTAGTCCTAAATGGTCTTACATGGTCTGAAACTTTAGCTTTTTTAGATGATGTGCTGATCCTTGGAAAAGGTTTCAGTGGACATTTGAAGAACTTGAGATCAGTATTTTTACGGTTTGGTCAGCATCATCTAAAGCTGAAACCCGAGAAGTGTCCGTTGTTCCAGAAGGAAGTCAAATTCCTTGGGAAAATAGTGTCCAAACAAGGGGTGGCAGTAGATCCCGACAAGATCAAAGCGGTTCAGGCATGGCCTATACCAACCAGTACCAAAGAGGTGGAGTCATTCCATGGTTTTGTGAACACATCCAAGACTTTGCAGAGATGGCTTCTTCCTTGTACCATTTGACAGGTCCCAAAAGCAAGTTTAACTGGGAAGAAAGGCATCAAGAAGCGTTTATGAAGCTGAAGACAGCTTTGACCACAGCTCCTGTTCTTGGATATCCACAAGAGGAAGGCATGTTCTGTTTACATTGTGATGCCTCAGGGACATCTATTGGAGCAGAGTTGTCACAATATCAGAATGACAGATTTGTTGTCATAGCTTATGGGAGTCTGTCCTTGACTGCGGCTCAACGTAAATACTGCACGACCAGAAGAGAGCTCCTTGCAGTGGTGAGGTTCACCAGAAAATACCGGCACTATCTCCTAGGTCGGAAGTTCATGGTCTGAACAGATCATAGTAGTCTGGCCTCGTTGATGCGTTTTCGGTATATAGAAGGACAACTGGCACGCTGGCTTGAAGAACTGAGCCAGTATGACATTGACATTGTGCACAGAGCTGGAAAAAAACATCAAAATGCCGATGGTCTTTCTAGGATCCCTGATCATATGGAATTCTGCCATTTTTATGCAGCAGGCAGCACGCCAGAACAGCTTCCTTGTGGTGGCTGTAAGTATTGTGTTAAAGCACATAATCACTGGTCCAGGTTTGAGGATGAAGTGGATGACGTGATTCCTTTAGTGGTTAGATCGATCACTCTACCGAGCTCCTCCACAGATGACAACAGTGACCATCTGGCTGATTGGTCTGGTGGTTATTCTTTGCAAGAGCTGGGAGATCACCAGTTAAAGGATAAAGACATAGCTCCAGTGATTTCCTGGCTGGAGTCAAATACAGACCCAAATCCTGATGAACTATACTCACATAGCCCTTCTGTTAAACATCTTTGGCTGTGTAGGTCACAACTTGTCCTCCAGAATGGTGTTTTGTATTACCGATGGGAGGATACAGTTCAAAGGAAGTGTTTTGTGGTGCCAAAGAGCCTCAAAGATCTGGTTTTGAAACTGTGTCATGATGTTCGGCTTGCTGGACACTTGGGGCAGGTCAAAACTCTTCAACTCCTGAAGAGAAGTTTCTTCTGGCATCAAATGGCCCAGGACAGCAAGATCTATGTAGAATCATGTGCAACCTGTAGTATAAATAAGAAACCCAAAACATGGCCCAAGGCAGGTTTGGGGAAATATCATGCTGGTGCACCGATGGAACGTGTCCATATAGACATATTAGGGCCATTTACCATGAGTACCAATGGTAATACCTATGTTCTTATGGTAATCGACCAATTTACCAAATGGCTGGAGAGTTACCCTTTAACGAATCAAACAGCAGAAACCATCGTTCGCAAGATATTTGATGAGTTCATCTCCAGGTTTGGTTGTCCGCTAGAAATCCATAGCGACCAGTGTACGAACGTTGATGGAAACCTTGTCCATGCTATTTGTGAGCTACTGGAGATTACCAAAACTAAAACTACACCTTATCGGCCCAGAGCAAACGGTCAAGTTGAATGTTACAACAGGATATTGCTACAAATGATTCAGTGCTGCATTCAGGGTTCCAGTCGTAGTTGGGATCAGTACATTCCACAATTAGCAGCTGCGATTAGGGCTATGCCAAATCGCAACACTGCGTTTTCAGCAAACCTGATGATGCTTGGCCCTGAGGTATTTGCACCAAGGGGTCTGCTCTTCAGGCTTTTCCAAGAAGATACTGATCAGGAACCTCCAGCTTATGTAAAGGAATTATGTAATACGCTTTCCAGAACACACGAGATTGCTCGTCAACATCTTAGAGCAGCTCAGGCCCGACAGAAGCGGACATATGACCTTAAGCTGTCACAGAGATCATATGAGGTTGGAGATTTAGTATATAAGCTGGAATCGGCCTGTAAACGGGACAATCCAAAAAGTTATCAAAAATCTGGTCAGGTCCATATTTGATTACACAGAAGCTGTCTCCTGTGTTGTACAAGATAAAAGGTAGACGGAAAGAAGTTGTCAGTCATCATGATCGGCTCAAACCATGTAACGATCGGTTTATTCCAATGTGGTTGCGATGAATGCGACATGACTTGCTAGCTCTTGATGAAACCATTGCTTATGACCAGGACGAGCAGGAGGAATCTCTTCTAGCTGACGTGTTCAGGGATCTGTTTTCAGACCCCGGTGATGACCAAATCCAGGATTCAACAGCTCAGAGTGATCCCAACTACTCTCAGACAGATGGCCAAACTATGCAAGATAATCCTGATGTTACCATCAGTTCACAGGATCTTGTTACCAGCACACCAGTGGCGCCCTCGGTGGTTGCAAATGCAACAGCTCCCTCTCAGCCAGTGACAACTAGGACAGGGAGGACAGTGGTGCCTCCGAGTTATCTGTCTAATTATGACACTTTTCTGTAAATGTGTCACCAGTGTCAGATTTTAAGCTGACAATACTCCCGTGTGATTTCCAGTAAATAAATTGGTCGGATACAGAATGATCTGGCTTATTATTTACTAATTGTCAATGATATATATATATGTGTACGGATTTTATCTGTTTATATATATAATCATACTACTGTATGATTTCCCATAAATAAGTTGGTCGGATACAGAATGATCTGGCTTATTATTTACTAATTGTCACTTATATATATATATATATATATATATATATATATATATATATATATATATATATATATATATATATATATATATATATATATATATATATATATATATGTATATATATATATATGTGTGTGTGTGTACGGATTTTATCTGTTTATATATATATGTGTGTGTGTATATATATATATATATATATATATATATATATATATATATATATGCCTTATTAATGTGATGTATTTCTTCTCTTGACAGGAATCTTCACAACTTGTGGGTACATGTCGCATAGATATATATTATATGTATTTCCTGTGTAACAGATATTTTTATTCCTGTGTGTATATAGATGGAAAGTCCAGATCACAGCCAGGATGGTGATTGGCCCCAGGAGTGGGCGATTCTTGATGTTTGGAAGGCTGAAGAGGAGGAGGATAATGGACCAGATCAGGTAGTCAAGGTTACAGATCCAGAGGTGCCCAGCAATTTTCAAGTGGTCTTTCAGTCCGATGGACCTAAAATTGATGATCTGGATCTGGAGGAACCTTCCTTATTGCAGCAAAAATGTTCAGGGGTGAAAAGACAGGTGGATGAGGACACAGAGGGAAATCTGCAGATGTGTGTGTCCATGAAGAATCGGAAGAAGCGGATTCATCCCTGCCCTATCTGCCAAGAGCACCAGTCTCACATAAAGAGGCATGTTTTACGTAGCCATCTGCCATGGTATGTGAGTCCTCACACTGCATGTTGGGAGTGTGGGTACCAGGGGACCCAGGTAACAGGGCTCCACCAACATCACCAGCAACATCAAGTTGGCTTCGCACAATTTCAAGAAGAGTACCTGGGAGCATGGTCTTCATTGATGGCTGGGTTCCTAGTTACACTCGCCACTGAGGTGGGAGTGTCATCTGTAGAAGGTTTATTGCAATATGTTCTACAGAACCACCTGTATATTGAAGGTGCTGCACTGAGTGAGATGAAAGGACAGCTTTTCAAAGATATCCAGCAGAGAGTCCTACATTCAGACAACCCAAGTAAAATCTGCATCTCACCACCAAATGGCATCCCTGCATTATTGCATTGGAGAAATCTGTCGGGGATAATTAAGACCTTGCCTCATGACACAGCGGAGAGGTTGAGAAAATTCATGTGGATGGCCCCTACCATCGCTATGGGAGACCAAACTCTCCCACCTATTCGTGGTCTCAGCCAAGAGGGATACTTGGTAATTGATGCACACTGCCATGTAGGGGAGATGCTTTACAGGCTCAATCTCCCTGATGTAGCCCATGAGTTGTGCCAGCATCCTATCAGTGAGGAGGATTTCACACTGGAGTACATGGTTTCCAACCAAGTGTTTGAAAACAAATGGAAGACTCCAACATGTCTGGAACAGCTCCAAGTTGATCCGAGGATTGTTTTTTGTATGGGAGTTCATCCTAGGTTTGTAGGTTACAAGTCCTTGGACAAGGTAAAGTGCATAGTCCAGGATCTGGAGAAACTGCTGCAGGCTCCGAAAGTGGTGGGTTTGGGAGAAGTTGGACTGGACTTCATGGTTGACAACTTTACAGATGCAGTGAGATGCCAACAGCAGAAAGCTTTAGAGTTGTGTCTTCCCCTGGCTCCAAAGTTCAACCTGCCAGTGGTTATCCATTGTAGGGGTGGTGAGGATTACGATGCATTGCACCGTTGCCTGCAAATTATGAAGAAGACTCTACCATCAAGCCAGGCAGTTCACATGCATTGTTTTTCTGGGGGGATGGAAGAATATCAGGCCTGTGTAGATGCTTTTCCGTCTACGGTGTTTGGGGTGACAGCCAAGATGGTGGACCAAAACAGCAGGGTCATCCATCAGATTCCACTTCAGCGTCTGGTTTTGGAAACAGATGCTCCATATCAAGTCCCCGTAAAATTTCGGTCTTCGGCTCGGTTCTCCAACCCCGGAATGCTTCTGGAAACAGCCAAAGCCATAGCCTCCACCAAAAATGTGCCATTGTCTTTCGTGTGTCAGATGACAAGATCTGTGGCCAAGAGTTTCTATAAGCTCTAAGATTGCTGGCTATTGAGCTGTATCTTTTGTTACCAATGGGACGGATTTTCTCTGTCTAGTTGGTAGCTTGTACATGTTTGTGTCACTGTTTGGCAACTCGAAATTTGGTGAAATTGCTGATGTGTTGGATTTCATCTAGCTATTCGGTAATCCACCACTATCAAATGCTGGCTATCGAGCTGTATCTTTTGTTGCCAATGGGACGGATTTTCTCTGTCTATTTGGTAACTTGCACATGTTTGTATCCCTGTTTGGCAAGTCAAAATTTGGTGAAATTGCTGATGTGTTGGATTTCATCTAGCTATTCAGTAATCCACCACTATCAAACATACATTTGTGGTTAAAATCTAGTGATTTTGGTAATGTTCTTTATGATGGTTTGGATTTCATCCGGATAATTGTAAAGTTCACATTGACACTGTTATGTATATATATGTACATAGATACATGTATTAGTGGGTTAGATCTTATATATCTAGCTCATATGATTTTTCTTATTTCTTATGGTGATTGGTTTCCACTATTTTTTTATATTGTTTGCACTTGTGGGAATGCTGCTTCGTGAAGTATCATACCCACTATGTTCTTTCCACTTAGAGGAATGCTGCTATATGGGGCATGGATATACATTGATATGCATGTGGGTATACCTGGTACATGACTACATGTTAATTCATTATATTTTGAATCTATGCAATGATACATGTGGTGTATGGCTTCATATAGATGTGATGATAACATTTTTTTTAGATGTGCTTAACTCTATACCCTGTCAGCCTTCTGGACCTGTTAGAAATATGCATTCATATATATGCATATATAGCATGATACATAGAATGCTCTAACCCTTTCAACTTTTCCTCACCTGTTTCAAGGTTGCACTTGGTCATCAACAACTTTTGCGTCATCATTGCAGATAGTGAAAAAATTACATTTTGAGGCCAACATCTAAATTTACTATTTTCGACTTGAACGAAAACACTTCTTCGGTAAACAGTAAAACTTGTAAGGCACGTCTTTTCAAAACGGAGGAGAATGTGGTACAGACTTTTCCTTTGACTCGGCTTGAGCAGTGACGTCAGTGCCGCGAACATCAAAACCACTGGCACACGACCAACGGGTGCTGATCGCCGGAGAACCTTTGACGTTACCTCATTGTTATTGCCTGATCGTCGCTACTGTGTTTTGTATTTCTGCGCCTTGGAACACAAGGTAAATGCTTATTACCATGTACATGCCTGTGTGTTAGATTCTATGTAGTTGAATACTTCACAAGCATGAGTAACATACAATCCTTAGCATCCACTACATTACTACAAGAAAGAGATAAGTGAAAACATATGCTGCCTACCTGCCCCAGTCTTTTGGTGGTTTTACAGGATGAACGGCATCATAGGCTTCCTGTATCATGACATACACAAAGGTCACAATGACTACACTCAACATGGCAGCCTCCGATATCACACCTACAAAAATATTAGTGTACATCTTTATCATTTAGATAATATCTACCAACATAACATTCTCAAGACTACCAAAAGTATATATCTATAATTTTCTCATGATGTCTGGCAAATAATGTACAAAAATCTTATTAATACCAAAAAGATTAATAAGATAAAAACAGAATTTTATGTTTAGTTTTTGTTTTGCTAAACAATCAAAAGAAAAATGTTGAATTGGCTGGATTTTTCTACCATTATCAAGGTCAGAAAAAGCTTATCACTGCCATAATACACATTTTTATTTTGTGTAAAACCCAAACTGCTCAAGACATTCACACTGAACATGAAAAGCATTTAACTCTTTGACTGCCAACTGTGACTAAAGTTTAACTACTTAACACAAACTGCTCGGAATTATAATAAGGGTGTTAGATTAATGTTCCTTGTAGAAGACCTTTTATGCAAGTACCAGCATGCCTGAAGTTGCATCAAGGAGTCTACACAGGACGGAAAACTTTGTTTATCATATTCATCTTAATAAACAGACACTATCTAATACATACACACCCCTATTTTTTTCAAAGACCCCCCCCCAACCCAAAAAATCCCATAGTTTTCAAATGAGTGGTAGAATTCATTATTACACTTAGGATCTACATTTTTTTCGCTTCTGTGAATGAATTTTTTTACAGCACACTGTGTGCTCATCAAGATGAATGCAGTAGCCATGATATCATTGTTGGGCTATGAATACAGTAGCCATGATATCATTGTTGGGCTATGAATACAGTAGCCATGATATCATTGTTGGGCTATGAATACAGTAGCCATGATATTATTGTTGGGCTATGAATACAGTAGCCATGATATTATTGTTGGGCTATGAATACAGTAGCCATGATATTATTGTTGGGCTATGAATACAGTAGCCATGATATTATTGTTGGGCTATGAATACAGTAGCCATGATATCATTGTTGGGCTATGAATACAGTAGCCATGATATTATTGTTGGGCTATGAATACAGTAGCCATGATATCATTGTTGGGCTATGAATACAGTAGCCATGATATTATTGTTGGGCTATGAATACAGTAGCCATGATATTATTGTTGGGCTATGAATACAGTAGCCATGATATCATTGTTGGGCTATGAATACAGTAGCCATGATATTATTGTTGGGCTATGAATACAGTAGCCATGATATTATTGTTGGGCTATGAATACAGTAGCCATGATATCATTGTTGGGCTATGAATACAGTAGCCATGATATCATTGTTGGGCTATGAATACAGTAGCCATGATATTATTGTTGGGCTATGAATACAGTAGCCATGATATTATTGTTGGGCTATGAATACAGTAGCCATGATATCATTGTTGGGCTATGAATACAGTAGCCATGATATCATTGTTGGGCTATGAATACAGTAGCCATGATATCATTGTTGGGCTATGAATACAGTAGCCATGATATCATTGTTGGGCTATGAATACAGTAGCCAGGATATTATTGTTGGGCTATGAATACAGTAGCCATGATATCATTGTTGGGCTATGAATACAGTAGCCATGATATCATTGTTGGGCTATGAATACAGTAGCCATGATGTCATTGTTGGGCTATGAATACAGTAGCCATGATATTATTGTTGGGCTATGAATACAGTAGCCATGATGTCATTGTTGGGCTATGAATACAGTAGCCATGATGTCATTGTTGGGCTATGAATACAGTAGCCAGGATATTATTGTTGGACTATGAATACAGTAGCCAGGATATTATTGTTGGGCTATGAATGCAGTAGCCATGGTATCATTGTTGGGCTATGAATACAGTAGCCATGATGTCATTGTTGGGCTATGAATACAGTAGCCATGATATTATTGTTGGGCTATGAATGCAGTAGCCATGGTATCATTGTTGGGCTATGAATACAGTAGCCATGATATTATTGTTGGGCTATGAATACAGTAGCCATGGTATCATTGTTGGGCTATGAATACAGTAGCCATGATATTATTGTTGGGCTATGAATCCAGGAGCCAGGATATTATTGTTGGGCTATGAATCCAGTAGCCAGGATATTATTGTTGGGCTATGAATCCAGTAGCCAGGATATTATTGTTGGGCTATGAATCCAGTAGCCAGGATATTATTGTTGGGCTATGAATCCAGGAGCCAGGATATTATTGTTGGGCTATGAATCCAGTAGCCAGGATATTATTGTTGGGCTATGAATCCAGGAGCCAGGATATTATTGTTGGGCTATCATTCATTTTCTTTATGTTGGTCCATTCAATTGACAATAAAAACAATTTTATGGCCAGGCATTGTGACACGTCCAATGTCTTTATAGATGTGCTTAATATGAAAATCAGATGTATGAATAACAAATTTGGTTTGTTTATGAACAGTACAAAGCACAAAGTGGATAGTTGCAGCACAAACCTCTGAATTTGTCCCTCCTTCTCTCTGGGCTCCTTGGTTATACAGAATATAAAAGTCAAGGTCAACAACATTTCTTGACATGCTTTGGCTGCAATATGCTTAAAGTGTGCCAAGAAAAGCTACTGATTCAGTCCAAAATGTGACACTGCAAGAGTTAAATGTAATTTTATGCTTTTGACATATTTTGTGTGACACTTGGTAAAACTGTTTGGATGATGTGCAACAATCTTGTATGTAGTTTAACTAAACACATCATTATCATGTCTTAGTGGGTATTTTTAGGTGAAAATGTGATTCAACTTTCCTCTTCTTCCTGTCTCAGCTTGTTGCTTTGCCCACTTAAAATGTTTTGTCTGACTAAACCTAGCTTATCCAGGATTAATCCATTTTTACTGTGCCATTTATGTGAATGCCTCAGTAGAAAATCATCTTGTGTCAAGTGTGATCCAACCTGGCTCCATGACCACCTTGTTGCCCTCATCATCTGATCATCATGATTAGGATTTACAAGGACTTCACAAATCTTGTGTACATACCTGGATCCACTGTCCACATGGCTATATGTAACCCTATACAAACATACCTGGATCCACTGTCCACATGGCAATATGTAACCCTATACAAACATACCTGGATCCACTGTCCACATGGCAATATGTAACCCTATACAAACACATACCTGGATCCACTGTTCACATGGCAATATGTAACCCTATACAAACACATACCTGGATCCACTGTCCACATGGCTATATGTAACACCATACAAACACATACTGCAAGCAGCAGAACCCTGGAAAGGAAGAATGAATATGGATGTGTCAACACCACTGAACTGGTACATGGCCAGTTGTCAATCTTGTAGGTCAAGTAATTTTTATGTCCTGCTGACTCCTGAAAATTGATGGCAAACAAGTAACACTTCCACAAAATAGCATGTAAAACATAAGGACTTCTGTCATCAGACACACAAACATTGAAAAAATTACACACTGACTTGTACATCATGTAAAAGGGATTAAAATGAAGAATTATGCTCTTATTTTGCAACAGTCAGATCTGTTACTCTCATCCTTGTTACTGCTTTTCAGGTTGTCTATTTAATCCCAACTTAAAGTGATGCTGTTTTACAGCAGTCTCCCACATGCAAGTCAATGCATCACACAAGATCATGCAAGTTTACCCCTTTCCCCCTTGAATTAAGACAACAACTTTCCTTGGCATGCATTGGGCACTAAGTTTACCCCTTCCCCCCTTGAATTAAGACTGAGCCAACAACTTTCTTTCATCAACCTGGGGCATGTGAACTTGATAGATCTCATCTACAATTTTCATTTTTTTTTATTACTGTTGAAATTAGCTGAAAACACTGAAGCAGACAACATTTGACCATCTGCCAGTTTTGGTCGGTTCATGGGAGAAAGGGTTGGTGTAGTCATTTCATTGAGTATAGTGCACTTCACTGCATCAAACAGCACATGTTCCAGATTAACATGGCAAAAAGGAAATGCAGATATCAATATTGTCGATGGACAGTACTTCAGCAGTATCATGGGCAATATCATATTGCTCCCTCTTTAGTCAGATGCATATTGTATTGTCGCATGAGTGTATCATTTAATCTCAATATGTAGTACAGTGGTCCCTGTCTTGAGAGACCGCCCCTAGGCCAGGTCAAAATGTGGTCTCTCAAAACAGGTGGTCTTTCATTAGAGGTATAATAACATGGAAAAGATAGCATAGTGTTCTGAGAGAGTGGTCTTAAAAAGATATGCAGTCTCTCAAGACAGGTACCACTGTAATCTGTTTGAAAGATCACCTTTAGGACTGGTCCAAAATCCAAAAGTGGAAATACCAAAAACCAGGGTGTCTGTCAAGTGAATTCTAATATGAAAAAGATAACACTAATGATGTAAAAGTTGTGGTCTTTCCTGCCTGGTGGTCTGTTATAGGAGTGGCCACTTCAAACAGAGGCCAGTGTATTACTGTTCTATTTCCCATTTACTCACCAATCTATTTTACGATATGAGAGGCTTACCACTTCTGTATAGACGACGTATTGGACAATAGTAGCCAGCATTCCCAGACAACCACTGCATAACTTAGGAATGATATGCCAAGTATAGCAGCCTGTTCAAAAAAAATAATTCATACATTTTATAAAATGCAAAGATAACAAACCATGAATTGAAATTTAATTCGGACCATACTTGTGAACTTGGAATGGCTATATATATGATTTTGTTAACTTTAGCAGACAAATTATAACATATAGGTTTCATGAACAATATTTGTCAAATGAACCATCTCTGTACAATATACATGTTTTTATTTTAAAGTGTTTCTGTACTTAAAGACGTTCGGTACACAGCGATATGCGCAACCATTTATGGTCCAATGCCTCTGTGCAGTTAGAGCTGGTATTTGTCGACACCTGCACTAGCTGCTGTTAGCTTTTCCTATTTTGCACAGTTCCGTTTGAGAAATATGGATTGTTTACGAAGAGTGAAAAGGAAAAAGAATGGGTGGTTTGTTAACAAATGCCAAAACAAAGTACTAAATGCTTTAAAACAAGGCAGAATACGTCGAAACACGGCAGTGGTAGACCAAAACGCATGTACACAATCAGCGAACGCTGACCAAGCCACCGTCAAAAGTGCCACGCCCACCCCACCCCCCACCCCCAAATGCCACATGCACATGTAAACATTGACAGTTATAACTGGGACAAAGGTCGCAGAATAGTGGAACTAAGTGTACTAGCCGATAATCTTGTATGCAAGGAATGTAAAAAAAAAAAACATCAGAAAAACGATATGGCTTGGCCAGTGTACTTTACATTTCTTGTAAAATGTGGTAAGATAAACGCTGTCCCAACTGGGGGGGGGGGGGGGAACCACAGTAATACCCCAGCGTCAAAAGGTGGCACAGGCATATTTGATAATGTGCTGCCTGTGTTACTATTCGACAATGTATTAAGGCAACTATAATTTTGATATTCTTATTTTTACCTCTTTTTCCACATTGCTGTATGGCACTATGGAGAGAATCTTAAAATGTTTGCCTCTTCTCAGTAAAACTATGAAAGTATATATTATGACTGGAATATAAAATTAACGACGTACTGCCGTTTATTTAACCTACATACATGTATATCGATATGGTATCGAAGTTAGACAATGAATGGATACCTTGTACCTATGAACTTAGAACAAATTAAGTCAACATGCATGAATTCTTTGTACAATTGCGGAAAAAATAGCACCGTATGATATCTTTTTTTGTTAATCAATGAAATCAGTGCATATTTTGGAAACCCCCTACAATTTTTCAGGGATTTGCAAATATTTTTTCTACTTCAAACTTAAAAAATAATGTGAGCACTTATACATTTTTGCAAGACGAGATGAATTTAAAGTCACATTCCAGCATGTTTTGTCTACATATTTGTTATTACAGAGGAACGTGTGCAATATAGACAATAGTAATTCTATATGTATATAGGTTAGACAGGGACAGGTTAGCTTATGGAGAGTAAAGAGTTCGAACTGCGGAATAGGATATTGACTACTAGGAAGTGGTTACATTGCATACAATCACATTGAGTTATCTTATGCATATTTTTGCATCCTTGATTCATTTTTTTTGCTTTTACCTACATATATAATGTTTGCTATCAAATTTCTGTAGTTCTTATATGTAGCGCCACCTAGCGACAAAAGTAGCACCGTGACATACCAATTTTTTGCTTGCATTTTGTTTCAAATGTCAATATCTTGGTTCACACCAAAAACCAGAGATTTCTAAATTCTTTTGACCAGTGTACCGAACATCTTTAAGGGATGGTGTTGCCCTTGTGATATATATGCGATAGTATTATTGCATTTGTGTCTTTTTGTCCATGAACCACTTCAATCCTAGTAGTTATTGCCCTATTCTACAGTCTGAGTTCTTTACTTTCCATAAGCTAACCTGTCACTGTCTAACCTATATACATATGGAAGTACTATTGTCCATATTGCACATTCTGTAAAATATTGACATAGGCTGTATTAGCCCAAATAAATTAAATGGTCTGCAGCGGGCAACTACTCAGAACATGTTTCGGAGCCTATACCCATACATGTCTGTCTGAGTAGCGGCTTCTTGTCTGAGCTAAACATTCAGCAAAGACAACCATATAATAATGAATAAATATGAATATGCCAAATGACGAATTAGCTAAAGAAGTGAAGTTTTGCTTATAAATGCAGAGCTTCTTTATGAATACAGAATACCTATCAAACCAAACATAATTACTAAATTTGCATAGGACAAGTTCAGATAAGAACACTTTGACTTACCCTGAACCAGCATGTACCCTTTCTAGCTGGATATGTGAGCATGAAGTATATAATACTATAACTGCATGTGTATGATACAATTCACCACAGCCAATTCAATCCCTTCATATATATATATATATATATATAATTATATGAGTTGATCAGCATATATTCTACTTATTTCACACCAATGTCTATCTCTTTACCTTGGCAATAGTTGGTTCTTCATCAATGCGGTTTGTCAAGTACCGTGTCAGTGTGATGATGAGTCGCACCACAGCCAGAACTTCAACTGCCAGCCATAGAGGCTCTGAGAACCAGAGCAGTTTACTGTACAGCCAGATGACGGGGTATGGTACCAATGTCACAGGTAAAGAAATCAGACCCAGAAGAACCATCACCTGCACCACTGGCTCAGCCAAACTCTATACACAAAAATAAATGCTTTCATATGTACTTTTAAAATATGAAGCCAAAACAAGAAGTTGCAATTATTTGTGTAATCACCCCGAACTCTGCTTGCCGCTGCCATGTTATACTGTACTTGAAACAAAAATAGTTTATGGCAGGCAAAGTTAAAATTTATCAACAGAATATTAAAGTTGGGTGGGGATGCCATGGATGGATACTCTAAGTTCTAACTTGTTTTTTTTTTTTTTTTTTTTTTGTACTTTGCTCAAAAGGGGAAAACTTAACATGTCGGATACTCAATGACAGGGAACTAAATGTTCGCTATCTTCCCCAAGCTTGACAGTGAACAGTGTTTATTTCAGCCATGGTCCACATCGTGTTGCTTTTGGCAGTTTTGCTATTCTGCGTACAACGCTTGTCAACTCATCTTGACATTGTCCTTCGCACTTACAAGCCCCAGCTTTTCCACCACTGACGTGACAGCAGCATGGAAGTACAACAGTAAAGACAGGCGTAACACAGTCTCGGTGCCACAGAATGAGCCATACAATGGCACTGTCAACAGCCACACATAGGGCAGCAAGCCTATCAAGCCACAAAGCATTGCACTGTACTATTAAACGGCAGATCGGTACAAAATATTTCCAGATCTTCTGCTGACGTTTCAGTTTCACCACATGAGTTTACATTCAACTGCGGCGCCACCTGCTCCTCTGTCACAGAAATTTCCCCCACCACACGTGGGGAGCATTCAGTTAGCGCAGTGGCTACGATTTACATGGCGGGAAAATCTACAAGCCACGTGCATGCTGCTGAGAATGGCAGTTTCCAGTTTTGCATGTTACAGAGATGTATGGCAGAAGTTTATAATAATTTTGAAACAGATTATCACTTGCTTTCATATTAAGAACCCACATCCCCGGGCATTATTGATCCAATGACATCTTTTCATCTTTAGAAAGATCTAAGGGGTTTTCCGTACTGGCGTCCTGGTCATTTTTATTTACCGCATACTTGCACAGTGGGAGCCCTTAATTCTATTTTTTTTCTTATTATTTTCCGTACCTTGTACTAAGAGAAGTTGTCACATATGCCATCATACTGGTACCCCTTGATCCTATTCTCTTCCTTGTCGATTCATTGAATCACAATAATATATATCACTTTCATTGGTGAATATAATACACATATAGCAATAGATGGTGCAAAGTTCAGTAGAACATATAATGATACAGATGATAGATATACTATAGATTAGAAGTTGATCTCAGGACATTATAAGAAGAGCTACCTAGAACTTACAGCATTCCTTCCAGGTGCCATTTTACTTTATATTCGTTCTTTATAGGCAGACAGCATCTTATTTCCAGGTGCTAATATGTGTATACATGTATTTATATATTTTACATATTCTGTATTATTCACTTGTACTGTGACAAATAGGTCACATGTGACCTTTCTAGTCAATAAAAGAATTACTTACTTACATTCTAAAATAATGTTATTTTCTTTAGATCTGAGACTGAGGTGCAGCATGCACCTTCCTTGGAGAATCTTGCTTTTAACAATCCCGTTATTAAAAAACACGAGGCCGTAGAGTTGTCCAGTTTGTCTAATTTGCATGAACATAAGGCCTGCGAGATGTAGCCTTGGCTTAATCTTTTCCCGGGATATTGTCATCTTCATTATGCGGTTTATTTCTCTCTTTCATGGGTGTCTCCGTGGATTGCCAAACATAGTCAAAATTTAAATTGGGTCCAAACAACAGAAGAATAACCTCATTTTGTCTGCGGCATATTTCCTACAAATTAAAGTATCTTTTTAATTTGAGCATATTGGTTGTTTACGTGCGAGGTGTTTCCTGTAGTTTTCCCATACGTTTGGATATACGCGTTGTATGTACTTGCAAACAAACCAGATGAGATGGGGCTGGCGTTGGACGCTTGTGACATGTACTTGTACTTGTACTTGTTTATTTTGATCCTAATTAAAATAGCTAATTCAGTCTTATATGAATTTACATGAGATTCATTGGTGGATATGTCAGACTATTAGATTTTCACATGGGAAATCTGTTTAATGTGTTCACTGGCTGTTACTTAATGAATATTAATTACTGACGTCTTGGTGGGCTAATTACCACTAGAATGTATTTGATTTGCATAACAACATAGTGACTTGAGTGGATTCTTTATTGGTTCTAAGGATCATGTGATCCTTTTGCCGCGAAATTTTGGTTCTTCCTTTGTATTTTTGCCGGTAACATTTCAGTTTCTTTTTCTCATTATCATGGATATAGAATGAATTCGTGCGCTTGATAGCCTTGGCCTATCAGTGGAAGAAATTAACAAAGCAATGCATTTTGACATCAAAACAACGTGCATGGTAGGGCCTACGCTAAATGCCTTGAGGCACAAATACTTTATCACAGACCCTATACTTTCTCTTTGCCTTGAATGTAGCAGTCCGAAATCATGTAAGTTGGGAGCATCCAAATAAGATGTGTGATCTTGGCCGTTCTGTACCTGATCTCATAGGATAGATGAGACTTGGCAATATCATGGCGAAGTGCCTTAAGATAACAAAAAACGCTCTTTGTTGAACTTAGAATTTTCATTTAAATGTTGATTTAAACAGATTTTTCATTTCATAATTGGGCCCCTGTGAGGTCCTAAATAGGGGTTAACGTGAGCATCGGCGACCACAGGGGGTGGGTGGGGGTGGGAGTGGGGAGGGAGTTATGAGACTCGAGATAAGTATTGTGTACATTCGTCTATGTTGGGAAATTTTGGAGATGGCAGAGGAAAGGTGATAAATATAACAGACGTTTTGTTGCGGTACATTTGATAGTACAGACAACGCAGTGGGTTTACCAATGACGAATAAAGCACAGGCTATATGGCGAAAACAACAGACAGACAGACAGACAGACAGACAGACGGACGGACGGACGGACGGACGGACGGACAGATAGATAGATAGATAGATAGATAGATAGATAGATAGATAGATAGATAGATAGATAGATAGATAGATGGATAGATAGATTTTATCTACATAATAGACTGCTTTGAAAGAAATTAGGAACCATGTACATGTGGCTTCGTCCAATTACAAATATTATATACTTATGTATGTATTTTGAGGTGGTGCTATCCAAAGGAAAAAAAGAAAAGAAAAAAAAAAAGAAAAAAGAAAAAGAAATTGTAACAACCAAGTTTGACCTTCGCCTCCCAAGTGCATGGAGATTTAGTCCTCCGGTGCTGTGTTATTATGACAATGGAACTTACAGTACACATCCCTTGATGTGTGTATTTCACCACTTTATCCTGAAAGGAAAGTGGAACTTGTACAGAGAACAAATAATTTAGTAGTTAACTTTTGTTCTATTAGGTGCTATATGCGTTATATGCAGCTATTGTGGATTTATGGTAACTTTTATCGTGACACATTAGTCAGTGTCAGTGTCAGTGTCATGAGCTCTGTTGCTGTTTTGCCCTTTTACTGTTTTGTTTCACTTCATGCAGATACTTGTAGTTTTCAGTCTGCAGCCAATATTCTATTTTTGTATAATCATTATTGTATGTGATACTTTGTATTCTGTGACTAATGAGTCAACTTGGACTCAATATTTGGTCAATAAAACTATTACTTACTTACTTACCTGCACGACAAACATAAATACTGAGATCAGGTATAACAGTCCATGCCAGGAATCATTACAAACCGCATATTATAGTACATTTTAGGCATACCATGGAGCTGGAAGGAACTTTGCAGAAAGGAGGGCAGATTCAAATGTGTTTCATAATGAAAGTAGCAAATGAGAAAGCAAACTCTTTGAGGGAAATCATTCACTTGGTGTCAAAACATAGAGCATCCCCGACATGTTCAGAAATTTTCATTTGTAGCGTGGAAAAGTGTTTTTTTTTTGTTTTTTTGTTTTTTGTTTCGTTTTGATTTTTGTAGGTCTTAAAGCAACAGAATTGCTGCAAGTGTGCTCATTATAGTGAAGGCATAGTTCTGTTGCCTAGCAGCATGGGGACGAGCAGGTCAGCAATGAATTATGAATGCATTTTATTACTAAAGTAGCGATCTTCAATCGTTGCAAACCTGTTGGAAATCCTAGACCGAGCGTTGCCGCCATCTGGCGGTGAAAAATGAAAATAAGTTTCACAGGTTTGCTATTATCGCTCATTGGGCTATCATGCTGGATGGGAGACAGAAACGACAGGTGAAACGAGAGAGTTGACAGAAAGCCAGCTTGCCGCATATATTAGTGACTGTACAATTTGATTAATATGAAGCACGCAGTAAGTAATGAGAAAGTGGTTCGTTAAAAAAGAAACCCATTTATTTGATGGGCGGCCTTGAAAGGTATGACCACTTCATGGTCCATGGACATGAATATCCTGAAACTCAAAGATATACTAAGAATGAAAGCTCTTAAATTCTATTACAGGTACTCCAACAACCAACTCCCTGGCTACTTTGAGAACATGTTTTTTACCCCTACTGCAACACACGCACACAATACCCGATACAGAGATATTCCTCGATTAGCAGTCCCTATCAGAAGCTCTACACAAAATACATTCCGTTTCTTTATTCCAAGTCTAATAAAAGAGACATCCCCAATCATCGCAGACAAAGTCTATTCCCATTCGTATTCTGGATTCTCAAAATATGCAAAATTGCAGTTCATCAATGAGTATTCAGACGTTTGTACCATCATTAACTGCTACATATGTAATAGAGACAATTCAAATGCTAGTTATTGCACATCTTTCCAATTCATATGAATGTATCAGAAATACTGTTTCTTAGTCCTGCCATTGCCTGAATTACTTTCACTGAGATTTCCTCAGTCCCAACCAGCCATTTATCACATAAATAACCAGGTGCAACTTATGATGTAGCTCTACATCTTTCAGGTAGCTCCAGCGATAGCGGAATCAAATTCCTTAGCTGGAGTTAACCCGACAGTATTTATTTGAATGTTATTCAGCTTGTGGCTTTTATAACTGATAATTATATCTTTATTTTTGCTTTGATAACATTCTGATTGATTTGCCTATGATGTAACATGGCTGTCAAATAAAATCATTTTGACTTTGACTTGACTTGACATGTCACATGGGACACTGACAGTCACTGACAGTCACTGACACTGTCACTGAAGTAAATTCTGTTTGTTGCAGCAGGGTGCCACGGACGTGCCACATGACTAGTCTTAAATTTGCAGCCATGCAGGTACCTGGTTAAAGTGATGATACCTTGTGTAAAAACTGGAAGTATATTTACTTCGTCCTTTCATGGATACCATTGTTAGAGTACTGTGGAATTTAGTAAATGGAGGGTCACTATGGCGACCCTATCAAAACAACACCGTCGATGCCTCAGAAATGGGGCTAGACTAGAAGGTTACAGCAGTATTTTCCACCTCAGTAACTAAATTGTTAATAACACTTTTAACAGACAATATGAAAGTTGAAATGTGCCCTCATTAGGCTCTTGCAATCAAACTAGTGAAAGAAAAAGGTGAAGTGAATCCAGCTTCAATATTTGAAAACCAAATTCACAGCTGTATCAAGAGGTTTACTATTAAGGTTTAAACAATTATGATGTAGTACATTTGACTGAATAATAAAAATAACAGTCAAAAGTCAAAATTTATTCCCTGGCAGCCAATCAGGGTGAAGGAGAAAGAGTAAATAAATTTGAATTGTCATTTACTTTATCATTTTATTACGGATGTGCACAATTTAGCAATTAAAGTAAAGCTGGTAATTGAAGGAAAATACAAATTTTTTCACTGGCGCCAATCAAAGCGAAGGAGAAATATGAGTCTGTACACCGGGGTCACTTCTGTTTAACGAAGACTGGCTCTTTTGGAATCGAGAGGCTTTGCGAGGAATAAAGTGGTCCAAGTGGGCGACAACTCAACTATTAGGCAGGGATTAAGAGAGTGGATTGTGACAGATTTTTTGGTGTATATATTATACGTGTCGGGGCAACAGAAGGTGTTTCAAACAGGAAAACAGTGGGGGGGGGGGGGCACAGATTTTTGTTTGTTCCCTTCTACCCAAATCAGTATTTTTGGTGGACAGTGACTTTGGCGGTCAGTATGAATGGGTTCGTATCGACCAGAATATGATGACAACCGATGACAACCATTCTGCTGGTTGCACCTGTGGCTACAATAGGAGAGGTCACAATTAGCAATTTTATGTGTATTCAGCTGAATATGCAACAAAATACAAAAAAGGTCATGCAGACTACAGTTGTTTTGTCCCATTGGGCATGTGAAAGGAACCTTTAATAAAGTGGTAAGTTTTTGGACAATGAAAATAAAATTTTCATATAATTGAAGTTATATACCTAGATTTACCGTGAAACATTTGTTGTTTCTGGGAACATGCAATGGTATTTTAGTTCTCAAGTTGCAAATTACAACCATGCATATGGTAAGTAACTAGCTAACCTCCTTGAAGTGCCCCCTGCAGGAGGGACACAGAAACCTTCCACTATCTTGCTCTTCCCTGCTCATCATCTTCAAATCACAAAAATTGGTACAGTTTAGCATAGAATCTGTTGTGGATGCTGAAGCAACTGATTTCCAAAGGGACTATATGGTTACAGACCACAGCTGTGATTGGCTGGTTGCGCATCCCAATGGAGATAGTCCGTAATTGTGGAAATACTGTGTTTTCAGCATGCTGCAGCTTCTGTTTAAATAAAGTTAGCTAAGTCAGGTTTGCTGCATCACAGAGTTGCTTCATTGGTGGTCATATAGGTGCACTGTCTTCCAGGCCAGGTGGGAACTTTATGGTGGGGGAAGGACAATGATGTAACCCTGGCAAGAGCACAGTTCATACACCTGTATAAAGCTGACATCCAGGTGTTGTTTCGTATTTCAATTATCACAAATTAATGAGCTGGGAATTATAGGACAAAAATCCATCCATGTTTTTCTGACATTTTTATCTGTTAAATGCCATTCACAGAATTTTAAAATACCAAAATGCTGATGTTTTAGACTGAAAAATGCTAATATGAAAAATAGAAGGATTTATAACTGTGGTCTGTGGCTTTATATGACCCAGACTCATTCAGTGTCAGTGGATGACTAACACCATTGCAGCCAATGAAATGCAGGTTATAGAACCATGTGGTCCAGATTACAATTCATTATGTTTACAACTTTCATGGCATGTGTGATATAAAAATATGTCAGAACATGTTACACAGGTGCAGTCCAACTTTTCAATTTGTTTCCAGTAAAAACTTGCTGCATGTATAATGATATCATCTGTTCCCTAAAAGTGCCAGATAACTGAATATGTCAGATAAATGAATCAAATAATAAAGAAAATGAACTTTTTTCCATGAAAATTTGTGTCATTATATTGAATATGTGTGATATCTGAGTGTGGTTGTGATGAGGTTTCACTGTATTTATTTATTTTGATCAGTGTGAAGATAAGAATCCTTGATACTTGCACCAATGGCTGTCATGTGGTGTGATACCAACAGCCAGTACACCAAAGACACTCAAGGCACAGAGGAACGTTTTTGGGATGCCACGGAAGTATGGGTTGTCAAGCCACATGTAGCCAACCGACGCCTTTGTGGAGCCAAAATCCAGGCAACTTTAGACATCGTCAGCTGCAAGCCTATAGATGATATACTGGCTGATTTGCAAGTCTTTGCAGAAATTTGTAAAGACCTGAATAATATTGAAGAGAAGATTGAAAATGCATGTGTACAAGTCAATGGAGAGAATGAAATAAACAGACATAATGGGAATCATTATCATATAGTGCTGCGAGACTTGGTGCCTAAGCAACCGGCTAAATACAAGACAATACGAGAGCTTATTATACAAGGTGAGCATTGAAATGTAACAGTGCATTCACTGTTCAGTTGTGCAGTTTGCTATTTTCCACCAACAGCTGTTTCTGTTTGTGGGTATCCATCAACATACTGATAGTGAATTTTTTTAGATGTACCAGTAAAGTATTCAGAGTGTTTTTTTTTTTTAGCTCTGCCGAGTGCTGACCGTAGGTGACAGAGCTTATACGACCAATCCATCTGTCTGTCAGTCCCTCCAACATCCATCTATCCATAAACAATTGATTGTCAACATGATAGCATTTACAACTTTAAAGTTAGCCCCTTGAAATTTTATGGCCATATTCCATGAATGAAAATTTAGGTTCCTTTCATTATTGGTGGCACCACCAAGTGGATTACATAATGCAGGGGTCAAAAAGTGAAAAAAAAAAAAAAAAAAAAATGAAAATGCTCTGGTGTGGTTCACTTTCAGTGGATCCTTTTGAAGTATGTGTGGAAATATTCTGGAGGCTGTTAAACGCCAAGAATACAAGTGTTGCCACCTGTGGGTGAATGGGAAATTTGAGTTATTATTTGGTGAAATGTATGAAATTCATTATCTTGAGAAATTATGAAGCTAATTTCACCAAATGTACAACAGATATGTATTATGTGTGGAAGTTAAATATTACATAATATGGGTGACCTGGACCTAATTTTTCAAGCTGGGATCCATGTGAATGTCTCAAGTTTCCATGATAGTCTTTACAAGTTCTGTAAGAAGACCACAATACCCGGTAAAATGTAGGAAGAAAATGTGGACACGTCTGTCCACAATCCACATTTTTGACTTCTTTTCCAAAACCATGTGCCAGATTCTCTTGAAACCTGGTTGGGATGTACCTTGGGTGGGTCTCTACAAAGTTTGTTCAAATGGTCATGCTCCAGTTTCGTTGATGTGTTTAACTTGTCAGGGACTGTTAAGAAAATTGCTGAAGCCCTTATATACCTATGTGGAGTTACACTTGTTGTTATGTTACATACACATATTGTGTTTATATTTGAAGTGTGATTGGCCATGACTGACTTATTTTGCCATCATAATCTTCTTCAAATCAGACTTGTCTCTGATTTAAAACTAAAAAAAAAAAAAAAAAACATCGAATTCATTATTGTGTTTATTAGAAGGAACAGCAAAATGTATACCAAAATATGTTCTATTAGGCTAATGGTTTAATTTTGTAACATGTTGTCTGACCTTGACCTATTTTTCAAGGTTATTAAGCACTTAAGAAAATGACTCTAAACTCATTATGTTGATAAAGAATAAGGCAAATGATACCAAATGTACCACAAATGTGTATCATTGGGAATGTTGATATTGCATAGTATAGATAACTTTGATTAATCAAGGTCATGGAGGGCATGCATTTCAGGAAACAAATTTTTGGTTATGGTCATCAGATTATATGTTAGCAGAGCATTAGGGCCATGGGCCTCTTGTCTTTTATTTAAAATCACTGAAAGTTGAATCATTGAAGGCCTGTGCCCTCAGTGGTCAGTGGTTATTACATTGTGGTGGTAAGCAATGACACCACAATAAACAAACACAAACTTGAGACAAGACAGGGTGGCACCTGAGGAAGCCTTTATTATGAATAATTTGATCATGCAGTTGTTTTTTCATTGGAGGTAACTATATTTGGGGGGGGGGGGAAGGATTTATCACTTGTACGTTGGAATTTAAACATTGTAAATTCATATAAAAACTGATCTTGTATACTGCATGTACTGTATGGCCATGTGAAACTGTTGACTATGTGCAGCCTTACCATTCAATAGACAATTTCTTCTTCCATGAAATATGCTTGTACAGTCTATAAAATAATGCTTTACAAAATGAAACAATATACACATTTAAGTATACACATGCAATGCATGCACACATATATATATATGTATGAGTGTGTGTGTGTGTATATATATATATATATATATATATATACAGTGGTCCCTGTCTTGAGAGACCACCCATTGGAGGCTCAAAATGTGGTCTCATTAGAGGGGTCTCTCAAGACAGGTACCACTGTATATATATATATATATATATATATATATATATATATATATATATATATATATATATATATATATATATATATATATATATATATATATATATATATATACATATAATGACTGTATGCTAGATATGTGAGAGTGAAATAAAGTTAATGACAACTAAGGCTCACAATGGTATAATTTGTTGTCAAGCTTGCATCGTACTTTCTTACTTTTCCAACAGACCGTAGCAGCCAGAGATGTGTGTATGTGCCATTGCTGTATGTTGATGATGAAGAGCCACAGTGCTGTAATGGCAAGGAAGTGATGTACCAGGTGCTGTTCCAGGACTCCAGTACACCCCACAGGTATAAAAAGGGAAAATAATACAAGACATGTATAATAATTTGCTGTCAAAGTCACCGGTCCCAAGCAAGTATGATAAGCATCCACCATGATGCATGCATATTGATGGATATTCAAGCAACCGCGCTAACATTTATGGAAATAAAAAATACTCATTTAAAACCTGATGTTGATTTCAGGCTTGATGGGTATTTAGTGACGTTCAATCGAATATCATTTTTTGTTAAAAAGAAAGAAGTCCAATTCATTATATTTGAAAGAGCAACTCATTTTGTGCAGTGTGATACAGGGCTCTGCCCAGACATACAGGTTCTTCCACGAGGAGTGACGGGCTGCAACAGCAAAGCAGGTTATATGAATGTGAGGTGTTTGTTTTCAAATGCAACATGTATGTACATGCTAGATCTGGTATACATGCACAACACACATGTAAAAGTGTACACAGACGATTCCCCTCCATTTATACGTACACATTGACTTACCTACACAGACATATCCTCTTCAGGGTCACCTGCACTGCACGATTGTAACTGAGACATCAAGGATTGGAATTTTTAACTCAGTTGAAATGCACCAAATCAATACTGGTGTTAGTTGATCTCTCTTTGAGTGCATTCTTTGTCATAAAATCTCAAGAATAATGTGACAACTTTTCAAAAGGGGTCTTCTGCAATAAAAATGATCTATGGGAGCATGTCGCCTGTAGGTGGCACTGCAAGCAGCTTCCTCTTGATACCTAGCAGTTTCATGTGGACACCTGGGGTATAAACAAAACCTGCTTCATTCATTGGTTGAATATGTCATGTGACACAGGAAGCAGGTGCCGCCATTATACAAAGTATGCCCGGGTAGATTTCTTGGATTTTTTTACCTGATTGGCTTTGGTAATGGCTTTCATGACAGGTGTGAACCCAGGATATTATAATGTGTGCAGAGAGGGAGAGGCAAGGATAAAGAATGTCTGCACACAGGCGTTCCCAAAAAAAATTGCCCATCAGGTTAGAAGGCATCAACATTTTTGCATTCAACACATTTATCCACAGTGGTCATGAGTACATTTAAAATTTTATAAATGCATATTTTTCCTTGCAGAGTGGTGCTCCAACTAGCCCGGGGCAGCAAAGATCTGGACACAACTCATGGTTGCAGGGAGGAGTGGCTGAGGGAGCATTTATTGCACAAGTTAGCGCGTTGGAGTGAGGAGGCCAGTCTGGACACGTCAGTGAAGTCACTGAGACTAGTGCCAGTGGACAGGTACAATCAGTTGTACAACCAGCTGAAGCTGAAGTACGGTCAGCCCATGGTGAAGGTACAGTCAGCGTCAAATAATGTCTTGTGACTAAGTGGTGCTCAAAGTAAGCATCAATAGCAGACATGTATATAGGAAAACCTCCACTACCAAACACTCCCACTAGTGAACACCTCTCACTACCAAACACTCCCACTAGTGAACACCTCTCACTTCTCAACACTTTTTTTTCAGTCACAAATGTTTACATGTTATTGAATAGGCACCTGGGTGTTCTTGAATGCTCATAACCTTTCACTACCGAGCACCTCTCACTTCTGAACACCGAACACTTTTTTTCAGTCGCAAAACCACAAATGAACCTCCCACTACTGAACATGTGCTTTCTTTGTGAGCCATAACCAGGCCCAAGGTCAGTTGCTGGTTATAAAACCTGGCACATTTCATGCATGTAAATCACCCTGCTGGGTCAACACAAGAAGGCTGATAAGACATGTCTTTGTGATGCTCTGCTTCCCACTCTGTCTCTGTGGTTAACAGATTACACCTTGGTTGGTACAATCAAGGAGGTGAGATAGAGATCTGTATCTAGACTCCTTGGTACAATTTATTAAAACTATGGTCTAATTTTCTGTGAAAGAATGCCTGGCTTAGCTCAGAACTGAGTTTGGTTGGTCTCTCAGTATTATAAAATGGGAGCACTATATATTTACAATTACATGTATTTGCTTTAACTCATTCCATACTATGATGACAGGCCTTGGTCAGTGGTTCTGGCACTGCCTGGCCAGTCATGCTGCAGCTGCCCTTGTGGCAGCTGCAGCATGATTTGCCAGACAGTGCCAGAACCACTGACTTAAGACTATAGGCATGTTGGTACCTGAATGAAAGCTCTTTTCATGTAGAGTTTAAATGTGCAATTGTCGTCTTAAATCTAGGTAAATATACGCAAAAATCAGGGACTGGTATGGAATGAGTTAATTAATAAGTGGAATGCATTGCATGGATTTGCTGATAACAAGCGAAGTTAATAAGACTGACTACACTGTGATATATTTGCAGGTGTGGCCTGAGAAGACAGACCCTCAGAAGTTTGTCTTTGAAGATGTGGCAATCGCAGCTTATTTATTGGCAAGTTTTGAAAATACCACATTATTCTGTGATGACAGTCGAGGGGTTGGCCCACCATGCATTCAGTATGGAGAGTGCTTTTGAATGTTGTGTCTCTTGACCTTGTTCAACCCTTTCCTACTTGAAGGGAGTATCAGTCAACAGATTTCCTTGACGAGTTGGGCAATAAGAAAGCTGTTGACCTGGGTCATGTTATGTTGATCAGTCTCATATACAGTCCTCAGTCAAAATGTTTTTTCATTACTGTTGAAATTAGTAAAAACATTGAAGCAGATGACATTTGACCACCAGCTGGTTTAAGGAGGAAACTGTCAAAAAGGAGCTTTCATGAGTGTTCTGCTGTCATTTAACTCATTCCATACTATGGTCACAGGCCTTGGTCAGTGGTTCTGGCACTGCCTGGCAAGTCATGCTCTAGCTGCCACAAGGGCAGCTGCAGCATGACTTGCCAGGCAGGGCCAGAACCACTGACTTAAGACTATTGGCATGTTGGTACTTGAACGAAGGCTCTTTTCATGAAGAATTTAAATATGCAATTGTCATCTTCAATGCAGGTAAATGTACAGAAAAATCAGGGACTGGTATGGAATGAGTTAAATGATTACTGGACAGTTTTCTTAAATTGTAATTTCCGTGTTGATTCAACAGCAAAAAGTCATATACTTGAATTGGAAATTTATCTTTGATCTTCAGCACAAGTGGAGAAATAGAGAGATTCAAGTCTCTGATTTTTTTTGTTTGTTTTTTTTTTTTTTGACATTTCAGTTGCTGTGGGAAGAAGAGAGAATAGAGCGCCATCTAGAGGCCAAACAGTCATTTGTGGACCTGGGTTGTGGCAATGGACTCCTGGTGTACATACTGGCAGCTGAGGGGGTATTAAACATTCTCTTGTTTGTGCAGCAAAGATTTTCATTTACGGCACTAGGTAGTACATTGAAAGTAGTATGAGAGATGAGGAAAAAATTTCAGTAATTGATGTAACTTGTATAAAAGTGGCTTCTTTTCAAAGTCCCATATCTCTGCAATATCTTGGATAAATATTTTCAGTCTGTTTCCGCATGTCTTTGGACGATTTTGACTTTGTCAATCAATTTATCCATAAAAATAACCCATTTACTGCCAGAAGTGAAAATCTTTTCACATATCTGTCATGCTATTCCAACAAAATATCTGGGAATATCTGTGAAAGGTACTGAATATCTATGTGTAGTTATACATGAGCAGATGCATCAATGATGTTTGAAAACAACAGCCACACTTTCTCCTTTATTTCTGCAGCCAATTGACATGGGGTTTAGTTTTTTGTTCAGGGGTCACGCAGTGCAGGACTGGTAAATCAATACCAACCCCCACCCTCCCACCATACAGCACATCCTTTTGGATGGGCCCAGCCTTGTAATTACGTCAACATTGACCACACCTCGCTGAAGACGGCCACATCTGTGACGTCTAATGACGTGACGTTACTAACATGCATGTTAATGCCTTTTTATAAATACAAGGTGCCAGTGGCCATTAGCTCAGTCCTGACGAGTCACTTCAGTGACGAAACCAGTTGACTTTCTTTTTGGCAATTTTTAAACTCTGGGTTGCAGCATATGGTCTTGCCCAGTCTCAATTGTTTGAAAACAATAGTTAAGTTACATTTTTGACTTCATTACATGCATATTTCTGTCAAGACACCACAGGTCTGCCTGCTATGGCAGCATGTCTTCCTGCCTGCTATGGCAGCATGTCTTCCTGCCTGCTATGGCAGCATGTCTTCCTGCCTGCTATGGCAGCATGTCTTCCTGCCTGCTATGGCAGCATGTCTTCCTGCCTGCTATGGCAGCATGTCTTCAAGTTCACTGGTCAAGGTCTTGACACTTGCTTGGGTTTTCAATCCAGCAAATTTTGCCATCACTATTTATGTAAAGTAATTTAGGTCGCCCATTTATGGTCAGTTCTTGATGTGTTATCCTGCACTCTGTGCTCTTGCACTTGCAGCCTCAACTCTTAACTCAGCCTTAACTCTTAACTCAGCCTTAACCCTTAACTCAGCCTTAACTCTTAACTCAGCCTCAACTCTTCACTCAGCCTCAACTCTTAACTCAGCCTTAACCCTTAACTCTTAACTCAGCCTTAACTCTTAACTCAGCCTTAACTCTTAACTCAGCCTTAACCCTTAACTCAGCCTTAACTCTTAACTCAGCCTTAACCCTTAACTCAGCCTTAACCCTTAACTCAGCCTTAACTCTTAACTCAGCTTCAACTCTTAACTCAGCCTCAACTCTTAACTCAGCCTTAACTCTTAACTCAGCCTTAACTCTTAACTCAGCCTTAACTCTTAACTCAGCCTTAACCTTTAACTCAGCCTCAACTCTTACAGTTAAGCCCGTCTAAAACTTAACAGCCAAATGTATTTTTTGTGTTGCAAAGTGTTGCACTGGGGTTTGTAAAGGTTGTAAAAGGTTTGCAAAAGGTTGACAAAGGGTTTGTAAAAGATTGGCAAAAGGTTGACAAAAGGTTTCAAATGGTTGAAACGGTTGCAAACCATTTCAACATTTTAATTGATAAGGTTGAGAAAGTGTGTGAAATGGTTGTTAACCATTAAAGAATGGTTTAAAAGGGTTTCAATGCAATAAGAGGAAATGGTTTGGAAAGTGTTAGAAATGGGTTTGAAAAAGGTTTGCTTTTCAGTCAAAAGGTTGGAAAAAGGTTGCAAATGGTTGATGCGTTTGGTGACTGTTAAGTTTAATGCAGGCTTAACTGTAACTCAGCCTTAACCTTTAACTCAGTGTCAACTCTTAACTCAGCCTTAACTCTTCATGGCCAATTTCAACAAAAGTTGATGTGTTCTGAATTGACATAACAATCATAGATTCAAATTCTCTGTAAACTGACCCTTCATTCAATACCAGCTGACAGTTACAGACACCACAATAATGGTTCAGGTCAGCAGTTTTTCAGTGTGCCCAAAGACTGTCAAGGAAAGCTGTTGACAAACCTCCATGTTGACTTTAAGTGATGTTCCATTGCCCCATTGTTATCACAGCATGCGGGCCTGGGACTGGATGTCAGGAGGCGTGGAATATGGGACCTGTACGAACCCAACCCTAACCTACAGGTGAGTATGACAAGTATACCTTGGCACAAGCCTTCACCCTTTGTCTGATTGATCAAGAATATAGAAATGAATCACAATTTACATGTATTGGTATGACATGGATATCATTATTACAAGCAAAATGATAAATTTCAAACATTCTTTTGGTCCCATTTCCCAGATGATTAGGCCACAAAAATAGGCCTAAAACAAACATAATGTAACTAGGAAAGATGATTTGCTGCATAGCAAATCAGTGTGTGTGTCTTCAAAGCATATTGGTATGATAATGTACAACTATTCCATAACACAGGAGTAGAAGTTTGAATGGCATCTCTATCTATTATAGCTTTGAAGTTATTCAAGATCTAAAATTTCTAATGGTGCTATTTAGCATAATTTAAATTGCTACAACTTTTATTTTAAATTCATTAGGTGTGCAATGGTCAACAACCCCATAGTAGAAGTTGGAATGACATCTCTGTCTATTATAGTGTTGAAGATATTCAAGATTAAAAATTTCGAATACTGCTAATTAGCATAATTTGAATTGCTACAACTTTTGCTTTAGATTTATTACATGCGCAATGGTCAATAACCACCTAGTTGAAGTTGGAATGACTTCTCTATCTATTATACTTTTGAAGATATCCAAGATTTAAAATTTCAAATGCCCGTAATTTGCATAATTTTAAACATCTTCATTCCTTTGTATGAAACGGTCAAACTCCTTGGATGTAGGTACAATCATGCCAAGTTTGGAGTTTCTATGTATAATATTGTTCGAGAAAAGTGTCAGACAAATTTGCTGGTAAAGAAGAAAGAAAGAGAGAGAGAGAGAGAGAGAGAGAGAGAGAGAGAGAGAGAGAGAGAGAGAGAGAGAGAGAGAGAGAGAGAGAGAGAGAGAGAGAGAGAGAGAGAGAGAGAGAGAGAGAGAGAGAGAGAGAGAGAGAGAGAGAGAGAGAGAGAGAGAGAGAGAGAGAGAGAGAGAGAGAGAGAGAGAGAGAGAGAGAGAGAGAGAGAAGGAAGGATGGAAAGAAAAAGAAAGAAAGGAAAAACAAAAAAGTGTGTGTTGACACACACACTTTAATTATTTTGTGTTTGGTAGGTGAAAGTATTAAGACTTCACAATTAAATGGACTCACAGAAAAAAAAATTGTAAGTTTAAAGGGTTTAACTTTCAAAATCTCAGTTTATCCCCATTACCGCTGCTTCTAATACTTTCAGTTAATAAAAGAATTTCAAAAGTTTGGTGGTTGAAGTTTAAAGGAGGAATGTGGTACTTTGTTACAGCTGAGAGAAGAATCCATCTTGCCTTCAGATCAGAATCTGTTCCCTCAGCATGACTGGTTGATAGGTAACCATAGTGATGAACTAACACCCTGGATACCAGTCATGGCAGCCAGGTAAGTAACCATGGCAGCAGACTGACTCATTTTATGCCAATCATGGTGGCTACATAAGTCTCAGTACTTGTTGATTGGTAGCCACAGCAACAAACTAACTTAGTGGATACAAAAACTGACTTTTGGTAAGCACGGGAATCATAGGGATCAGCTGATCACCTGGATACTCGGACAAGCTCTGTCGAGGTCCCATGGATGCATCCATGCAAGTTCTTTGGGAATATGTTATGACACGGAAGGGTGAATACATGTAATATACTTCACAAAATGGAACGTAAAAAGTCTTACCATTAAAGCCATATATGTTGATTAAACATGGTACTGTTTCATTGACATTTAAAGGCAATACTCAAAGGATTGACTGAAGACATACTGTATTTATGCATGAAAGTGATGCACATCATTGTCACATACGTGTAAGTATACGACAGTGAAATATTGTCACAAAAGTGTACCACAGTGAGACACTGGCCCTTAAGTATACCACAGTGACACACTGGCCCTTAAGTATACCACAGTGACACACTGGCCCTAAAGTATACCACAGTGACACACTGGCCCTTAAGTATACCACAGTGACACACTGGCCCTTAAGTATACCACAGCGAGACACTGACACACTGGCCCTTAAGTATACCACAGTGAGACACTGGCCCTTAAGTATACCACAGTGACACACTGGCCCTTAAGTAAACCACAGTGACACACTGGCCCTTAGGTAAACCACAGTGAGCCTAAGGTCTGACTGACATAGTGTCTTTATGTTGCTCTCTTATAGCATTGTACCATGTCTTATAATCCTGAAATACTGGAATTTGATTTGTAAATGTATAATCACCACTTGAGATGGATGGAGTACATATATCTACATTTTGCTTGCCCAGACAGTATCCAGTTTTAAATATTAGCATAAATAGAATTTCTTCAGACCACAAAGTATCCTTTAACTTCTGAAAAAAGTCTTTCGTATTCATATAAACAGTACAAGAGTTCCTTGTATCCAAAGTGTACCCTAGAAATTTTGTTCATATCAGTTTTTAGGCCCTGGAACATCAAACACCTTTACAGAGACATATCACAACAAAAATTAGTGTAATACTAAATCTGCTCCACATTTCTATTGGATATGTAAATCATCCTATGTCCAATTCAGTGTCTGCCTGTACAGATTCTCCAAGAGCTTGTATCTCCAAAGTCTAACAGGATACTGGCTGTTAGGGGATCAGTGCAGGCATGACAGTGAATAAGAGAGGTCACAATGAGCTATTTTATGTGCAGTTTGCTGAATGCACAACACAAGACACAAAATTCTTGTGGGCTGCAGTCGGGAATATTTTTATTGGACCAAGAATACATTGAAGTATTGCAAATATATTTTTTTTTAAAAACTCCCAGTTGTGAGTGCAAACAAAAAATGTGTAACTGTGACATGTTGTGACTAGGACAAGGATGACAGTAAGTTGGCCAGGGGGCTTGCATTGAGTTCATTGGTCGACCACTATCGCGAGAGCAATCAAGAAGTTACAGTAAACAAATTTAGAATCAACCTTTGTCACATAACTAATGACTTGAATTTTACATATAATGAGGTTACTTTGAACTTACATCCATGGCAACAAATTTTTTTAAATGTTTTGCTTATGTATAGTGAAAGCATCATTTAGGGGATTACAGACATAGCAATGAGGTATTGGATTGATAGGATCACATCAATTTATATTTATTGTTTGATGTATGAAGAGAAACCTCTAAACGATGCATGTATATTTTATCTGCAGTTTTTTTCTGTTGAATCACAAAACAGAGAGTTGAAACAGAGACCAACTCCCTGTAACTAGTGAAAATAAACATTTGTTTCCCGTGGGGTTGAACAGAACTTGCTTGCCTCTGAGAAGTTAAGCTGTGGACGAAACTGGTCAGGCATTTTCACACATCATGTATCTACCTTTATCAATGCATCTTGTCTTTCTATTTATCTTTAGTATGTTGTGTATTCCCATAAGATTTTATGATAAAATAACATGCAATACATTGAATAGTTTTGCAGAAAAAGTCATAAAATTTAATGTATTTTTACATATAAGAATGCAACGAAATACCACAAGAAATTTTGTGTTTCTGGGTAGAGTGCTATTAAAGTTACATAGATATTAATTACAATCATGGAAACTAATGGAAATACACATCTCTAGCCCATCTACCAACAAAGCCCTCTACTCAGAATGACATGAACCAGTTGACCTTGACCAGGTTGACTTTAGAATGATCTCTAATGACATCGTCTGCACCACAAATGGCTCATACTCGGCTTCCAATTACTTTTCGTTGGGAACCAGTCTACTTGTTAAGTTCTCCTTTCATATATATTCTAGGTCTTCCAGTCAGTGTTCCTACTTTGTTCTGCCATGTTGCCATTTTGACTTTGACCGCAAATTCAGCAAGAAGGTGTCTGGAACAAGTCAGTACCGGACATACCTTGATTACGTACAACAGATTGGAGAGGTGTGTGGCTTCAAGGTGGAGGAGGACGTACTGAGGATACCCTCCACTAAGAGGGTGAGTTTGAGGAAAAGTTATGAAGGTAGTGGCGGGACAAAATTTGGCACCTGACAATGTCCAATGTGGACTCCTTGGTAAGATCTGAAGTTGACAGTTTCTTATGTGAACTCCTGGTATGATTGGAACTTGACATTGTCCGATGTGATCCCCTTGGTATGACCAGAAGTTGACATCAAAGTGTCTAATTATACGAATAGTAGAAACAGTAACACATCTTCCGTGTAGTTCTCAGCCCCCCAAAATATCACAATTCAATCTCTCTCTATGTTCCATGGCCAGTCCAGTCAGTGTGAACAATGTGAACTCCTTGATCTGAAGCCGATAAAGCCCAGTGAAGGATTCCATGATCCAAGCTTGTTTATTTGACCAATAACCTGTACCTACAGGAAAGATTGTAGTCAACCACAAATAAATTGAAAAAAAGAAAAAGAAAAAAACCCAGGATTTATAAATTTTGAATGTTCAATATGTGGTAGGGGAAATGCACATTAACACCTTTGATAGGCTGCTAGCATGCGTGACACCCCAGCATGAAGTGATGAGGCAAAAGTGATCATGTGCTGCTGTTAAAAAAAGAAGAAAAATGAATAAACATGGACAAAAGAAGTATGCTATTAGCTCAGTTAGAATTACAAACATAACAGTTAGGTATACTGAATGATTACTCATATTTACCAATAAAATATTTTTTATTGTAAAAAGAAAATCCAAAATAACTGTGTATGTACCATGAAGACAACAGAGGGTTGCTGTTTACCTGTTTTGCATGTACTTTGTAGGTGTGTCATATTGGAAGGCACAGAACTTATGAAGCCGAGGCATCCACTCAAGTTAATGACCAAATATCAGATTTCATATCTCATAGGTGTCAGAAATCACACTTTAAAACTGCTGCAACTTCTAATCATTCCAACCATGATGTAGAAGCCAAGGGCAGTACCGAGACCCACCTACCCGATGGAAAGTCACTCGGGGGTGCTGAGGGTTCATGGGCAGCCAACTTCCAGCCAAGACCTGCCCAGGAAGTGTCAAGGAGTCCTAGTTTACTTGAGCCAGAGCTGAAGGAAAAAATTATCTCTGAAGTGTTCAGCGCTGTCCTGAATGCGGTTGATGCTACCAATGTTTCACTGGAGGATGGGCGGTCATGGAATGCCGGAGGTTGGTTCCTGTATAGAGGGGTTAAAAAGGTTTTATTGATTTTGTAAATTAGGAATGAAAAAGGTTATGGTATATGAATTGTGAAGCTGAAAGTGTTCATGTGAATCATTTAGGGAAACACGAATCAATGTTTAACTGAATGCATGCCATGGATAGCAATCATACATTGTGGAGCCGCCGTGGCCAAGTGGTTACTGCCCTCTCTTTGTACGCAAGGGGTACAGGGTTCAACTTCCAGCCAATCCAAAGGGATTTGTCCCTGGCTGTTTCCCTGCAGTGACCACTTAACTGTTCAAAGGCTTAGTGGGACATGTTTGGGTTACCTGTGCCTGATTGTGACAGCGGCGATGATGGAGGCTGCAAGTCCCCGGACTCAGTGGTGGCCACTGTGAGAAATGGACTCACGACAGGTCCCACCACACACATGTGTGAATGGTTGATTGAGTGGCTAATGCAAGAGGGCCCTGGGGGAGATAAGCTTCAGGTTACCAGGTTTACCCTCTATAAATAAGGTTTACTACCACAACTACTACACACTTCTTTGAATAAATTAATTGTAGCTTCAAATTCCTCCTGTCATTGTCAGCACCAGGCTGCCTGGTCTAAACTCCAGGTCAACAGCTTTCCTTGGGCACAATGCATCGAGAGTGTGCCAAGGAAAGTTGTTGACTCCGTTGATGTTGACTCAGTCTAGAGATTAGTATTGTGAGCATTAATGTTGGCTCAGTCAAGTATTGTGAGGGTTAATGTTGGCTCAGTCTAGAAATTAGTAATGTGAGGGTTAATGTTGGCTCAGTCTAGAGATTAGTATTGTGAGGGTTAATGTTGACTCAGTCAAGAGATTGGTACTGTTAGAGCTAATGTTGACTAAGTCTACATGTTAATTTCGTGAGGGTTAATGTTGACTCAGTCAAGAGATTAGTATTGTGGTGGTTAATGTTGACTCGGTCTACATATTAATATTGTGAGGGTTAATGTTGACTCAGTCAAGAGATTAGTATTGTGAGGGTTAATGTTGACTCAGTCTAGAGATTAATATTGTGAGCGTTATTAAATGTTGACTCACTCAAGAGATTAGTATTGTGAGGGTTAATGTTGACTCAGTCTAGAGATTAGTTTTGTGAGCGTTAATGTTGACTCAGTTTAGAGAGTAGTATTCTGAGGGTTAATGTTGACTCAGTTTATAGATTAGTATTCTGAGGGTCAATGTTGACTCAGTTTATAGATTTAATAGTATTCTAAGGGTTAATGTTGACTCAGTTTATAGATTAGTATTCTGAGGGTTAATGTTGACTCAGTTTATAGATTAGTATTCAGAGGGTTAATGGTGACTCAGTTTAGAGATTAGTATTGTGAGGGTTATTGATAGACTGTGAATAGGTTCTTCTCTTTACAGTAAACAAATGACGCCCTTGGCTGCGGGGGACAGGAAACATTGTGAACCTGAGGCATGGACTGTCAACCTGAAGCAAAGCTGAGGGTTTACAGTCCATCCCGAAGGTTCACAATTCTGCCTGTCCCCTAAAGCCAAGGTGTCATTTGCTTTATTATACTGAAAAATAATAAATCACTAAAACAACAGAATTTCCACACAATAACAGTGCAGATCAGAATTACAGTAAGTGGCACCATGCTATAAGACATGGAAGCCTGATTTCTGTCGTACAGGTTTTACTGTGTGTTGTCTCCTTGCTACATGTAAATGTTTTCATGATCAATAATAGTTGCAAAATTGTAATTGTAATTTGAAATAATAAGATTAATTTCCTTGTTTTGCCAGGTTCAGTAGAGTTATGTGACATTGCCAGCATGTTAGATAAGGACACATTATGCAAATTAAAGAACAAGTGCGGAGGACTCCAGACATTGCTGAGGAATCACCACTCCATCTTCATGGGTGAGTGTCTGATCTTAAAACTTCTAAGTGCTGGCTGTGACAACACACACGCTTCCTGAATTAAAGATGACTCCATCCTTAAATTCCTCACGGAAAGGATCTTGCATTCAAGTACACATACCAGCACATGCTTTGTTGAAGTTTGGCAGTTGTAAATTGTCTAGGTCAGCAGCTTTCTACAGTGGGTGCAATGAAAATTCATTGCCAATTTTGACAAAAGTCAGTATGCTGTGAATTGACATACATGAAATAGATTCACATTCTTTGTAAACTAGCCTTTCATTCAAGAACCAGCATATCTACACCAGCAGAGACCCTAAGAGAACACAAAAATGGCCTAGGTCAACAGCCTTCCTTATATTAGCATGCTTGTGCACATGCTCAGCAAGCGACAGGTCTGATGTGATCAAGTTAGAAGATTCCCATATTTTCCGTAAGCAAATATACATGTATTATCAAGTTTCATTTCACTTGTACAACCAAGGAGAAACACAAGACAGAAGTTTGTTGCAAGTAAACTTGTTAAGACTATACTTGTTTACATCTCATTAATAGAGATCTACTTTTAACAGGCAAGTTCCTCTTTATAACTGCTCTTTGAAGACACTTATATTTCTTTGTCAGTTTACCTGTATTTTAAGACTGCCTGTAGTATAAGACCACCTTCTACTGGCAGTCAGGATGGTTTTCAGTATTAGGGACACATACCACTGTCAAATGAGCATCAACACCAAGGCCTGATGCTCCACTTTGTTCATTTTGCCCCATATGGGTCCCTTGTACCAAATTTGAGCAAGATCTTTGTAAAGATCTGAACAGACTACATAAAGACAAGTCTGATGCATGCATGAAGTTACAGCATGCTGCTGTAATCATGTGACTTCATTTAACCCTTTCAGTGCCAATCACATCTTAAGTCAAACTAGTCTGAATTTATCATTAGGATCTCAGATTCGTATTCCTTGTAAAAGGACCTTTCATTCAAGCACCAGTATGCCTATTGTTCCAAAGAGAATACCCCAGGTCAACAGCTTTTCTCGGCATGCATTGGGTGCATTGTGCCCAGTGGGCACCAAGAAAAGATGTTGACTCAGTCCAAAATTTGGCACTGAAATAGTTAAGGGCATGGTACACTTTCACAGCACTTCACACAGAAAATAAGACTTCGCTCCAAACATGTCCTTATATACACTAGACTTCTGATATGAGCTCAGATAAACTATATATTTTCTATTTATTATGCAGTGGAATGTCCCTGTTAAGACCACCTGAGGGACTGAAAAATGTGGTCTTAATAGGGGAGTGGTCTTAATGTGGATATAATTTAATTAAGGATAAACAAAAATGGGTCTGTAAATTAATGGTCTTAATATAGAAATGCTCTCTTTATGGAGGGGGTTTTAATTGGAGATTCTACTGTACATACAGATTAAGCTATTAAAAATAATGAAATCTTGGTAAGTGTTAAGAAATTTAATTTTAATTGCTTAATTGAAAAACTTTTAATTTTACCTGTTTTTGCAGAAAAACAAAAAAATAGCATAAATACCCAAAATGGGAAACAGGTGGGTTTAATCTTTAATGGCAAATGTTTGATGTATAAGGCATGGAGATATTGGGTGCATTCTTATTCTTGGATTTTGCAGTGCGTGGTGGTTGCGTAAAGCTGCGCAACTGGATGCAAGATGCAGAGGAAGAGGCTGCGAAAAATTTTATGAAAGCAAAATCTAGACAAAAGAACAAGCGGCCATCAGACAGCAAGAAACTGTTAAAGACTAAATTATGCTGGTTCCATCGACACCATCCTGATGGGTGCCCAAGACCTTTACAGCAGTGTACTTATGCTCATGGAGCCGGGGAACTAACTGCAAGGTAGCACAATGGATAAGAAGTGACATGGACCAGAAGAGTGGGTGACTTGTAGTGCTGACATGAAGATTTTCACTATCAGTGCCAATTTGGCTTAAAGGGCATCATCTTTAACCAAATACAACACACACAGACTTCCATGGCATGGACAATCTTGTTTTACCCATTATCACTGAAATATTCTTCACAATGTCAAGGCTTGTCCCTGAACCGTGTAGCCTCCCTGCTGTGGGCTTCAGGGCTCTCCCTGAACCGTGTAGCCTCCCTGCTGTGGGCTTCAGGGCTCTCCCTGAACCGTGTAGCCTCCCTTCTGTGGGCTTCAGGGCTCTCCCTGAACCGTGTAGCCTCCCTTCTGTGGGCTTCAGGGCTCTCCCTGAACCGTGTAGCCTCCCTGCTGTGGGCTTCAGGGCAAGGCCTTGACCTTGTGATGATGTGAAATACTCGTCAACTTTACATATAGCTGCCACTTCCTGTTGAATCAGGGATGTGCATACAGATGTGCACTGTGGTTAACACGGTTAATAAACAGACGAATTGATGTGCTTTTCTTTACATGCATGACAAATGATTCAAAACATCATTCCGATACTTGCACGTCAATGTCATTAAGATCAAATTGATAAGCTAAACTTTACAATTTGTTGGGAGTCTTCCTGTAAAACATGGTGATACATAAACCAATACTTGGGGGGGGGGGGGTGTTAAAGGAACAGCCCAAATGAAAGTAAGTTGTACATAGGAAAGCTTTTATCATCTTTGGTTCAGAAGCAGTTTTGGGCTGGTTGGGAAACTAGAAATGTCTTGATGCTTGATGTAGATATTTTCATTTGACCATTGCATAATCATAATTATGCTTTATAGGGCATCCTTTGCAATGAACTGGTTGTGTTGACACTGAATTTGTCAAATGGATAATTATGTATGTCAAATTCCACAGATGCAAGTACTTTAATAAATACAGGGTTTTTATATCTTGTATTGTCATTGTGAAAGCAGAGAATTTCAATTCGAGCTCATTCCATAATGCAGATTACACAACTGAAGACAGATTTTACAGCCTGCTAAACAGACTAAACTCCATGTATGCTCCAGTATTTCCACTCACAAGAATACAAGGAGAGGAGGCCAAGGGCAACTGTACATGTTTAACAATACATAAAAATGATTTTAGATTATTTTGTTTTCTGAAGTATGGTGAAAACTTGCATATTTATAGTATTACATGAATGAGTTTTAGGGTCTGAGCAAGTGGCTGCACAATCCAGCTTTGCATTTTGCTTTGAAAAATCAGCATTTTACTAAGATCAAGGGGAAGGGATGTGTGAATTAGTACTCTGTGTGCTACTGAGAAAATGTGGAGAATTTTGACTGGTCCGTTAGAACACAAGTCATTTTGTAATTTTTATTATCATGTTTGGGTCAATTTTAGTGCTATAAAGCCGTTCTATACATATTATATAGGCCCAACCACTATGGGCCCTGTAATAAAATCATTAGAAAGTGCTGCAATAGGCCTACGGTTCGGCAGAGTACCTATAACCAGAAGTACCAATATATGATATACTATTATGGGCTAAGCTACTCTCCAGGCCACCTGGTGTCATCTGCTGTCAGTCAGACTGCTGAATCTCTGCTTGAACATTTGGCATCCAGTGCTGCACAACTTACTGAGGTAGGCCAACATGAGACAAACAGATCAAAGCATGGTTTGTTGTTGATAAGAAGAATGTCAACTCACATTGGGGACCATATCGTAACTCCTTCCCTTCCTTTACTCATTCTGCATATATGGCGCCCAGTGCTCGTTGATATTCTTCGTATCCACAACAAACCATGATATAATCTATACATATGCTGTAGGCGCTTCAAGCTGGAGAATACGAGGTCTGTAGACTTCACTTTACATGAGAACTTTTATAAAATATTTATTGTAGGACCTAGATGTAACAATATACCTACAGAAGTGCATGCTCTAGTAGTACAGGCTCTTTGAGAAACAGCAGGGTGTCATGCAGTACCAAGTCCACAAGAGAGATTTGACTGAAAATATAGCAAGCCACAATGGTGGAAATACCTGGTAAAATGCATGGTACCACTTCACGCCATGAAGATATTTCAGATCATATTACAGAGTTGGTGCATTGTTTAATGACCGTTACTGCTGTTAAAATAAAAGTGAAAGCATTTTCATTTCAAACATTTTGCACAGTACACCAAGCAGGATCACTGGGGGCATTTGTAGTTGGGCACCACAGATGTTCAGAGCTACGGCCACACTGTCACTGGCATGCGACTTTCACCCTGTACCTGTCAAGTTCCAAACACACCATCTCCAGCATGAGAGAAGCTCATTACACACTGTTCGTTCAAAGAACCATTGCCACCATGCAGTTGCTCAGTGCACAGTTTACTTGTTGGCAAGCCTCAAGCAGGCTCAAACTATCAAACTTTAGCAATTATTGTGATTAAGATTTTAGTGCATTTTCATTTTTTTTTCCAAACTCTTCTTTAACTAATCACCTAATTTATTGTTCTGGATGGAGAGAAAGAAAGTACACATTAATAACACGTTAATATTCTAGTAATTTTTAATTGGAAAATGTTCCATGCAGATTCATCAACATTGTTTTTCAGAGTCAAATTGTGTGAATTGGGATAGGGGAGGGAGAGACGGAGGGAGAAGAATTTAGTCTTACAATATACATCCACTTCTGGAGACTGAAAATATTTACTTAGCTGCTCCACTACTTGAGATGGACAAAATGTACTTGGCTGCTGCAGGACCTTCCAGTAACATTTCCCAGGTGTCTATCACAATCACAGGCTTTCCACCAAAAACCTCATGCAGGAATAATCTTAAACAACCACGAGACTTAACAGATTTCCTGACCATGCCAAGTAATGCTCTTGACAAGGGACATATTCTCGGAGTTACATGCATGTCACTGGTTTTTCTTAACAGCAACAAGGAGTGCTTTGACCAGCAGGTGGCCAATGAAGTGTCAATCATCATGCATGGGATGGGTCGGACAAGGTATCTGCTTATCAGCCCAGGAAGTGGCCAATACCTTAACCACTGGTGCCCCTGCCAGCCCTGGGTCACATGGACAGATGAAAGGAAACTAACAATCACATGACAGCCCCATAGGATCACATCACAACTAAGAGTATTGCCTACTATGGTAAAAGTGGCCCAGTTTTCCCATGGTGACCAGAGCACTAATTGCCTTTAAAATGTAAAATGTGAAAGTGAAAGTGAAAATGAAAATTGAAAACTATACCATAAGTTAACCCTTAAAGGCTGATTTAAGATCGAGTCAACAGCTTTCCTTGGATGGCATTATGCACAAAGTGTCCCGAGGAAAGCAGTTGACTAAGACTACTTTCGCTTTAGACTAGGTTGGTATTTGAATGAAAAGTATCTTCATGAGGAATTTGGATCCTTTAACCATTATATTTTTAACAGTAATAAGAAAACAACTATAGCAGTGATTAGCACTTTAAAGGTTAACTTGGCCTCAGTCTAAGTGGGAACATGTGAATGGGTACTTTCTTCCTTTATGAATTGTAACAAATCACTGCTGTACAGTAACTGATAATTTATTTATGCACCGATCGTACAAATCTAGCAAGTCAGTAAAAACAGGTTAGACTGGCCTGCAAAAGATGGCATGTCTGTTCTCCATTTACACACTCAGTGCTACTCTAACATTCTGCTCCACCTGTTTATGTTCAACAAAGTATCCAACAACAAAATACCTCGTGTCTATAAACATTTTTCACAGCTTGATGTAAAACTACCAGAGATTCTCATCTTCTGCTGGCATTTCCATTCAAGTTTCTTGGCTGCTTCAACGGATGTTAATTTGTTGTTCATGATGTGTACACCAGGTAGCAGCACAGAACTAGCATGAAGCTCCTTTCCTGCTGACACCTATGCATGTATTTTCTTTCACAACGGCACTAAAATGTCCAGTGCATACACATATTTAATTTCACAGGTGGCTCTTATCAGTGGCCTGCACTAACAAATCCTTTGAGTTCCTCCAGGAATTTGATGTATTTTTTATGTTCAAATGCAGTGCTGAAGTCCACGAGATTATCCACAAAGTCTGCGTCAATCCCTCGTTCCTCCAATAAGTTCAGCAACAGATCATACAGGTTCTAGAAAAAATAAAAACAAGACAGCACAATTACAGTTCTGAGACAATTGTACAAACCGCTCGATTGAGTGGCATCTTCCATGTTTAGCATGATGTGGGAAGAGCCATTTGTGAAGGGGGGAGGGGGGAGGGGGGGTGTCCCCGTACACAGGTCCTGGAAAGACTCCATCCAAGTAAGTCTATCAAAGATAAATAAACTATAAACTCTATTTTATTTAGCCTCTGTGTTACAGAATTTTGTCACGTTTGACTTTTTCAGCCATTGTCAATTTGGCAAACCCTTCACGTACCACTGACTCATCATTATGTAGCAAAAAGTCGGGCACAAATGTTTTAGCAACAATTTCCATTTTTGACAAATCCCGATAATCCAACACTTGAATACAAGATGTTTTGGGCCACCCTTCTTACAAAATCTTTATATTGAATGTTTTGATAAAAACTGAAGTCCTAAGCTTTTTTTTTTTTCTTCACATGAACAATATGTGGACATATCTAATCCAACCACAGCTGGACAATAATATCCCAAACACAAAAACAAACACAAAAAGAGGTTCCATGCTGCAAGTGTATTTGCATAATTATACTTACCCCATCCATTATGGATGCGTTAACTGCGTACACTTTTTCGTCCCATTCACCATTATGTAGTGTCACCTCTTCTATTTCTATAACATCTTCTGCAAGTACAACAGTTATGCATATAAAGCTAACTTTTGAGAGTTGTTTCTGTGCTTTTCTTCATACATTTTATTATTTAAAATGTTCTAGGACTTTCACTTCACTGAACCCATTTCCTTGGTTATTCAAACTGATGTCCTAAGCTATTTTGGGACTCTGTCAACTATTTTGCCCCATCAAATTGCACCTGATACATCAAGACGTCCATGTTCTTTCAATATGTATGCCAGGTGGCACTACATCCAATGGATCAGAACTCCCAGTTTTGTGCAATGTGCATTGACTGGGTCAACTGGATTTACCAAAGGGTACTATGGTCCTGGAAAAGGACAGAGTTCAGTGATCACAGCAAGCAATCAACATGCACACTGACCAACATGTTACCACCAGGTCCTCCTGGTATTAGCAACCCATAAAACTTGTCAGTTTATGTCTGCTTCATAAGATGCCTTTCTGCCAAATTTGATTAAAGTCTACTGCAAAGTTGCTACATGTGTCATATGCACTTAAAAGTGTACACGCATCACATTGATTCAGTTCTCCATTTGGCAACTGAAAGTGGGGCAGCCACTCTAAAAACTGACAGCACAGATGTAATGAAGTTTATATATTCCATATAGAAATACAATTGTCCTAAAGAGTTAATCTAAAGAAATATTAACTCTTTCAGTGCCAAATTTTGGGCTGAGTCAACAGCTTTTCTTGAAGTGCATTGAGCCCAATGCACCCAATATGCGCCAAGAAAAGCTGTTGACTCAGTCCAAAATTTGGCATTGAAAGAGTTAATATTTAATTAGATCACTCTTTTGGGCAGCATGCTGGCACTTGAATGAAAGGTCTGTTTATAAGGAATATGAATATGGAATCCATATGATAATTCAGACTAGTTTGAATTAAGTAGATCAACTTAAATCATGCTTGGCACTGAAAGAGTTCATTTTCTTGTGGCAAGTGGACTTTACAGAAGGTACCACTGGACTCAAGTAGTCAGGGGAAAACTAATCTTGTATGTAAATTAATTTTCAAGTTTATGAATTTCCATTTTTACACTTCAAGAATTTCATGGAAGCATTAAGTTTACACTTAAGCAAAGTACCCTTAATTTACAGTAGCTATTCAAAATTGAACACAACATCCTTACCATACTGATCTTGTTGGCCTGACTCTTGGGGTCCCAAGTCTCCCTGGTATGGAAATGTACACTGAATGGCCAAGGTCAGAGGGCCTTCTTTCTTGATTTCTACTAAAAAAGGTGGCTTGGACAGCATCTGCAAATACATAGCACCAAATGTGCAATGACCTAAAAACAAGATACAGTTGCTGTTTTGAAAAATAAGCATTTATACTCTATGAATGGTGTGTCCTACACTTTAACCCTGTCTTGGACAGAATACGACTATATCAACAAATGAATGTGAATACTGGTGCCCAGCCCTGTCATTGGAAGCTCCCATTACCTGGGTATTATGCTTGCACCATACAAGAAAAATTACCCAAAAAGAATTTTGCCACTCTTTTATTTTGGTTTACAATATGTGTACATACTGTATTACTCCCTGTTAGCATCCAGAACACTTACAAAATTACAATGTAATGAGCCTTCAATTTAGAATCCTAGTTTGAGCATTTTTTGGTAAAATACTGTGAAAAAGATCATAAATTGGATGCTATTTTGGTCTTGATTTTTTTATATTTTACATTTAAAGGAGGTGGATGGGGGACCTTATTAAAGTAGGAGCATGTATTAGGAGGAACACACAGCAGTATGTAAACTAGAACAGGCTAATTTCAAAGGTCTCCCCTTGCACCTATACAATTCTTACTAATTAGTCACACTAAATAATGGCAGCAACCTACACATAAGGATGTGACTCTATGATCTTGGGAATGGGGTCAAGGTCACCTATCTTGGAACTGAACCAAGCCCTTACATAGAACTATCATCCTGTGCAATATACAAGCCTTACATCAAAAACTTCTGAACTTGTGCACAAACCAAATTCACTACTATGAGGCTGTGACCATGGGGATGGGGTCAAGGTCACTCATCTTTGAGCTTGACCAAGCTCTTATAGAAAGCTATAATCTGGTGCAAAATGAAAGCCCTAGCTCAAAAATTCTGGAGTTACTGCGTTCATGTGGATGTGTTGAAGAACAAGCAGAAGCAGAAGAATGGGTGGAAGAAACAGACACAAAAACAATATGTCCCCCGTGGGGACATAATTTAGAATCCTGCGATTGAAAGTACTTGAGGTAATTACACGTACATGTATGTATTTGAATTTTTTGTTTAAAACAATGAAAGTATTATACATATGCCTGTCATGAAGTCCAACATACCTGTGGGGCCTGTGGTTCCGGGTTTTGTGTCGATTCCTCCAGACCTGATCCACTCTCTTCATCTACTGTGTTGTTAACATTGAATCTGACTTTCACTCTAAAAACAAAATATGGATGTACTTGTATAAACATAACAATATTTAATACATGTATTTATATGCTGTTTGCAAACTTGCACATTCACTGTTTCCATAACTAATCCTCAGAGAGGAATCTTACAAAAATCTCTTGTGTGAATATATGTACATTGTATTATAATTTAATTATTGCACTGTTCAAGAACCAGTATCACCCTATGTCCACTTTCCCAACTTAAGTTTAACTAGATAAATGAAGATGCAGTGTTTCCGTTAGGAATCCTTTATGCGGGTCACAAAAAGGGCAATTAAGGGGAAAATACTAGACTTTTATCAATTTTATTTTATTTTTATTTTTTTATCAATTTTACATGTAAATAAACAAGACTTGTGACCCTTTAGAATTTCCTACGAGGGTATTTGAAGTTTTAGAAGGGTAATATACCCCAATAGGGTGTATTCATATTTAAATGTGGTCCTACTCTAACACCTGTTGAACAAAAGAGGCAGCCACCTGCATGAGGGCAGATCTATGTATTTAACATGGTCAAAAGCACTTTCTCAATAAAATGAACAACACGAACACAGAATAATCTTAAAATGTTTTTACATATACTTGAAACATAAAGGATACTTAAATTGATTAGAAATGAGCTCTCTTTTGGTTAAAAAGGTGTTATTTATGGATGTTTATGTTGTATATAATACAAATCTGCCCTGATCATGGTGGAATCATCAGTCTGTTGCCCCGGCAACACAGGAAGTGAGCAGGATCGCAGTTAACTATGAATGTCGCCTATTGGAAGTTAACGGAAACACGAAGATGCACAGTAGATGTATGTATTCTAAGTATGGACCTGGTGTACTTCTGCTTTGGACACCATCGAAAGGACCACCAGAAATTCCAATTTTCTTATTTTACTACATCTACACATAATTTAGTGCAGCGTTGCAATGTTTAACAATCTTTTTTTGAAAAAAATATGCTTCTACAGACATCGGATGTGGGAGAGGCATTTAAACAAAAACATGTTCACATGCATTTAAACAATATATAAGATGACAACATTATCAATGCTACTTTTATACTTTGATTGACCAAGAGTTGCTGCGAAACTAATATCAATAAAGACTTGTAGTAGGCTCCTAATTTTGGACCCAAAACTCCATTGCTCCCGCATTCATCTTAAGTTTTCAATTGACAAATGAGAAAAATATTTACATTTCATCTGCTTGTGTTTTTGTCAGAACAATTTCGGTGCCATCTGCTTCAACCTCGAATCCTTTGATTTTTGGTAGTTTTCCCGGTGACTTGTCCGCTTCTTTCTCCATTTTTATCTCTTCTGACAGAAATTCAGCCATTTCAGTGTCACCTGAACAAGTTTAAAACAATGCTCAATACATGTCTGCAAAACTTGACAATGAGGTTACACATTTTTAGCTCTGCTGGCCTAACATTGCAGAGCGTCTAGCATCACTCTTATCTGTCCGTCTGTCATTCCGTTTGTAAACTTTTGGGTGGTGAACACGATAACTTTAAATGTTTTGATGTTAACCCACTAAAACTTTCAAGACTTACAGGGTGTATAGAAATCTAGGTTCCTTTCGATATTGGTGGCACTAGCTACAATTATTATGTAATATAGGCGGCAAAATAAGAAAATCTTGTGAACACTCTTGCCTCTTTAATTTTTGGTGGATCGTCACCAAATTTGATGGGATTGTGGGGGAGGTCAAAGTCTAAGTTACTAATGATACTAGTGGCGCCACCTATAACCTGATGAAAATTACGAGCCAAAATGTGTTTTAAGATCTAAAATTCCATATTTGGAAAAGTAACTGGCTTAGACAGGCCAAATTTATAGGATACATATATAGACCATGTCCAATGCTAGAGTGTTATTTAATATCAGTGACTTTGACCTATTTTTCTGAGGTCACTGTGCCTGTAAAATTGAGAGAGGTGATTTTGGCAGGGTATAGCTTGGACATCAATGGCAATGTTAGGACAGCACCAGGCCCATGGGCCTTTTGTATTACATAATCTAGGTGACCTTGATTTTCTGTCACAAGGTCAATGAGAACATGAAATGAAGGACTCGCAGACTGTTGTCTTGGCACACACAACAGTATCCATCAAAGGAATTGCATAAATAAGCTATAACTACATGTGGAGTGAAGTGCCATCTGGGTGGACAGATTATACACTAAATGTACATAAGCTTTATATGTTTAGAAGCCACTTGAGAACTCGCAACTTTGAAGTGAACATGCAGATGCAATATAGCCATGGTGCCACCAGAGCATTAGGCCCATGGGCCTCTTGTTGTCTTGTTGGTTTCCAAAAATTTTAGTCAGCATTTTACATAGGTGGTAGAAAGGTTTCTGATGAACACTTTGGAGTAACCATTTGTTCAACAGGTAGCTCTGCAATTTAAGACATATTTTCTTGATTTTTATTTTACCCAGTACGACCTAGACCTATTACTTGAAGGTCCTGATGTTTCCACTTTCTTTTTTGTCAACATTTGGCAAGTCAGAACACTGGCTTGCCATTTACTTTTGGAACAATCTTGTACACCGGTTGTAACCCATCTGCAATACTTTTATCATGTGTATTTGTGACCTTGACCTAATTTTGCAGGTATGTTGACCTACTTATACAAAACATGTTTTGGCCAGCAACTCAAAGTTTCAATGGGTGCACCTTTACATAATGCCCTGCTCTGCAAGTCAAATGTCAAGGTCATTTGGCCATCTGAGTATTTTCAAAATTGTTTTTTTTCTGGTCACTTTCTATTCAATTTTCATCATTTTAGGTTTGTATCAGAGGTGATTCTAGGATTTTGAAATTGTGGGCCAGATCCCCCCTTGACACTGTCTGAGTGGGCCAGCCTTAACTTTTGTGGGCCAGTCTGGCCCATAGTAGTTTCCAGTGTGGGCCAGTCTGGCCCATAGTGGTTTCAAATGTGGGCCAAATATTTTTTATTGACTTCTAAATAAGGTTGCCTGGTATCACTGACTCAATATGGTGTCATCTTTCAAGAAAGGAAAAACAAAAAGAATTTTATGATCATATTTTTATTCATGTTAGAATAAGAGGAAAGTAAAGAATGACCACTGAGTATCAATACTCTTTTCTTACCTCATTTTCCATGTTACCAAAACACTCACTGTGACTCTTTCTTTTATCATTGTGATTGTCTAAGTGTCCTTTATCATAATGAATAATATGTCAAAATAAAATCACAATCATAATATCATATCTCAATCTGGGACTAAACAGAAGAGAGTCTTTTTATCATAATATAATGACTCTTTATCTTAGCATATCATATCCTTTAACTTTTTCGACGGTGGTTCATTTTGTTCCTCAACGGAATCCACACTGATAATGTCACATGTTGTGGCGGCATGATGAGCCTGCATGAGGACCGCCATTTTGATCACAATTCTCCTTGGTCGTGCCAGCACCTTCCCTGTCACTTACAAATGTGCTGGCACAAAAATAGTCCAAAAGACTATCTCTTCCGTTTAGTCCCTGCCTGAACCATGATACAAGTCACAGTAACCAAACAGAATCCTTGCAACACAACCATGATACCGCTACATGCGGTGTTGTCCGTTCACTCGCACCCATATTAAAACGATGAATAGCGTAGATAACAAGTGATTTCATTGGCTCATTAGCCACATGATAGCGCTTCGCCAATCACAGCCTCGGACGCACTGGATGAACTGAATAAATTAACTTCTGTCACATGGCTATCTAGTACACAAGTTACGCTCCAGATCTAGATTACTTGCGCTAAATCTGGCACGTCAACATTTTGTTTTAGCGACAAAGTAAATAAAAACACATGAATCCCGCACCCTAGAATCACCTCCGTTGTATGTATGTGCATATATATATACAGTGAAACCTCCCTATTCCGAACACCCTTGGGACCGGAAAAAAAGTGTTCAGTATAGTTTTGGGGAGGTTTGATGGCATTGAAAGTATATATTTGGGACCGAGAAATGGTGTTCAGTACAGAGAGGTGTTCAGTTAGAGAGGTTTTACTGTATATATATGTATATGTGTGTGTGTGTGTATATATATATATATATATATAAATAAAATATAATTTTAAATGCACATTTCTGTAATTTACATGTGACAAATCAAAGGACAATCAGGTCATTTGACCATCTGATGGTTTTTATCTAGCCATAACTAGGTCAGTTTTCATTTGATTTTACTCACATTGGGCTACATTATCACTGACCATTTTTATAAAGTAAAAATTCCCGCAAAAAATATGTATACACACATAAAATGAAATTGGTTTGTCACAAGTTTATTTTGCAAGTAAGACTCACGAAGCAGTTCTATAACGAGAATTGTGTTCCAAGAAATAAAGAGACGGGGGGTGGTTCCTCTGTTGCCCTGTTCAGCTTTCTCCATGATAAACAGCATATTAGTGTGGACAGCATTTTCAGTAGGGACACTCCCTGGGTTTGCTTAATCTTAAGGAGCCTTCCATTATAATGATAATCATATGCATATTAATTTCCTGCCACAAAGCACAGGTTTGACCCCTGGCGATCACAGGGGACGTGCGGGTCGCATCACTGTCACAGATTGGCCATATGCTCATTTCTCACAAAATTAGCATTTTTTGAGAAATTTCAGTGCACAAATGCCAAACTGGTATTCTTCTAGTACTTCCCGAGCCATTTATAAGAAAAACTTCCATATGCCTTTAATAACTATTCTGTATTTCCAAAATATTAGTAATATCCCACTCGTCCCCACAGGTACCGACCCGTATCTCGAAATATCTCATCAAGCGAGACTAGGCAATCAGGTATGCAGTTGGGGCGGGAACTTAATGTACATTTCTCCTATTTAGTAAACATTTGAAGTTGATTTATGACCCATTAACTGTCTATATTCACTGCACCAGGCCTTCCCGTCACTCGCCATTGTAGCAAAATGCTATGAAAATAAAACTTTGGCTATAATTTTTTACAATTGGCTAATGGTTAACAAATAGGAGTGTCCCAAACATTGTATTATGCACACAAATTTGGCTACAAAATTAAACTTTCAGGGGAAGCCCTGCCCCACGTTGTCTAGGATGTGGTTTGGGACTGTAAGACCAAGAGATCTAGTAGCATGGTCCTAACACAAACACATGTAAGATTTGTCCCTGGTTAGAAAGGGGCCATATTCACATTTGAACACAAGGAGAATGAAAAATAAGCAAATATTTTCAAGATTTTACAGCTACATAATTAAAGGAATAGCCAGAGGAATATGCCTGGCCACTTAGCCAACAGAGGCCATGTGCTTGTGTTTGCATAATACTACCCTGTGGCACTCCGTTTCTTTGCCGCAGACCTGACTAGCTAGTCAGGTGGCCTTTATTTAAAAAAAAAAAGCTCAGTCGTATCCCACTGTCCCGGGGGGGGGGGGGGTACTCCCCGGAATTTTTGGTGGGTAGGCTCCACCGAGGGTACAAAACCCGGACCCAACGGGAGCGGAACCAATGTGAAAATGGGGGGTCTTTTGGAGCTTGTATTGAAAAAAAAATGAAATTTTACATAAAATTTGGTGTATTTTGGGGCAATTTGGAGACAGGAATTGAAAAACACAGGGGTCTTTGGGTGAGACAAGCGAAAAAGGGGGGTCTTTTAGAGCTACAAGCAGGAAAAAGGGGAGTCTTAGAGAGCGACAAGTACCGAAAATAGGGGGTCTTTTCCGCGGCGCCTACCCGTATAGCAAGGTATAGGAAGTACCCCCCCCCCCGGCCACTGTCGCAACTTTGCACTCCGCATAGCGGGCCCTAATTATCATATTAATGACCAATGGTAGTGATGGGCACCGCTGCTGGGGCATTGATACGATTGCCTGGAGACTGCTTGGGCATCTTGCAGTTAATGAGACCTCCCACCCCTAAGCTCATCTTTCATTGGACAGGCTGGACGCAAAGGTGACCTATGACATTGACGGGGGGGGGGGGTATACAGCGATCGATTGCGACCGGAGATATCCAGTTGACGTTGAACTAACTTTCGACTGCGGCAGTTTCACTTCTGATGTTTGAGTATTTCGCATACCCAACCGCTAAACCTTACAACTAATGTGGCTTTTCATACTGTCTTCAGGTTGTGATCCGCACCACGATTACCTTCTGTGTGAACTCCACAGCATCCACACGATCGGGTCCATCCTGCCACTGCCTGGGGTTTCACTACGCTAGGAAGCTGAGTTGGAGTATCTGAACACCGCATGTACCACAACCCCCGAGCAAACGTTCTGAAGCCTTGAAGACCTCTCTGAGTTGTCAGTCTGAGACCTGCATTAGCAACAGGCACACTCAAGGCCTTTGAAGCCTTCAGTGCTCCTGATGCAATACTTTTCAACATGCGACCTGAAAGTAATGACATCTCTAGGCTCCTTGCTCGTCCCTTGTTGAGACAACGTGGTTTCCAAAATGTCAAATGCGCAGATGCATGTGGTACATATTTCCGGTTTCAGGGAGGTGTCATTAATGCACATCCAGATGTGACAGAATTATGTCTGTGTGCCAACACAGACATACTGTCTTTCTTTCTTTCTTTCTTTCTTTCTTTCTTTCTTTCTTTCTTTCTTTCTTTCTTTCTTTCTTTCTTTCTTTCTTTCTTTCTTTCTTTCTTTCTTTACAGGCAAATTTATCTGACATTTCATTTGAAAAGTATTATACATAGAAACTCCAAACTTGGCATGATTATACTTCCATACATCATGAACGTAATATATAGATATATTACGTTCATGCATACATGAAGCCTGGACTATTTGTGAAGAGGATCAATGGTTTTGAAAATTATGCAAATGAGGGCCATTTGAAAATTTAAATCTTGAATATCTCCAAAAATATTATAGGTACAGGTAATTAATCCAACTTCCATTAATATACTGGTAACATTGCACATTTTTGCAATTTACATGTGACCTCTAAAGTTCAAAGATCAATGTCATTTTCACATTTGAAATTTTCATCTAGCCATAACTCGGTCAATTTTCATCCAATTTTAACCATGTTGGACCCAACCTGTAGGTATTGCAACACTGCATATTTTTGTAATTTCCATGCAATGCCTAAAGATCAAAGGTCAGGTGATTTTTTTAATCTAGCCATAAGCGTAATGGAATGTGAATTACCAAAGGCTTTGAAGATTGTATCAGTCAAGATTCTGGGGCCCGCTTTGGTAATTGATACTTTTAGCAAAGCTAAGAGAGCCTGGGTTTGATATCAGGCTACGGGCAGCATGCTTGCCTGTATGTGTGTCCCTGAGTAGCACACAGAATGTCGTGTGTGATTGCTTTTGCCATGTTTACAAAAGACAGACAAGGTGTAACTTAGAAAATTGGAACAACACATAATTAATTAATAGGGTAAGATATAACAGATTCAACTGAAAGCCACAGGAAGCTGTAGTTTTCATTGCAGTGAGGTTTGCCACGTTAGGAACAGTACAAGCCACAGGCAGCCAGGTCAGTGTTCAATGTAAACAAAGCACGCACAAATATGAATAGACTGACATCTACAAGTTGTATCAAGCTTAGAAGACTACTTGGTTCATGAGAATAAAATGGAAAAGAATGATGACATAGACTGTGGTAGTGTATATATCATTACACACTATCAAAAATATTGTCTTTCTTTCTTTCTTTCTTTCTTTTTTATGTCTGTGTGCCAACACAGATATAATGTTTCTTTCTTTCTTTCTTTCTTTACAGGCAAATTTGCCCTACACTTTATTTAAAATGTAGAAACTCAAAACTTGGCACAATTATACTTCTATAGATGAAGTCTGACCTTTTTGTAATGAGAGGTCATGCTTTTCAAAATTATGCAAATGAGGGCTAATTAAAGTTTTAAATCTTCAATATCTTATATACTATAGTAGGTGTGGTTCCTAGTGTATAGGAGTTTGATCAGAACAAGGTAAAGGCCATCTCAAATGTCAAGGTCGAAGGTCATGTCAAGATCAAAGGTCAGTTTTAGGCCAAAATGTCATTTTTGAGGTTAATGTTCACTTCAGGTAGTGGTTATCTCAAGGTCAAAGGCCACTTTCGATGGTGGCTTTCTTCTAGCCATAACTTAGCCAATTTTCATCCAATTCTAATCATGTTGGGCTCAAATTGTAGGTATTGCAACACTGCACATTTTTATAAGCACATATAACCTCAAAAGGGCAAAGGTCAAGGTCATTTGGCACTTTGAAAGTTTCATCTTGCCGTAACCTTGTCGATTTTCATCCATTTTGGTTCATGTTGGGGTTAAATTGTGGGTATTGTAACACTGCAATTCACATGTGACCTGTAAAGGTCAAAGGTCAAGGTCATTGGGACCTTGAAATTTGCATCCAGCCATAAGCTTAATGGAATGTGAAGTGCCAAAAGATTAAAGTTGTAGCATTTAATATTTAAAACTTTTGAAGGCACACAGACAGATTTGCTTTGAAGCAAATCTTCTTTTCTATTTCAGAACTTGATTCATACATACAGGCCACCTGTGTCACACAGGACGGCGGCACAGAAGCGAGAGCCACACCATTATTATGTCTGGGTGCGAACCCAGACATATCTCTCTCTCTCTCTCTCTCTCTCTCTCTCTCTCTCTCTCTCTCTCTCTCTCTCTCTCTCTCTCTCTCTCTCTCTCTCTCTCTCTCTCTCTCTCTCTCTCTCTCTCTCTCTCTCTCTCTCTCTCTCTCTCTCTCTCTCTCTCTCTCTCTCTCTCTCTCTCTCTCTCTCTCTCTCTCTCTCTCTCTCTCTCTCTCTCTATCTCTCTCTCTCTCTCTCTGAGCTTTTCTCTGACACTGTGCAAGCTACACTGTTTCACCTTGGCATGGTAATACACCTAGTAGGGAAGTTGTCTCTCTGATTTCGAATAGTCATAATGTTCAAAATAATGCTAATTACAGGCAATTAAATTTTTAAAAGCTCCATATCTTCAAAACTATTATAGATAGATACACAATTCAAAGTTCAGCATATAGGTGTGTGACATCTGCCAATCTAATGGACAGTAAAAAAAAGTTGTAAAATTTTAAATTATGCTAATTAAAGCACTATGGAAATTTAAATCTTGAATATTTTCAAAACTATTATAAATAGAGATGCCATTCCAAATTCGATATATAGGTTTGTGATAGAGGTGCATCCAATGAACCATGAACCAAACTTGTAACATTTAAATTTATGCAAATTAGGAGAATACACAGAATTTCAATCTTGAATATTTTCAAAACTATTAACAAAATTTCAGTCTTGAATATCTTCAACACTATTATAGACAGAGACGCCATTCCAACTTCAATACATAGGACTGTCCCATAGGTGCATCCAATGAAGCATGAGCTGAAGTTCTAACATTTATATTTACGCAAATTAGGTTAATACCCAAAACTTAGATCTTGAATATCTTCAAAACTATTTTAGAAAGTGACATGCTTTAAAATGGCACATATATATGTTTCTTAGGATGGCCTATCACATAGACATATTGTCTGTCCTTTTTGACCTTGAGTGACCTTGAAAGGTCAAATCAAGGTCACACACCATGAGATTCTTTTTATATGGAAAACAGTGAACTTTAGGGCCATAGTTACTATTAAACATGAATAGGAAATGATATATAAGCTTTCATGTGGTGCTGTCTTTTTTTTACCTTGAGTGACCTTGAAAGAACAAAGCAAGGCCACACAGTATTTGAATCTTTCTTGCATGAAGTATGGACAGACGACCGATGCCTCAACAATACGACCTCAGCTGATTGACAAGTCAGCTGAGGTAAACAGGAAAGCAAAAATATTTCCAGGCCTGGGGGAAATGCTACACATACAGAGTACTTTCAGCCAACAACTCCATGTCCGCAAAAGATTATTTTTGAATAATATTTTTAATTCCAATATTGATAATTTTTGCATGCTGGGGAAGAAGTACAGTGGAACATCCTCCCACCCCCACCCACCAGCACATTCTGCATGGACAAGAAGGACTCAGCAGATGAACAGCCACTTCATTCCATTGCCATCCAAAAATATTTCAAATGATAAATGCAGAGCAGACCGGTCTCCATATTTGGGGTCTGGGTTAGTATCTTCCCTTGGTAAGGATTAATCAGGTACTTGGCATCCACACAACATCAATTAAGGCCTTTGGGTCAAGTCTCAATCCAAGGGAAATAGAATTAATCTAGTTCAAACATACATACATAGAATTAATTCTGTACAAACAATAGGCTCCAAAACATGTTCTGAGTAGTTACCCGCTGAAGATCCTTTAATTTTAATTGGGCTAATACAGTCTATGTCAAAATTTTACAGAGGAACATGTGCAATATGGACAATAATACTTCCATATGTATATAGGTTAGACAGGGACAGGTTAGCTTATGGAGAGTAAACAATTCGGACTGCGGAATATGGTAATGACTACTAGGAAGTGGTTTTGGACAAAAAGACACAAATACAATACATGTGTGTGCATATGTGGTACATACTGTAAAGTATCTAAACTGTTCCCTAGCAATGATGACACAGACACAATATGCACAATTTTACCCCAAACAGGTGTTTTTATTTACATAAAGAACCCATAGCATGTTTGTATGCCATCTGCATACCTTTTGTATATAAATACTCTCATATTGATGCAAAACCATAGACTGGTGCAAGTCTAATATTCCAAGATATTCATTGCGAGCTGCCGGAAGAAAGTCTCTATTATTAAGGTGGAAAATGTTGATGTTTGACCCTCTCCCGCTCAAATCACCCAAAAGTGCCTGGATTCAATTGTCATCTGCCTTAATGTTTTTCTTGTTGCTATAAAAACATTGTTGTGGAGATTTGTATGTTACAGTGAAACCTCATTATACTGACACTAAGATATAAATATGTTACAGTGAAACCTCATTATACTGACACTAAGATATCTGACATATTCAATATAATGACACAAATGTTCATGGGAAAAAGATCATTCTCTTTGTTATTTGATTTATTTATTGGACATAATCAGTTATCGGACACATTTCTTGGGGAGCAGATGGTGTCATTATAACGAGTTTTCACTGTACAGACCATTTATGATGGCATGTCCTAGGTCAGTGTCTTCACTGTACAGACCATTTATGATGGCATGCCCTAGGTCAGTGTCTTCACTATACAGACCATTTATGATGGCATGCCCTAGGTCAGTGTCTTCACTGTACAGACCATTTATGATGGCATGCCCTAGGTCAGTGTCTTCACTATACAGACCATTTATGATGGCATGCCCTAGGTCAGTGTCTTCACTGTACAGACCATCTATGATGGCATGCCCTAGGTCAGTGTCTTCACTGTACAGACCATTTATGATGGCATGCCCTAGGTCAGTGTCTTCACTATACAGACCATTTATGATGGCATGCCCTAGGTCAGTGTCTTCACTGTACAGACCATTTATGATGGCATGCCCTAGGTCAGTGTCTTCACTGTACAGACCATTTATGATGGCATGCCCTAGGTCAGTGTCTTTCCCTAGAGTGGGTCAGCTTATCATTTAACCCTTAACCCTTTTCCTGGTCACAGTACAACCCGAGTCAGTAGCCTTCCTAGGCATCATGGGTTCGGTGCATGGCACCCAACCCACGCCTAGAAAGGCTACTGACTCAGTTGTACTCTGATCAGAAAAGGGTTAAATGTTATGAGATAGTGCATATGAGACTAAATGCTACTTTCTGCAAAAATCTTCTGAACAGTTCGTAACTGCAAATTATTTCTTACATACATGGCCAAAATAGCAGGGCGAAGTGTTAAAAAATTGCAAAATATCATTACCTGTATCCCCCAAAATTGTTAAATTATCAGTAAGCCTTTTTTCCTCAGTCATGATCACATATTAAACATGCTTACAATTTGCAAAAAACACTAATAAACAGACATTTGAAATATTGTACGGAATTGTCTTCATTTCTCATTGACACAGATATTGACACAAATAAGAGTTAAAAGTACATACCTATTTAACTCTTTCAGTGCCAACTGTGACTTAAGACTAATTAACTGTTTCAGTGCAAATCATGTCTTAAGTCAATCAACTAAAGTCAAACTAGTCTGAATTATCATAAGGATCTCAGATTCCTATTCCTCCTAACAAGACCTTTCATTCAAGTACCAGTATGCCTTTAGTTCCAGAGAAAATACCGCAGGTCAACAGCTTTTCTCGGCATGCACTAGGCACAATGCCGAGAAAAGCTGTCGACTCAGTCCAAAATTTGGCACTGAAAGGGTTAATTAATGCAAACTGCTATCAAGTATAGTAATGATGCTAGATTTATATTTCTAGTGAAAAAGACCTTTCATTCAAGTACCAACCTGCTTCTTGTTCCAGAGAATATAATGGACCAGGCCAAGAGCTTTCCTTGGCACGTTTTGGGTGCGTTGTGCCCAAAGTGTGCCAAGGGAAGCTGTTGGCTTGGCCCAAAACATGGCAAGGAAAGAGTTAATTGTCCAGTGCATGCTGTCCTATGCAGTGGGGTCTTACAATGATCTTATGAATTTACATAACTGAATGTTTACTTTGGAAGGTAAACAGCAAGGGGCTGGGATCATAAAAATGTTTACTTTGGAAGGTAAACACCAAGGGGCTGGGATCATAAAATTGTTTTTTTCCACAAGGTACATGCTGAAAATTACAGATAACCTCTAAAATAAAAGTTCCCCTACACAAATTTCTTGCATTTAGAATTTCTATTCATGTACCAGAAAATTCGTATTGAAATAAATATAAATATATGTTCCACCTGTATTAATATATGGAACTAACACATGTACCACAGAGCTAAGTTTCAATTGATCTGCATAAATCTAGAAACTGTACAAGTGTGCGTCTGTAGTGACCAATCCAATGAAACAATGAACCAATATACAAGTGTGTATATCAGATTAGTAACCAATCATATTACTGCTCCCTATATTATGTAAATATCTGTATTGCTACACTGACCAATCAGATAAAACAAATGATCAAAGTGTATGTATTTATACACACTTCGGTATGGCACATATATAACTATTAGTAAACCAGTGTTGCCAACCCTCCCAGATTACCCAGGAGGCTCCTGGAATGTTCTGCTGAAAATTCTTGAAAAATTGTATATTTTTGACCATTTTTTGCCACCTTCCTAAATTTTATCAATAAAATACATCAATCTCCTGGAATTTTACTTTCCATCTGGCGTATTTTTCGTTTGGTGGGTTGGCAACACTAGGTACACCCATCCTAATGGTGATCATCTCTACAAAAATGGTCTTTTAGTTGGCTTGATGAGGATTTTTGATGCAAGACTCTGTAAGATACCATTCTATCCTTCCTGACATGCACCAAGTATGGTTCAGAACTGCAGAAATATGAGTATGAACCATGTATAGGCATAATGCTGTCTCAGTTGATGTCCCCTTCCTATCCCGGAAGTGGCCCTCTCCAGTTTTCAAATAAGTAAAAGGTTCATATAACGGCACATACACCACACTGTATCCTCATTTTGATGCCATCAGTCATTGATCAAATGTTCCAGGTGTATTTTGCCAACTGCCTATCATACGAATTTCCTGGGATCTTTGGTGCTCACCAGGAGCAAGACAGCAAGCAACAAAATGGTTATGAAAGAACACGGTCTTCCCAAATAGCCTTCAAATTAGCTGTCCTGTGATCAGCTGTCACACGCATTCCTACCAAAAATGGCCTTTCAAGACAGATGATTTCTACTGACATGTCAGATAACACAGGAAATTTGACTTTGGACTTGGCCTGGCAGTCTATCAAGTCAGGATGGTCTGTGACAGCTGTGGTCTCTCAAGATGGGCATTACCAATAATTATGTACATACATAGGTGGCAATGTAACAATCATTTTACTCCATAACAAAGACTGATAAAGGTGCAAAGTAAACTTACATTAAATATAATCTTTTTCCACATATGCATAAATCTTCATTCAGCATTTATGTTTTTATACTCACCCTCCCAACCCACCCCCAACCCCAACCCAAATTCCACGACTATTTTCCAATGTGACCTTCAAAAACCATATAGCATAAGATGCTAATATCATTAAGTGTGCTGGTTTACTGGGTACTCAACGGCCAGGCCTCAGACCCTGGATACCACTGCTAAGTATATGGCAAATATATGTCCGGCAATCATGAATAACTGAAGTATATCCCACAACACAGCAGGGGGACACATAAACTGTAGGTTATGACCTATTTCTGTATTGGACATTCAATACTTGCATTATCTCTGTGTACATTTGGGGTTTTATTTCTTCAATCTCTGCCATATATATTAACACATGCACACACAAAAAGTGCAAGACCTGAATTCATTCCTTTTATCTTTGTAAAATTTACTCTACTAGATGCACCAAATAGTTGATCTGCATAGATCAAGTGTTCTTTTTTTTTTTTTTCACAAATCTCCATCATTCCACCCGGCTAGTTTTTCTTTTTCTTCACACACATAGCAGTACCATTGCCTTAGAAGCAGACCACTATTTGCCTTGTACCTTACCATCTTTACCTGTAACCTTCACCCCACCCACTCTGGACAGAAAGTCCAACGGTCCCCATGAGGGTCTGCTGGCCTGCTGTACAAGCAGGCAGCTGGTTAGCCAAAGTAAAATGCATCAGATACTTTGTTAAACCAGGTAATGTCAGGGTAAATGTGCAATATTTGGCCCGGAATTTTGTTGGTCACATATCAGGGTCAGCTTGACATCAGAGACCTGACAGCTTTTGTTGACTCCATTGCTTTAGCTAATCTTAATTCACACAAGCAACACAAAGCTTGTGAAAACAACTACAAGCAGCCTCATCTTTTTTTTAAGGAAAAAAAAAAAAAAAAACTCAAACAACAAAAATTGCAGCTAATGGGTCCCACAGGTACAAAATATCATACAACAAATATGTAAACAGTGGTCCCTGTCACCGGAGACCACCCCTACTCCAACAGGTAGTCTCTCATGACAGGTAGATTAATATTGGAAATATAGGGCATCGGGCTTGTCACATTAGGAAAGTGGTCTCTCAATCAGGGGAGGTTTCTGCCACCACGGGTCGCTAATGACAGGATTATTGGACCACGCTTAACCGCGCTATGAAACATGTCCACACAAAGAAGGAAACGTGACACAACTGGATTCTTTTGCATGTACAAAAAGCTCCATACTTCCATTACATAAGCACGATGAAAACTGACACCTCAGTCCAGAGGATATACACCACTGTGGCTGAACACAGTGTATATATACACACAGGATGGCTACAAACTGATTAACCCTTTCCTCTTAAACCAGCAAACATTGATTCAACGGTGAAAGGGTTAATACCCCTGGTAGCTCACTGAAGATTGTCGCTATCTTCAAGTAACCATCAATCAGTCTTCATCCATCGTGTCCCAAGATGCCTTTTTCAATCATTTACACTCGCTGCTGACTTGTGTCAGTCGTTATCCAAAAATGTAGCCATTCTCTTGTTTGTTTGGTGTGTGTACAAAACTCCGATTGGCAGGGGTGGGTGGATGATGATTGGCCGGGGTGGGTGGATGATGATTGACAGGGGTGGGTGGGCTGATGCAGACCCCAGGTGTGGTTTTAACCTAGTGGAAAAATGCTGATTTTTATTCATCCCAATGTATTTTATTCTATTATCCCATGTGGAATTTAACTTACAAGAAAATACTTTTCAGGAAACAGACAGAGAACATGAATGAGGATGAGAATATCAAAATTCGTATGTAAAGCAGTTGTTATTTCTCATAAAAAGTCTTTCTTTTTTAATAGTTCCAACAGCCAAATCAGCTTACCTACTGATAAAAAAATGCTGATTTAAACAAGTGTACAATTTTGAAAGGGGGGGGGGGGGGAGTGGGTGGGAGTGGGGGCCAAAAGTGTAATATTTGCACACTGGTGAAAATGTCCAGAATTCTAGATGGCCCCTGAGTCGTCCATTTGTCATGTTTATTGGATTGGTCAATTTAAATTACCCCATCTCATTAGCCACACTTCGTCTTTTTAAATGTTTCAACTATCTTTTTTCATTTTTTTCATTTGAATACTTAAATTTCTTTCTTAAAAGTCCAGTTTTGATGTGGAATTCTAACACAGTGACGTGATTCTTCAGTCAGTCAATAAATCCTTCCACATTGAGTTAGAAGAAAAAGTTTCTGCAGGTACAACCAAGAGAACATTTGTATATCCATTGTGGATAATTTAATTAATATACACAAATGTTATATGAAACTTAGCCATATAGATCCTTTAATACATATTTACAAGCAGACAGCACTCTAGATAAATGAAAATATCATCCTTGCTCATGATGACCTTTCTTTGAACCCCTGTATTCATAATGGAACAACCCAATGTCCCACATCAGTAAAGTCCAATGCAATACACTGAGGGGTGCATAGGATATTGTAACTATGGCAAGGGTTCTTTCATTAGGCAGCAGGTTATCATTAATTTAATGCGTTTCTTTTCTTTTCTTCAATTATGATGGTGACATTCTAAAAGTTGTAAGGATATCATCTCCAGCTCCGTAACTTTAAACTCAGCTACCACCAGGTGACAGGTTCCCCAGATATTAAGCTGGCAATAATGAGAACTGTGTCCACTTCACCATATGATGACATTTCATTCAAGTTATAAACTTCCCTCAGTGGATTTGTCTCATCACTGGCTATCATATTGCTTTATAGCAAAGTCCTGCTCAGCTAACCTTGTCAAAGCTTTTGTGTCACTCCCCAGGCCATTAAACACAGCTTTCAGCGATATAGTGTGGAGTTAAAACAAAAGAATGTGCAAACATTCTTCCCAGATGGTTCACACCCACAATTAGAAAAATTTATCGAAGTTTTGGGACCATTACAATGAAAGTTCTTTTGACTTAAGCATGTTGCAATGCTAGTTTTACAGCCAGCACATCAGGTCATTGTGTTCTGCGGGTCAAACCACCTCATGTGAAGTTAACCCTTTTATTGCCAGTTCTGATCAAGTCAATGTGCTCTGAACAGACAGTGATACTAGATTAATATTCTTCATTCAAGTACCAGTATGCTTACAGCCATAAGACAGCACATACCATAAGAATGGTCCAGGTCAATGGCATATGCACTGGGACAGGAAGTAGCCGATGATACTATTGGTCAAGAGGTGTCAGGTGACTTACCCTGACCAAAGTATTGGTCAGAATAGGCAAGGGGACCTTTTTTTGTCAGTGCTGCCCTCTACCTCTTGCCCTTGGCTTTTGCCATTGCTTGCCTTGCTACACTTTGGATACATTGTGCATGAAGAGTATCAAAGAAAGCTGTTGACTCAATAAAAACTTGGTGGCCAAAGAGTTAAAGGAATTGCTGTCTTCATAAAATACTTTCCCTTCTGGTCAGAACTTTATTCAGTCACAGCGTGACTACAAGGAGAAATCTCTACATATGTTTATAAACAATAATATTACATGACATGATCTTGTAAATATTCCTTTAACAAACAGTAAATATCACAAATAAAACAAGTAAATACAGTGAATCCATCCACTTCAGAAGTTTGATAACATCTCACCGGTTTATGTCTATACAGGTCCCAGCTTACAAAAAGAACACCAGTTCACCAGTTTAGTTTTGTTTGTTTTTGTTTGTTTTTTTTTTGGGGGGGGGAGATTTTTTTAAGCATCCGGTTTCTTGTAATATGCTTGTTCATATAGTCGAAAATCAATGGATTCACAGTATTATTATGTGGTTGTCAAACAACCAAAATGAAATATTCTTTTATTTTAACCTGCTGCACTTTATTAATGAGACCATACATAGTGACATGTCAATAGGCATACAATGCTCCAGCCAAGGTACCTTAACCCAAATATGGTGAAGCGATTACACTGAGGTGTACCACTCCTGATTATACCATTCTGTGTATTGCTGTCAATTCCCTCTCACTGTCTGGTCCTTTTATCCGTTGTCATTGTTGGACGCTGTCCTACTGCACTGGTGGCGCTGGAGGAGGATTATTTCTATCCTACAAGCACAGAATACAGGGATACTTCAGTATTTTCTTCATTTTCACAAGAGGATGATTATATCTATCCTACAAACACAAAATATAGGGATACTTCAGTTTTTTCTTCATTTTCACAAGAAGCCATCAAAACACGGATGTGCTATACAGATCTAACATATTTAGTTCAGGGGGGAGGGGGTACCATGCTTATTTGGTTTCCTTTGCACAGAATCAATGTCAGTCAAAAATATCAGAAATACAAACTTCCAAATAGAAAACATCTCTGCTATTTTTCCCATCCAGTTATTCTTACATGGTTATGAGAAAGTCATTTCCTCAGATTGCACAATAACATTTGATCAAATTTCAGATACGGAATATGCTGGCACATTTGATGTTTCAATCTGAAGTCATCTTTAGTTTCTGGTGTGGCTTTGTGGTGTTTTTTGTTTTTGTTTTTTTGGGGGTTGTTGTTGTTTTGTTTTTTCAGAGGCAGCTAATATTAGTACAGTCCTGTGAATCTGTTTATATGTTTAAATGGGTAACATTTATCCTTTCAATACATTTCATTGACACTCTAACAGTATTTTCAGTATTTCACAAAGAATTTCAACCAATACGAGCCAAAATATACAGCAAAATTGCATAATTACTGTCTTACATTTGTGATCCATTGGCTATATCAAGCATCTTTATGGCAAAATATTTCTGGCATCACATTTACAAGGAGCAAGTTGCAAGTGCCACTCTGGTAACATGTTGCATCATTTCACAGTGACAAGGGACTGAGAACATGTACATTGGTTTGTAAACTCAAATCAAAGGGGGCTGTTTGCAAAAGAGTCATTCAATCTGACTTTGGTAACCACAGCTGAAAGACAGGCTGCCTCCATGTGATGCACATTATTCATGCATGGCAAGGACCATGGGGTCATGGCAAGGACCATGGGGTCGCGTCTCAGCATGACATGTTCTACATGAAAGTGGCAAGGACATGTGTCAACATGACAAGGACATGTGTCAACGTGACAAGGACGTGTCAGCGTGACAAGGACATGTGCCAAAGTGGCAAGAACATGTTTCAAAAATAGTGTTCAGAGAACGGGTTACCTTCAGCACCTACAATCTTTTTCTCCTCAATTCTGCATTTTTTGAGACTTCACAGGCGCCATGATATTCTATAACTGCACCAAAAATTTGATGAAGCTGTGATGAATCCTTCTTGAGATATTATGGTAACAAGATTGACCACTCGTGTGCCACTCAGGCGGCCTTCAAACAAATACTTCCAAAATTTAAAAATATTAAGAGGAAGCTTGTTTTCAAAAGGAACATGGTCCACTATAATGTGCATCTCTGATAAAAATTTGGTGAAGCTCCAATGCATCCTTGTTGAGATATGATAACGTTGTTACCTCATGCGCCACTCAGACAGCCTTGACATAAATATTTTCAACTTTCATTAAAGAATTATAAACACAAAGGGGAAGCTGGTTTTAAAAAGGAACCTGGTCCATCATAAGATGCATCTAAGTCAAATATTTGGTAAAGCTGGGGTCAATATTTTTTGAAAACGTGGTAACGTCATCATGGTTGACACCACTCATATGGCCTCAAATAAATACATTAAAGTTTCATAAAAAGTTTAAAAATAGTCAAAGGGCACTGGTTTTCAACAGGAACCTGGTCCATCAAAACATGCATCTCTGATAAAAATTTGGTACAGTTATGGTGAATATTTTTTGAGATATTGCAGTAACGTTGTTAGGGTTGACGACACTCAGACGCCCTTCAAATAAATATATTAAGTTTCATAAAAAGTTTCAGAATAATCAAAGGAAGCTGGTTTTAAATAGGAACCTGGTCCATTATAAGGTGCATCTCTGAAAAAAAAGGGTAAAGCTATGGTGAATATTTTGAGATATAGCACTAACGTTTACAAGACAGATGGACAGACAGACAGACGGAGGACGCAAGGACGACAATACCCTGCTGCAATTATGTGCCGAGGGTAAAAAGTGACAAGGACACAGGTGTCCAAGTGGCATAGACAAATCTGTGACAGTGGCAAGGACGTGTCAAAATGACAAGGACATGTGTGTCAAAGTGGCAAGAACATGTCTCAGAAAGTGACAAGGACAGGTGTCCAAGTAGCATAGCCAAATCTGTCACAGTGGTAAGGATGCAAGTCCAAGTGACAAAGAAAAGTTTAAATGGCGAGGGCTTATGTATCCAAGTGCCAAGGGGATGTCAAGTGACAAATACATGTTTCAAAGTTGCAAGGACAGATGTACATGTATCAAAGTTACAAGGTCACATGTCAAAGTGATAAGGACACGTGTCAAAGTGGCAAGGACGTAAGTGTCAAAATGACAAGGACATGTGTTGGACGTACCTGATCTGGGCCTGGTTTGCGGTCTCCAGTCCTTCGTAGACTGCTGGGTCTCAACAAGAATAGAGCAGTAGCTACAACCATCCATGCCATCAAGATGAGCAATACAGTGCTGAATCCACCATCGGCTGGCGTCCCCTGGGGGCCAGGCACTGAATTAAAATATAATACTAGTACTTGAGTTTATTCCAACAAATTATTAGCTGAGCACTGCTGCATTCAACTTTCCCCATCATTATATATGGGATAACACTTTTTACTGACATATACTCAGCGTGAAACGCAGTCAATCATATTAGCATCAATTGATCAAAACTGTTGAAAAACAGTTTCCCGATACCTGGGTGTCATCCTGCTTCTACATGTAGGTCTTTGGGATACTTCCACTGCATATCGAAAACATCTATGTTCTAACAGTGTATACAGGGTTTCCATTCCATCCCATAAATTTGCAGGCATAGAAACCGGGGTAGCAGGCTGAAAAAAAAAATGATGCGCTTACACTTTACATTTGTGTTAGTCCTACATATCAAGCGCTGATATTTACACTGCTGGCCACTGGGATCAGGCCCTGTTTGTGGGTGAACTCATAAAACTAACGAAGTTCAAAATTCCGACTAAGCTCAAAAACTGAACTGTAACTGGGGTAATACTCACTTTGTGCATAGAAAATACTGTTAATCATCCACATTCTTCTAAGAAAGTTGCTAATTAGTTTAAAATAAAACTGTTTAAGACTTTCCGTACGAGTTTGTTCAAAATAGATAAACATGTCAAAGCAAAAAAGAACAGAAAAGCGTGTCAAGTGTTACCCTAGTTACTAGGGATGAAATGATATGCCTCAGTCACGATACGATATGTATCATGACACACACCTCGTGATACAATAGGTACCACAATATTTTAAGGTTATATTTTGTCTGGAAGTTCGATATATCAATGACATCAAAGTTTCAAAAATTGCAATCCCATTTTGACTTGAAATAAAATAAAAATATATCAACAAAGAATTTTGCGTTGGTTGTAACTTTTTAATGACTGTGTATTTAATTACGCATAAAATGATACAAAAGTGACATTATGTCAGTCTTAGTTCAAGATTACATAATGTCACTTGTTGTTAGCCACCTCCATGAATTTCATCAATATTTCATTTTCCTTCTATATTTCATATTATTTATTTATCAACTTCCTGGAATTTTACTTTCCATCTCCCTGATTTTACTTTTGCGGGTTTGCAATTGGGTAAAAATCAATGTAAACATGGAATGTTTACTGTAGCACTGTGCTGAGGGTCCTCACTATCACGGATGAAAATTGGCAAAAGTGTGTAAACAGAGCAGTAAAATTGCACTCGTTTCTGCCCTCTGTAGGCGTAGCTGTAGGACTGGATGAAACCACCAGCTGTAGGACTGGATGAAACCACCCATGTTTCAATGTTTGGATTCAATGGAAAGTTCAGAACTACCTCTACGCCAGTAAAATGCTTTCTTATTGGCTAAATGTGACAGCAATATTGTAAATTTATGCTAAATTTCGCCATCTCCAAGGTTTTAAATATTATTCAAATGACTGTTTCTATTTGCTGCTGATGATGAAGTCAGATCATCATATGACCTATTTGAATAATATGCACTGAAGATTAGTGACGCGGACCAATAGGAGCATGGAGATCCCTCACACTGTCGCTTCTTCCCTGCTCTTCTGCCCATGTCTCAACAACATACCGTTGGTAAAATTATGGATGCTGCACACAATAAAAGCAGGAAATCTGGCTCTTTTGATGCTGTTAAAGTGTAAAAGCTTTGATATTTTTATAGGATTGGGACTTAAGTTCTTCTGCAGCTTTCTATTATGATTGCGACGGGTACGGTACGGAAGGATATTCACTGTACATTTGCATGGTACAAGGAAGGCGACGTCATGTGCCAAGACTCCATATGCACAGTAAAGCATTGAAGTTTTTTTTTTTTTAACATATTTGTTTTGCCTTTATTAAAACTAACCGCTAACTGTAAATAACTTGTAAAATAAGCAAAATAATAAGATTAGACCATACAGAAAACAATCACATATAGTAACAGTCATTTCAACCAAATTACTGCAGAATAAATATGTGCAATTTTAGAGATGTATCAAAGATGACAAATGTGACTGGCACTCAAAGCTTCAAAGTTGGGGTGAAAAATTTGCATCATATCGTACTGAATTTTTTTTTCACTGTACTGCATCGTGGATCATGAGCCCATTTGCATCGATGAATCGTTTCACACCTACTAGTTCCAGTTCAACTTTTTAACTTAGTTGAATTTTGAACTAAGTTTGATTTTGCGAATATGGCCACTGATCCACTGGATTCAGGCCCTGATACCCAGGGGCAGGGGCAGGAATTGGAAAATACACACAACATATGAAAATGGTTGCTCCTAGAAATCTAGGGGCATAAATCATGTTTACTATGTTTACAGGGTTATTTCATGTTTTGCACCACATTTTCCATGCTGCTGATAAAATGGTATACATTTTTTCTTCACATGCTAGACCAGGCTTCAAAGTTACCTTTATATACAGTTGAAAAGACAAGAAACACCTCATCTACAAAGTAAATTTTTTCTTCAAATTTACACCACTCATTTATCAGCCACATGAAATTTATGTAATTATCCCAGGCCCAGCCCAACCTCACAATTCCTTGACTAAATGATTAAATGAATGGCAACTGTGCACTCCTGTAAAATATTTAGTCAAATTTGATTTCCAACTTGGATGAATGGCTTGATGTAACACAGTGTAGCCCTGCCTTCCAGTTTATGCTCATTATTGGAAGTAGGTATGCTTTTAAACACCATGGTTAATCTACTCAAATATTGTGTGACCACAGCAGATTTTATTCATCAACAATATTTGCCATCATTGAACTTATTGGAATCTGACAAGGTAGCTGAGCTAAAATATAGAAGCGACCACATCAGAGATACAAATTGTACCAAATATTATGCCAAGTACATGCAATATACTTACGATCTTGCGTACACTGGTTATCTGTGCAGTATGACTGGGAATTCCGCAGCTGTGAAATAAAGTGAAACGATAACACATTGAAAGTGTTTTGGACTTCTGATATATTTTAATAGCAGATGAAAAGGTGACAGCCTGTCAGTAAATGAAGGCCAATTCTGAGGCAACACAACGGGTCCAGTCACTCCCATTGAAACACGATTAACTAGCTTGAAGTAAACATGTCAGCAGCTGGCTCAATGCCAGCAGGAAGAGCCTTGAATTAAAGTGAAAGAAACATTCATAATTTAATATACGTACAGTGGAACCTCCCTACAGAGACACCTCCATAAAAAGCACGCTCTTCCACTTAAACCAGCCCATTACCAGGATTACATTTCCTTCTATTTCTGTTTAATTCCAACATTGTCCACTCTCCTATTTAAGACCCATTTCTTCAGTCCTGGAGTGGTCTTTATAGGCAGACTCTACTGTATACACTTAATTGTATGGATTGGATATGTTCACAAGATCGATAGGATCTATATGCATGCTGGTACTTGAATGAAAGGTCTTTTTACAAGGAATACGAATCTGAGAGGATCTATAGGCATGCTGGTACTTGAATGAAAGGTCTCTTTCCGAGGAATACAAATCTGAGATCCCAATGATAATTCAGGCTAGTTTGACTTTAGTTTACTGACTTTAGACATGATTGGCACCGAAAGAGTAAATTCCACCTATAAGCAAATTCACAGAACTCAAAACAAACATTTCTGGTTACGAGCAAAACTTACTATACACTTAAAACATTCACAAGCCAACTTAACTTTTTAACCCTTTCCCTTTAACCCATCAAAATGGGCTGGTATTCAAATATTATCCGCTTCAACGTTTTTGACTAACTTCAACAGTGATGCAAAATAACTTGAATGAGAATTGTTGATGATGTTGAAATTTAGGTCTACAAAGTTACAGCTCACTTCAATTAAATTTCCTGAGTGCTCTGCGCACAAGCGAGAATATATGCTACCCACTTTCCCACATTTCAGGGTGCTCATATTTATCAAGGCACTCACCAAATTCATGAGCCTCTGCATGGCATTTTCATGATTCCATATACACTCACAGGGATCAAAGCCACCGTCCGCCATGGTGAGGGCCTGAGACACTGCAAGACAAATGTTTTGGTTACTGATGTTGAACATCAAAAAACAAAAACAAAAGGGTGCTTTTTAATTTCCCAGATCAATACTCAAAACAGATTTACTCTAGACACTTTCACGGTGCTTTTCATCATTTTCTGGTCAATGAGCTCTGGCTACATAAGACTGACTCAGATAATATGATGAACTTCACCACAACTTTATAATGTCATGTGAAAGGGAGAGGGCGACAAAAATTGCATGAAAGGGGGGGGGGGGCAGGAAGGGTCATACGTGAATTAGGCAGTCTCAATAATATGGAATTTATTGAATAATTGAGACAACAACTAGAAAAGAAGATTTGCCTCAAAGCAAATCTGTCTGTGTGCCTTCCAAAGTTGTAATTATTAAATGCTACAACTTTTGTCCTTTGGTACTTCACATTCCATTAAGCTTATGGCTGGATGAAAATGTCAAAGTCCAAATGACCTTCACCATTGACCTTCAGAGGTCACATGTAACTTATAAAAATGTACAGTGCTACAATAACTACAATTTGAGCCCAACATGAACCAAAACAGATGAAAATTGACCAAGTTGTGGCTAGATGAAACTTACAAAGGGCCAAACGACCTTGACTTTTGACCTTTAGAGGTTACATGTTGATTCCAAAAATGTGCAGTGTTACAATAGCTACAATTTGAACCAAACATAATCAAAATTTCAAAGGTCCAAATGACCTTGAGGGGTCACATGCAAATTACAAAAATGTACAGTGTTACAATAGCTACAATTTGAGCCCAACATGGTTAAAATTGGATAAAAATTGACCGAGTTATGGCTGGATGGAAATTTCAAAGGTCCAAATGACCTTGATCTTTGAACTTTAGAGGTCACACATAAATTACAAAAATGTGCAGTGTGTTACAAACATATTAATTGAAGTATGATTGGTTACCTGTAACAATAATAGTTTTGGAGATATTCAAGATTTAAATTAACAGAATTTTGCTAATTAGGTTTACTTCTGAGCTTTAACTATTGACTTGCTTCAAATGTACTTTGATAGAGTTACTACTAGCAACATCAATTGATTGGTGTACGGTATACATGTTATGTGGGTGCATCCAATGAAATGAAAATGAAAGTTGTAACATTTGAAATTGTGCTAACCAGGCACGCTTAGAAGATTATAATATTCACTACTTTAAACCTACTAAAGATAAAGGGGCAATTTCAATTTAAAAGATGGTGGTCAAGATACATTTGATTATCACTGAACAAAAGATAATATTTAAAACATTTTGACTTTTATTACATGTACTTTTCAAGGCACACAGCCAGATAAGCTGTGGAGTTAATCTCTCAGTTGGGGCCACAAGAGATTTGCTGTAGATGATACATTCACATGCTGGTACCTGCAACCTTGACTTAGTATGGAGTTTTGATCCTCCATTAACACCATTTTAAAATAAGTACTTTATCTATGGAGTCCTGGATTGTTCCTTGTGTGAGTATTTCTCTGTCACTTGTGGGATAAAGACTCAAAAAAACCTTGCTAATAGCCATCAGTAAATTCACACACTTTCATCAACCTGACAAAACATCCATCAAATGTTCACTTTGAATAGTTTTCTGCAGAGTAAATTTTTGCCAGTTCTGACTGGTCTTTACACACGGTTTATAAAATACTGTCAGTTCTGAACAGTCTTCACACAAGAACTATAAAGTTCCATCAGTCCTAAGGGTGTGTTTTGTGGACTGTTGTTCAAAAATGAATGGGGACCATATCCACAATTGGCCATACTGGTCATTTTAAATGTGATAATAGACAAAATTCCTTTTGCATTGTCCATATTTCTGCATCAATTTTTGAAACAATTCCATTACAAAGTGGTGTACTTGTTTCTAAGTACCCTAGCTGTCACTGACACACGATAAAAATATTTCAAAAATCACCTTTGTTATGCCCGCCACTGTGGATATGGTCCCCACTGATTTCCAGGGTCCAGAAAGGACAGTCCTAGTTTAAGGATCTGTGCAGAACTGTCTGCATGCAATTTTGAATCTGAAAACTTTTGTTCAATTGAAAGCAGCAATTGGCACAAGGTTTTCACGAGAATGTACTAAATTGAGCTGGCGCATGGGGTCATCAGGCAGACACATTGGGTGAAAATATTTTTGAAATTTCCACAAACATGTATCTAAGTACAAGGCTTTTCACATGATCCTAAACATGCAAGTCATCCTTTGGATATCTTTCACTGTAAAGTGCATTTTGTTGGCTGCCTCGTGTCCATCTGTCTGCACACAAAACTTTTTTCTGTGTAACTGCTACTGCACTTTTGTACATTTCTTTCAAAGTTGGAAGCTCAGTAGTTCGGCATGATGTGTATATGTGCATAAAGCAGACATTTCAGACGCAACCAGATATTTCCGATCATTAAGTGCCCTTTCTTGGCTGGCCTCCAGCTGTCTGTCTCGAGACACAATCTTCTCAATGTTATTGTACCTCCAGTCACTGATCACCTGCTTCTGTTCAGCTGACCAATTTTTAAGACCTACCTATCCATGGTCAATCAATGCCAGGGCTAATGTATATTGAGCATGGGGTTATTCAGTCTGTCAGCAACAGCTTCGTCATACTCTTGGAATTAATTTAAGCATATCTATATATTAATCCTCATAAATCTTGCGGAATATAATAATCAACCTTAACTGGCTCCTAGGTAGAACAATAGTCACTTTTGTTTTTCCTGTCACACATGACCAGTTTGTTTTATATGACCCTTGGTCATTGCGGTCATCGCATGCCTTTATCTCTGCTGGAGGGCTACGTACACTTACATTGAATTTCTGTGCAGATGCTGAACTTACTGCGATAAATGTATTATTCCCCCCCCCCCCCAGTAATTTACTTGTCTGCAACCTACCATTGTACACAGGTGTATTGCATGCATGCCCGTGACTATGATTACTCATTGACAAGTGTCAGGTCCACAGGCTTTTTTTCTCCCCTTCAATTCATTGTGTTTGCACACTGTGTCTATATGGTATAATGTGATGCTGTTGAACTTTCAATACTGAGATAAAATAACAATATTTCACAGCCTGTACAACAGTTTTATATCATATTCTGCAAGTTTTTGTACTTTTGTATAATTGTGCTTAAATTCATTCTATAAGTATACATCAGTACATGCAGTGACACTCAATGCACAAACTGGAGTATGTAAGTACTCACTCTCACACAATGCACAAACTGGAGTATGCAAGTACTCACTCACACAATGTACAAACTGGAGTATGCAAGTACTCACTCACACAATGCACAAATTGGAGTATGCAAGTACTCACTCACACAATGCACAAATTGGAGTTTGTGAGTACATATACTCAGACTCACACAATGCACAAATTGGAGTATGTGAGTACATGTACTCTGACTCACCAGTGCACAATTGGAGTATGTGATTGCTCAGTAGTCCCAGTCGAATTTTTTCTGCAGCTTGATCATAACAATGTAACTTTTGACCATGTGATTACTGCAAGCTGTATCACAAATGCTTTTAAAATACAAATAATTTAATTAAACTTTATCACCAAGAAAGTATGGTATTAGTTAGATGTTTTGTAACTGCAGGTTTCAGGTAAGGACTGGACTTAATTTCTGAAGGCAACTGATTCTCACAGCTTGATAGAATAACTGAAGGATTCGGGTTGTCCAAAGCTATGCAGACATTCAGAACTCCACTTTTCAAAGAATTTGTTATTGTATAACAATTCATAAGTGAAATACATTGTCACACAAGAGCATTTTCTTCCTGATGCAATTTTAATACAGGCTATATATTAGATGAACAAAAATTAAGTACAGTAAAACCTCTCTCTACCGAACATTTTCAGGACGCAGCCAAAATGTTCAGTAGTGAGCGGTGTTCATTAGTCGGAGGGTTGGGAACAGGGAAGGGAATTTGACTATGCATGTATTTTTCGGGCCTAGTTGTAAACAGTCAAGGATCTTGCATCCACAACTTTCACTCATTGTACATTTTCATTCACACTTCCTTGCAATCAAATAATTGAACACAAAGATAAAGTTAAAATAACTGTTTTATTTACATTTTTTTCTTTCCTTACTTCCAAATACATGTAATATGGTGCTCAATGTCATGGTAACATTGAAAGAAATTCAGTGCACATTGTACATGTAGTTACTGACACTTTACAGCTTTGTTTGGATGTTGAACCGGAACATACATATATGTATACATGTATACATATCCTTTACAGTTCACTTTAATTCTTTGTGAAAAAGTCAGTTATTGTAGTTTGTTTGCACCTCACTTTGTTGCCAATTACATATTTGTTTATTTTTGCCTCCAAGTCAAGGCAAGTCTCATATGCATTGTCCATCATAACTGTTTGTTTAACAAATCCCATGACTGCTTTTAATCCTGCCATAGCAGATTCTATAGAATGCACAACTGATTGTTCTTCTTTATCAGGAACACAGCCTTCATTTTGATTGTTTACTTCACAGTTAGTCTCAAACAACACCTAAAACAAGCTGCAATGGACACCATGTCCTGTTTACTTTGAAGAAATAATCAGTAAACAAGGAACATGTCAGATCCATTTAATTAGAGACAGAGCTGAGTAAAACATTTGAGTGATGACTATGTATGTTTAAGCTTGAAATAGAAATGTTTTGGTTCCCTTTAAAGAAAATCAATCTGAACAGTGAACATGTCAGACTCAATCCAAATGAGTAGAACTACAAGAAGTGAGTGAACAAGCAATCCACTGCCTTGGAAAAAAAATCTGTTGGCCAAATTTCATTCAAACATATGAATACAATAACAATTTGAACAAACAAACAAACAATACAGGCCCTGCATACAAATTAATGTTCAATTTTATGTCCAAAAATTCCAAAGTTTTATGTATGAAGGTCTTGAAGATGTTATTTAACAGCTGATATTACAAAACATCTTAATCTAGCACCTAATAAATGGGCTTGTTCACATGAATGTTCGGTAGTGGGACTGGGAGGCTCATTTTGGGGTTTGGGACCCAAATCAAGTGTTCGGTGTTCAGAAGTGAGAAGTGTTCGGTAGTGATAGCTTTGAACACTCAGGTCTCCTATTAAATAACATGTAAAATATTTGGGACCAAAAAAAAAAGTGTTCAGTAGTGAGAGGTGTACGTTAGTCAGAGGTGTTCGGTAATACAGGTTTTACTGTACATGTATTAGGTGAACGAGACACTGGGTCTTTTTATGTCCTGACCATGCTCAGATGGGCTTCTTTAAAAAAAGAATTTAAAAAATTAAATGCAGGATTTCCACCACAGCATAAACAGGGTAATAAACATCTCTTAAAATCTTGAGGGTACGTTTGCTTATATGACAGGACAAGGCCAGGCTTTGACAAAAATGGTGGGAAACAGCTTAGCTAAGTTCGACTGGTTTCACCACGAGGGGGCATCATCAGAAACTGTCATGCTATGGGATGCACTTGGTTATATATGAAGGTGTAACATTTGACGTTACTAGTATAAACAAGACATGCATCAACATTGGCTGCTCGGCCTGCTTTTTATCATATTTTAAACACAGTCCACCCGTCAGAGAGGTGGTGAGGAATGTAGCGTCAACATTGGGAAGTGTCATTCGTTCTTGTAGTGACGTCATAAGTCCCAGCATACCACCCATCAGGTCTGTCCTGTGACTGCTATATGGGACATCCCCACTGTTATATGGGACATCCCAAAAGGAATAGGAACAGATGTGTGTCCCCAGACCCAGTTGTTGGGGATATAAGGCTGGTGCTCCAGTTTAGGGATATTCCAGAATAAATATGTCATCCAGAGTGTCAGTTTTTTACAATAGCTAGTAATATAAGCAAACGTTCCTATCTGTCGATGGTCACTTGGTACACTTACCTACCCTCAAAAATCTAAAATTAAGTGATATTCTAACATGTGGTTTACATATATTTTATTTCCAACAAGAAAACGGTCGGAAAACTGGCCAAACCTATTTCACCATATAATGTACCTGGAAGTCCCCATTATTTTACTCTCTTCAGCAAAATATACCAGGCTAGAATATTTGTGTTCCCCACACAAATTTTTGGCAGAAACCACTGAACAGTCAAATATAAAACAAATTAAGCTGAAGTGAAATTATGGCCCTTTATGTTTGGCTAGTGGAATCAAATTAGACCAAAGACAAGTTTGGGGGTACCAGCCTAAAGAGCTGGCACAAAAAAAAAAATTGATTTTTATTCCTGCTGTCAGAAAAAGGGAGACAGAGGGTAAGACATTTTCAATGCTTTCATCACAAAGTTAAACATGAAATTCACATAATAGTGGGGTATCTTGGGAGATACGACATTGTGGAAGTTCCAAGATACATTTCACTTGACATATTAACCCATTTGGAGTTTTTTTTATGGTAGAAGCACTTAACTCTGTGATTTTTAAGGGCATTCTTACCCTCAGTAATGCCCTCTGGCAAAACCCCAGCATGGTATATTAAAATGAAATGCAGACCTGCTGGCACCACAAGAGAAAAAAGCCATAGCATTCAGATCCTTTTTGGACACGAATCCTGCAGGGTGCACTGAAAAGTAAGTTTGCTTTATAATGGCTTTTTGGTCTGATTGAGAGGCAGGCTCAATGAGAACACCATGGAAAGTAACCGGTGTGTTTGATCAGCTGATTTTGCTTCCTGGCTACTGAAATATCATATCAAAGTTTAAATGCTGACAGGACCTTGTTTTACATGCATGGAATGAAACACCTGAAAAAGAGTCTGTAACATTAAAATACACAACAGCACTGACAAAGGTTGCTGCACCAATTTTGCTGCACACCAATCAATAGTTACCCTTAGGCAGAGACATCAACATCAAGATCACCATGCTAAAACATGTAAGCTACAAAAAAAAAAATGTGCATGTATCATTTTTAGTAAATGAAAGGAGTAAGCTGCAGTAAATATGCAAGATAATCAGATAGTTGCAGTTTATGTTTTTTGCATGCACTGCTGGCAAACTCCAGTTCTAAGCCAACTCTACAATACTCATATCTATTGTACAGAAGGTCACCTGCAGTTTTGTTTTTCATTTTCTACCACCAATCAAAAGTTGACAATAACTTGACCAATGGGAGTATATTCAACCAAAGAGTCTAACTTTGGACTCCTTGATTCAACTATTCATGGACACCAGACTGAGTCACTGTGTTCTGTTGTATTACAAAGTGCCAACAAATATGTTATGATGATGATTTAAATGACTCCAAACTCAATTTCCACCAGAAGCATGGATGGAGTGTCCTCTTTGTTGTGTGAGGTTGAATATCTTTTGGATTCTCCAGAGTGGGATCAGATGATCACTGACAAAAAAGTCAAAAGCCTCAGGGAGAAAGTGGGTTTTGAATTACCAGTTTACTGAGTGACAATGTATCAATATTACATGCACTTACTTTGTTTCAAGATACAATATTAAAGCTACACACACACATAAACAATAGAGTTTCCACTGTACATTGAATATATATGTTTAGAACATATATATTCAATGTACAGTGAAAACTCATTATAATGACACCATCTGTTCCCTACAAAATGTGTCAGATAACTGAATATGTCAGATAAATGAGTCAAATAACAAAGAAAATAATCCTTTCCCATTAAAATCTGTGTCATCATATTGGCTATCTGAGTGTCCTTATAATAAAGGTTTCATTGCAACTGTAGCCATTCCATTTTTTTCTCCTTTTTTGTGAATTGAAACAAATTTTAACCTCCAATGGACTCCCATACATGTAACATTTATCCAAATGTAAACAAAAGAATGTACCTGCACACACGATCATGTAAACACAACGTATCAAGCCACTGATCTCTATATATATATATATATAAATGTCACAGATAGCAGACTGCATCACTGCATGCATTATGCATACTTGCCTGTCATCTAAACCTATGTGACAACACCCACAGTACAACAATGCTACTAGTCATAAAACTGCAAAGTACACGTCAGCCTCTATGGTTGCAGTGACTTTTAACTAGGGTGTATCCTCACTGTCTCTGGTTTCAAGTTATTTTGAAAAATATTCAATACCTGCACTGTTGGTTAAAATGAGCCCATTTACAAAGGAATCATGGAGTATTTTTTAAGACAAAACAAGAAATGAGTTTGCTGTATTGACTGAAGTACCTGACTGGTATACTCACACTCTACATCTACTGGGCTGTATTGACTGAAGTACCTGACTGGTATACTCACACTCTACATCTACTGGGCTGTATTGACTGAAGTACCTGACTGGTATACTCACACTCTACATCTACTGGGCTGTATTGACTGAAGTACCTGACTGGTATACTCACACTCTACATCTACTGGGCTGTATTGACTGAAGTACCTGACTGGTATACTCACACTCTACATCTACTGGGCTGTATTGACTGAAGTACCTGACTGGTATACTCACACTCTACATCTACTGGGCTGTATTGACTGAGGTACCTGACTGGTATACTCACACTCTACATCTACTGGGCTGTATTGACTGAGGTACCTGACTGGTATACTCACACTCTACATCTACTGGGCTGTATTGACTGAAGTACCTGACTGGTATACTCACACTCTACATCTACTGGGCTGTATTGACTGAAGTACCTGACTGGTATACTCACACTCTACATCTACTGGGCTGTATTGACTGAAGTACCTGACTGGTATACTCACACTCTACATCTACTGGGCTGTATTGACTGAGGTACCTGACTGGTATACTCACACTCTACATCTACTGGGCTGTATTGACTGAGGTACCTGACTGGTATACTCACACTCTACATCTACTGGGCTGTATTGACTGAAGTACCTGACTGGTATACTCACACTCTACATCTACCTACTGGGCCATCTTTCAATCATAAAAACAATAAATATGAATACATTTTTTTTATAAAACTGAAAGTACATAAATATTATCAACCTCAAGTAACTCTACAATCGGCACATTGTACTTAGTAGATTGTATTGCAAGGCCAGACACATTTAATATTCTAAAAGTCTGGATAATATAAAAGTGGCATTATCACCTCAAAAGCCACTCCCAGTATACAGTGGTACGTATCAACATAAATAAAAAAATACATATGAACTTGTCACATGATGCATTAGCTAAATAAGTGAAGCTTTGCTTACAAATGCAGAGCTTCAATATCAAAAGAATACCTGTCAAAACAAACATACTAGATTTGTATAGTACAAGTTCAACTAAGAACAATTTGACTTACCCCTCTACCAGTATGTACCCTTTCTAGCTGGATAGCTTATCTTAGTTAAACCATCATCAAGTCCTCATTTGCAAAGGCAGGATTTTTTATGGAATCTTGTTTAGTAGCCTTCAAAGGCTTTTATAACACATGGGACAAAACGGTTAATCTCTGTGGCGTTTTTGCAAGTCTTCTGTGTCAATTTGGGAACAACAGTCATTGCAGCCACATAAGCTACCTGTGGATATTTATTTATTTATTACAATAATTTAAAAAAAAAAATTTGCACAATAGCTTTGAACTGAAATAATTCTTTATGGAATAGAGAGCACATGGCCAAAATTACCAGTTAGAGCTTGGTAGTCACAGTCATCAATCACAGAGGACTCTCCACTCTGTACTTCCAGAAGCTTTATGCTTCTCATATTGATCAACAGGAACTTCAGGAAGATCAAGTGGTTGCTCCATACCAACATGAGCCACTGTTTGTGGACCATCCAGATGTAGATATGAGATACTAAGAGGTACAAGACACAAAATGTACACCTTGTCCTGTCACGGATGACCTACGCCGCTCATTCCCCATGTTAAAACTGGACAGAGACACAACACTCAGCATATTTTTCGATGAGAATGAGGACCTAAAAAAGCTATCTGAATTTTGCTACAAAGCACTTGATATATCCTGTTAAATTTTCATGTTTACCATTAATCTTAATCCAATAAAAACTTAAGTTTAAATGTGGACAGTTATACCATATACTATGTTACTGAGATTGTTCTGAGTGTTTCTATTTCACCCTGTTATTATTTCTGTCAATAAAAACTACTACATGTACTACTACTATATGCAATAGACTAGGCTTACAAAGAGTACAGTGGTACGGAGGTGTAACAGACAAAATTCAGACCCCTGTATATTTCAGTGACAAGGGTGACATTGGCTATGATAGGTACAACAATATATATACTGTATTCATCCTAATAGTAGCACGACGTGCCAATGCAAAGATTTGCCAGATCTTGCAGTGTTTTCGTGGGACTATGGAATAAGTACTTCTCTTGATTGAAGGTTTTGAAGGCTGTACAGTTATTTAGATGTTTAAATAAACATTAATATACTGCAGAGATATTTAATTTTTCATTTGGAAGTATCATCTTGGCTAAATTACAGGAAAAATCTTGATTTTCAACCTAGACCACTTGGACTGAAATTGGGGTGTGTGCTTCTATTGGGGCATGTGCTACTATTGGATGAATACCGTATATATATATCTATCTAAGGGTAACAAGGATGACAATGGATATAGAAGGTACAACAGACACCACACTTATTTGAGTAGGGTAATGTGGGTGACAAATGATTTAATTTGAAAATACCAGCAAAGGTATGGCTTCACTTTCGTGCCGTTCGACCGGTTTCGCCAGTAGTGTGGCTCATCAGGAACTGAAGATTTCAACGGCTGCAGCGTGGTACCGTTAATCACGTAACGTAATGTTCGTTTGTTACGTGATAATACCGTACGTTGACAACAATAGACGTTGCTAACCAAGAAATAGGCTCAACGTCTTGGATGAGCTTGGTGTTTGCTCAGGCTATTTATAGACACACCTCCTTTGTCCAGTGACTAGGTGTGAACACAAATATGCAAGTTACATATTGTTTACGGGTGCATGTGACTCTCAAGTTCCTTTGTGGGAGCGGGCATCCATAATCATGTCATAGCTTGTCCTAGTGACCAACCTCTGTCCAGTTTATCGATAAATAGAACTGGGGCTGGGGAAGGGTATTACTCAAATATGTAATGAGACATACAATGAAAAATGTTTTTATTTTCTTAATGATTGTAGATACTGTTGGGGTATAACTGGAGTGACCCTAAAACAAAAAAAACAAAAAAAGACAAATGATTTAAAGCATAACAAAAGGCACAACAGACAATTCAGACCCTGTGCATATGATTTGACCAAGGCAACAAGGGATACAGAATTATGAAAGGCAACACACAAAATATACACCCACCTGCAACCAAGGAGCCTCCAGAGAAGGAGGAACAACTTGTGCTTTGTGCAGGGATTATCAATCTTGCACTTTGTACTGTTTGTAAACTAACTAATTTTTCTTTTGTACATTTAATGCTTATCTTAAGCACGTCCACAAAGACATTTCTTGTGCACATCTACCTGATTTCCCCAAATGCAATGTCTACAAACATTGTCTAGGAACATTTTGATTGTCACAAAGGAGTGTCTTTGGTGGGGAGAACGTCTGCACAGTGAAGTATAGGTATGTGCATAGGCATATTAAAATATTCTGAGTGTGAATGCACCGATGCTGCTGGTCTAGTAATACCACAAGGCCAGTATCCCACGACCTATGTTACTCATACCACTCCGTATACATGTGAATAAAGTACATACTCCTTGCTTGAATATGGTAAAATCATACTTGTATGTGTTCCCTATCTGTTCTTCTCCATGTTGAATGAAGTTTCAGTGTGTTTTCAAGCATACGGTGTACAACACACATTACACACTGCTGGGAGAAAATGAATGAAATAACAGAGTTTGAAGGCAAAAGGTTAAATTAGAATCCCAGAGTACAGGGAGGGAAGGGAATGATGGTAACCCTTTTAAGGGCTTCCATGGGTGCTCCCCTGGGGAAAGGCCTGAGCCTTAGAGACAGGGATAGGGTGTGTGAGGGAAGGATTTTTTTTGTTTGTCTTTTTTTTTCTTTCAGAAAGTATAAGCGATGAGTGTAGGGGGTTAAACCCAGGACCAGGGGTCCACCACAGCTGTGAGAGAGTGGGTGGTGGACCCTTTGCCTTAGCTCTGGTCCTGGAAAACATGGCAGCACAAGCTGGTAAGGATTACCATGGTTTCCCCCGCCTCATCTACTTTTCCTTTTTTTTCTCACTAGCCCACCTGTGTCACACAGTGACACAGGACTGCAGCAGACAAGCAGAGCCACATTATTATTATTACTATTATTATTATTATTATTATTATTATTATTATTATTATTATTATCATCACCAAAAATGATTTTGTTCTGACCTAACCCTCTGAACTCAGAGAGCTGATAACAAGTATGCCAGCTCTAAATACACCATGGAAGTTGCAAAATACTTAGGGTCCAGAGCAGAGGGTTAAACACTGCTCACGATAGACTATGTAACTCTTTATAATATCAGGCAGCTGGGAAGAGATCTCTTCCCAGCTCCCTGAAAATATCAATGGACTTTGCCATCTTTGCTTTGTCTTAAGTTCCATCCCTTTTCTGGTTGTCAGCAGATGACATTTCCTCCAGCTTACCTTAAAGTTATTGGTTTTGACAAATATGTTAAGACAATTACATTTGGCCCAGTCCACAATTTTGATGACATGGCCTCAGCTTCTTTGCTTATTACACGTTGTCATTGTGCAGTTAAGTATTTTGTGGGAGTCTCCCACTTTTGCTCTAATATTTAGACTTTTCAGGGACGTGCTACTCAAAAGAGTATAATAGACTATGTACAGCACGTCCCTGGTCTTTTCAACAGAAGGCTGCCTTGTCCTTGTTTGAGCAACACCGTTCCCTCATATGCTCACTGGAAATCCATTTACTGTTCATTTGTTCTTTGTTACATATAAAATCTCCCCAATGAAAGCCCAAAAATGTTCCTATTTGTTGTGACAGGATGTTTACATGTTTGTTATTATTTTGTCAGCATGGCCATGGCATGGGTGTGCATGCTGTCACTGACACTGACACTGGGGATAACCGGGCCAGCCATTTCGAATTATGGTCCAACTCAAACAAGCAGCTTACAGGCTACAGCACCACGCAATTGTCGTATAATGTTAAGCATGACCACATTCAACCAACCATGGCCGTACTAAATGTTCCAATGTTGAGTTCCTGTGACCCCCACAATAGTCTTGGGCTTCGTTTGAAAGTTTGGAGTGACCTAGTTCCTTTCTGCATGATACCTCCATGTTTATAACTCCAAATTTCCTGCTTCTTACAAGAATCAACTCCGGTCTCGGCCTGGCTTCACCTCAGCCCCGCCTTAAACCAGTTCCAATGTTAAAAAAAATAAACGCAATACTTACATAAACAGCTGTTGACTAATGTTGCTCGTCTGCTTCCGCGGCGGTTGTCTAGTTTCCAATATAAACTGCAGAACGGAATACACTGTCTGAACTCCTGACAGTCAATATTGACAACTGATTACAGAGGCCACGTATCTTTAAGGAAGAGAGCCCGTATGTGAACGACCCAATAAGCCAGTGCCAACAGAGACATCTGTCGTCAGATTTTGGTATAAAACCCTGGTAGACAAATACACCAACAGACTCCCTTCAGAGACAGAACTTGTTTGCATGCTTTGTCAATTTTAAGTCTGCCTTCGGCACTGTGTGGAGGCAAGCACTGTTCTAGAAACTATTACTATGTGGTATTGGAGGGAATTTCTCTTGCAGAATATGTATTCCAATATAACTTACTGCATCAAAACAGAATACGGTTTATAAACAGAGTTTGCCTTTAATGTTGGGGTCAAACAGGGCTGTGTCCTAAGCCCCACTCTGTTTAACTTATATCTTAATGACCTACCTTGTACTTTCTTACAAAGATTGTGACCCTATGTAATTATATGATGGTCAAATCAGCTGCCTGATATACGCCGACGACCTGGTTTTGCTATCCCATGGAGCTACTGTATCCGAATCACAAAAGGGACTCCAGACTTCTTTCACTCCGACACTCGGCTTAAAATGTATTGTGAGAAATGGAAACTCACTGTATATCTAAATAAGACCAAAGTTATAGTGTTTAATAAAGGAGGACATAATCGTGCGACTATCTTTCACATACAACAATAACCAACTTGAAACAGTGCAAAACTACTGTTACCTGGGCATTGAGTTTAAAGCAGCTAGAACTTTCACAGCCCCACTAAATAAATTGAAAGAAAAGGCTTATAAGGCCCTCTTTAAATTTCGGGAGTATGCTTTTAATAATAATATCAAATTAGCATCAAAACTTTTCAACACACTCCTCGTACCCATTTTGACATGTGCAAGTGAAGTCTGGGGTCCTTACTTGCTCCACAACATGAACAACTACAATTTTTTGGCACTAGGTGATAGGACACAAATGGAAGTGGGGCACATAAATTCTGTAGACATTATAGGAGTTCATCGGAAATCCTGCAACACAGCTGTACGTGGAGAGCTTGGGAACTACCCATAGTTGATTATTAGTATATGCTACTCCCTTAAATACTGGTCGAGTTAACATGAATATGACCACGATAGTTTGGTCTCAAAATATCTGAAAGAAAAGTACAATTTACTACGAAGCAATAGGCCCTGCTGGGTCAAATGTATTAAGGGACTACTTGAAAATTGTGGTTTACAAAATATATGGGAAAATGCAGGAGGCAAAAATATACGGAAAAGTATAAGGGAATTAAAGGAAAAGCTGAAATTATTTCTACAGCAACAAGCTTAGAACCTACTGTCAATTCAAATCCAACTTTGGACTATCAGAATATCTAACAAACAATGTAAACGTTAAAAAATGAGACTCCTAACTAAATTGAGAATAAGTGCACACAGTTTACACATTGAACCAGTCAGATATAATAATACTGCAGCTCCCCACTGGTATTGTAACGGTTGTATCTGTCAGTTGGTCGAGGATGAAAAGCATTTCTTGCTGGTCTGTGGAAAGTACTCTTACCTGCGTACCAAATTAATGTCAACGACAGCTAATTATGGCCCCACTTTTAATGAACTTGCATGGTGACCAGGATACCTTTTTTATCTGATGGAGTGTAATAGTGGGAAGTGGGAAGTGGGAAGCGACCAAGGCAGTTCATGACTATATATTATATGGACCAGGCATTCCACAAGGTATGGAGCGTGCTCCTAAAGTCTGTAAATACCATGTTTATCTTGCAAGGTTATTTATTTATCAGAATGTAGTTAGTATATTTTATTCTCTCCAATGTGTTTTCTGCTTTACGTTTCTATGAATCATGTATGTGCGACACTGTATTACACGGTATATGTACAATAAAGTTTCGGTATAAAACAAATGCAGTTGTCAATGCGCAAAGTCCAGCATGGAAACAATCTGAACCATTTTGGCGAGCATGCATATGATCTTGGACAGGACATTGGTGAATTATTTGGCCAAACATGTAAAAAATTTTTGGTTGAGGCTTGGCATTACAGGAGACAGTCACTTAATGACTTCTCGGAATGACAGATAGATTGTATCATTGTTCTACACGTACCTCTTGTAAATAGACCTGTTCCAATGTATATATACCTGATTTCTTTTACTTAATAATGACGCTGGAGGCCATATGTTCTGCATTGTATATGAAACGTGTATAATGTACATGTCCTTACGCTTTCAAGAGTTTTGTCCCAATGAGTGGTTTATCTCTAGTTTTGGTGCGGAGGACATAAATTATTACTTGTACTATTATAGTTACTGTACTTATTTCAACATACGAAGATTATTTGATTGATAATAAGGATGTCTGATTATTTGTATATATCTAGGACGCATCATGGAATTTCCCCGGTTCCGTTGGTGCCCCCGCTGTAAAGGGGAAGTTTTCCTAATTAATTAATTAATTATTATTATTATTATTATTATTATTATTATTATTATTATTATTATTATTATTATTATTATTATTATTATTATTATTACAATTTCAGAGATTTTATAAACAGAACAGTTAAATATTATTTGGTTATTTATTCATGCCCTGTATTAATTTTGATTTTAGGCATCAATACTTGAACGCAATCCTTTGAATTAAAATTTGACCACCTCCTTCAACTTCAATACTAATATAGTTTTGGTGAGAAATGGTGAGCATTAAAATCGTCCAAGTGTACCTAATAAACATAAAGTAAAAGCTTGCAACATTCATTTTAATTTCATTAGATGCTCCTGTATCACAAACCAATGAATGGAAGTTGCCGTTGACACCTCTGTCTAAAATAAATGTGAATATAGTCAACTTCTAAAGTACTGGACTATGCCAAAAGACATGAATTCAAATTTCACAACTTTCACTTTCATTTCTTTGGATGCACCTGCAGCACAAACCTAAAAATTAAAGCTGGGTTGACATCTCTGTAAAACTTTTGAAGAAAGGCCTATATGAGCAAATCGGTATGTGTGCTCATACAGGTGAGGTATAATTACTTTTTCGTCACTGAACGCTGGAAGTAAAACTTTAATGCGACTGTAATAACTTCAAAACTATAAGACAGAATTAAGTGTAATTCCAACTGCTACTAGAATATACATTGTGCGGAACCTCGTTCATCCGAACACCCTTGTACCCCAATGAACTGTTCAGATTAAGGAAGCATCTGGATTACTGAATCACTATTACTTGAAATGAACAATTCTGTTCCAGGAGAAGTGTTCAGATTAATGAGACAGTCACATACGGATTAATGAGGTCCGTATTAATGAGGTTCCACTCTATATGAGTATGGTGCATCGGATGAAGAATACAAACAAGTAGCGTATTTAAAATCATGCTAATTAAAAGCATGTCACATTTTAAAACTTGAATATTAAAAGTTACAGAAAGGGACACACACAACTTCAAGGTCTATTTATAAACTAAAGCCCCTCTACAGTGGGCACCCTTGGGACTGGAGAAAAGGGCCCACTGGAGGGAGATACCCAGTCCAGAGAAGGTCAACCTTGTTGGGTAGTATATGGGTGAGTATGCAATAATCATGACTGTGGACAGGTCAGAGTAACCAAAAGTTAGGTCACAGTGAACTAACATTCTAATCAGCTTGTCCCCGTCTTTAGAATGTATCTATGTACCAAATTTGAGAAGAATACACCCAGGTGCTTTGGAAATATTGCTGTAATAAATTCACTTTGATACATGTAAATAGGTCATACTAATCATACAGTCAATCCCCAAATCTAATCAGCCAATATATTTGTCTGAAAATGCATCTCTTTACCAACTTTGAGAAGAAGCCATCCAAGAGGTTTAAATATACTGTGCCAGCAAAGTCAAATTGACTGCAAATAAGTCACATTAACTACAAAATATGTCACAGCTAGTGACCTAAAAATCGTAGAGGCATATCTTTGTCCTAAAATGCATCTCTATACCAAATTATAGACAAATCGACCCAGGCGCTTGGAAGATATTACAATAACAAAGTCAAATTCACTGCGAATAGTTTAGAGGCAGTAACCACACAATCATTCACAAAATCTAATCAGCCAATCTTTGTCCCATGAGGCATCTCTGTTCGAAATTTGAAAAAAAAAAAAAAAAAAAAAAACCGAAAAAACACAACAACATTCAAGTGCTATAAAGATTCTGATTGCATAGATAGTTAACAGTACAGAGGTCACAATAAACTGAAAATCTTATCAGTATCTTAATTTGTCCCATGATATTTCTCTGTTCTAAATTTGTGAAGAATCCAAAAGGAACTTTGCAGACATTGCAGTAACAAAGTCAAATTGACTGTAAATAGGTCAGAATCCCAGCTCCCCCCCCCCCCCTCCAAAAAAAGAAAGAAAAAAAAAAAGAAAAATCAAGATCAATGGCTTGGTCAGACAGCCCCATGCAGATTGCTTTTCCACACTCTATACATATTTTGTGGCCTTGTGATGGGGTCATTCAGTTATTGAAGCCATAGGAATCAGTTTTTTTTCTCATTTGCTACAAAACCTAAGTCTTTCAAATCGTAGGGTTAGTTATACTGATACTGGTGTATCTGTTGTGGCTCTTTTGCTGGGGGCTTATTCTTCTGTTTTATGAAATCTTGGTCAATTTCTGTCAGTACCTTTTTCTGGCTGGAAACTTCATTTTAGTCGGAAACACAATTGCCACAATACGGTATTCCTTGAAATATCAATGCCCAGCAGCAATGACTGCGCCCTGATTCTGAGAATCATCTTCACCCTGTTGATCACAATTTATTGCTGTTATACTCTATTTTCAGCTTGAACTCTTGTGAGACGATCTTCATGGGGTTGGTGCTACAGGATTAAACAATGCAGTTCCTGACTTCTAAAAAAACAAAAACAAATAATAATAATAATAATAATAATAATAATAATAATAATAATAATAATAATAATAATAATAATAATAATAATAATAATAATAATAATAATAATAATAATAATAATAATAATAATAATAATAAAAAAACCCTCACACTTGACGAAAACTATTCCCATATTTTGACAATTCAGAAAATAAAAACAAAAACAAAGAAAGAAAGAAAAACCCATAACAAAACCTTTCCTTTAAAATTTGAATAGGACAATCGACAGCTGAGGTGTTTTGTTTATATGCATGCCGTATGTATCTGGCACATGCAAATAATAATAATAATAATAATAATAATAATAATAATAATAATAATAATAATAATAATAATAATAATAATAATAATAATAATAATAATAATAATAATAATAATAATAATAATAATAATAATAATAATAATAATAATAATAATAATAATAATAATAATAATTGAATATGTTTATTCTGGGAGTCCGATTCAGCAGAAATGCTGTTTTTCAATCGGGCCCAGTAAAATCATGTACAAAAATATACATAGTATGAAAAGTGGTACATAAAAGAAACATGATCAGATCGACGACATACGTAAAATTAAAGCACTTAAAACCATAACCTATAATGTGAAAAATCAATGTTAAAATACGAAAGCCCATTAAAAGTTAAAACTATACATGGTCCAAACGTTAAGATTGATCTCTGGTCCTTGTAAAATAAAACTGTTTGTATTTGAGCTTAAAAGACAATATGTCGTCTACACGTCTAATAGAGTCCGGCAAGCTGTTCCACACAGTAGCACCATAATAAGAAAAGGAACGTTTAAAAATTGCCTTGTTCACTGCAGGAACAACAACATCAAATGAACAGGAACGTCTAGTATTGTATGAGGCAACATCAGATACAAGCGTCACTTGGTCAGACAAATAATCAGGTGCAAGACCATTGACACAATTGAACATAAGGCAAGCTGTGTGAAATTTACGCCGGTCTTCTAAAACTTGCCAGTTGAGTTGTCTGACCAGGTCCACGCCTCTGGTATTTATAAAGTCAAAATTACCAAAAATAATACGGGCGGCATAATTTTGAAGCCGTTGTAATGATGTGGCGCCCCTAGTACAACAGGAGGCCCAGACGGGATCAGCATAATCTAAGTTCGGCTCGATGAAAGATTTTTAAATCCGAATTAAAACGCTGCGAGGTAAGAAAGAACTTAGTCTACGAAGGATGGCCAGTTTACTATTGACTTGCTTTTGTAAGTGAGGTAAATGATGTTGCCAATTTAATTCATCGTCGATAACCACACCAATATACTTGAAAGAATAAATTTTAAAAAAGCGGAAGCAATGGCGTATCTGAGCTATTTCTCGTCCGATTTTCATCATTCAAAGTGCGAATCTGTCATACAAACATGTGCAACAGTGCCATATCCTTCGCGTAGTTCTGAAAGCAAAGACCAACCCCATCTCTCTGCACTCCATATCCAGTTCACATACACACGCACATGTAATCAATCCAAGATAAAGTACATTCATCATCCTCATTTATCCAGTACAGTCACTGTCTATGTATATACCTGTATTTTTAATTAATCACTATTATCAGGTTCGAGGAGAAAAATGAAAAATCGAGGCTTCTCAAGAAAAAGCTCAAAGTACGTCTCCATGTATATTTTTCTGATTTTAAAAATTTTGCCATAAGGCCACACAAAAAACTCTGGTTTATCCATAGCGACCATGTGTTTTTGGTTTTGTGTTTTTGTTTGTTTTTTGTGCCGCACCATTTTTTTTTAATGTTTGTAAATATTTGCGAAACAAATTGCTGACAAAGGTTCAATTAATGCCTTGAGCGGTCAGAGCCGGTCAAGAGAACTATATATATTACAGCATTCTTGTGACATTGTGAATTAATAAATGACCTGTATGGGAAACGGTAGCCGCAAGGGACCTCCCCGCACTCTGTAAGCTTGCGGGTAGGGTTTTTTTCGTTTGTTTGTTATTGTTTTTTTGTTTTTTGTTTTGTTTTTGTTTTTTTCTTTTGTGTCGCACCATTTTTTTTTAATGTTTGTAAATATTTGCGAAAAAAAATGCTGACAAAGGTTCAATTAATGCCTTGAGCGGTCAGAGCCGGTCAAGAGAACTATATATATATTACAGCGTTCTTGTGACATTGTGAATTATTAATGACCTGTATGGCTACCCGCAAGCTTACATAGAGTGAGGAGGTCCCGTGGGGCTAAGGAAATGGGGACTTGGGGAAAGTAAATCAGTTGGAGGGAAGGAAAGGGTTTTGTTTGTTTGTTTGTTTGTTTTTTTAAAGAACCTTTCTTCATCACTTTTTTTTTTTTTTGGAAAACCACTGATGATAAACCAGGACTTCTTTATGTGGCCTAAAATTCGCCTTATTTGGAACATCTTGTAACGATTATCATGAAAGTAAATTCTTTTGGGCCCATCAGACAGTGAGTTGTAGTTGAAAAAGCCACACACACACACACACACACACACATAATCAAGCCAAGATAAAGTGCATTCATAAGGCACCGCTGCGTGCCAGGTAAGGAACATGATGCAGGTCCATATAAGCGTTTTGCTGGACCTGCGAGATAAATCAAAGGACACGCGAGGCGCAGCCGATCGTGTCCTTTGATTTATCTCGCACATGGCTATTCTGTCAATTTCTGATGTGTCTTGTGGGCCAATTATGTCTGCGTGGCAAACCCTTTCTTTCTTTCTTTCTTTCTTTCTTTCTTTCTTTCTTTCTTTCTTTCTTTCTTTCTTTCTTTCTTTCTTTCTAAATTTCTAAATTTCTAAATTTCTAAATTTCTTTCTTTCTAAATTTCTTTCTTTCTTTCTAAATTTCTTTCTTTCTAAATTTCTAAATTTGTCAGGCGTTTTTCTCGTAGACTATTATTCTGAAAACCACCAAACGTGCCATCATGACCGACCTACCGGTGAAATGGAGCACCTGATTTGGAGTAGTCATGATGTTTAAAATTATGCAAATTAGGGGCTATTACATTTTTAAAAGCTTTACATCTTCAAAAATATTATAGATAGATGCAAAGTTCTAACTTACACATAATTATAAGTTTGAGACATCTGGCAAATCCAATAACATTCAAACAAAAGTTTGGGAATTTTAATGTATGCTAAGTGCGCTGAATTTCCCAACAATCCACATCCAGGGCTTATGCTGTACTGCTTGCTACAAGCCTCCATGGTGCTTGGCAACCATCTTGCATTCATAATAAATTAGCTCGAACCAGTTTCATAGGCAGCCTTCAAGCCACGCATGCCAGGTGTATGGTTTGGAACGTTTGGGTCTTGTGGCAAATGAGATGGGGGGGGGGGGGGCATTAACTGTGTAATGAGGTTATCAATAAAATACAGAGAATCTCTTTCTGTTCATGCAAGAACAGATTTGTTCCATGTTCCCACTAGTGCTGGACAGAGCTGTCAGTGCACCATGACTGAGACTGGTATCCTAGCTGGCCTGAGGCTATGAGTCTGCTGGGCTTATCAGTCCCCAAGGGGTCACAGGCACTGAACTTCTACACAGAACAAGCCTGAGTGTACCCTCTGTTAAAAATAATTACATACAGTGCTGAGTTGGCTAGACCAATCAAAGTATGGTCTTCCAGTCCTCAATGACTGTTTTCACAACTTTGTAAAATTTAAAACCATGTGGCTTTGTGTCATCTCAGTGGACACTTTCATGTCTGTTTTCTTGTAACCAGTGAGATGAAGCATGTTCTTCATACTGAGTCAGTGTACTGTATGTCTCAGTTCACAGCTACATGTACATATAGTTTTGTGATAGCAATGTGGAAATTTGTTTCTGTAATAAAGGAACAAAGACAATTTTGAATTGCATGTATACACCCCCCCTTGCATTATAATATAAATACACTGTAAATGTGTATGTGTATGTGTATGTGCATGTATGAATAACGTTCATTTGCATGCACATATACTCATCAATGCTGCCCAGAAGGGCTGACACTTTCTTTCTTTCTTTCTTTCTTTCTTTCTTTCTTTCTTTCTTTCTTTCTTTCTTTCTTTCTTTATTTCCTTCTCTCTTTCTGACCAAGTCAGACTGGAGTTTTTCTCAGACACCATTTTTGCCAAAACTACCAAACTTGCAATGATAGCTGACCTAATAGGTGAAACTGTGCATCTCATTTGGAACAGTCATGATATTTAAAATTATGCAAATTAGGGGCATGTAAAATTTTTAAAGCTCCATATCTTGCAAACTATTGCAGATAGACTCAAAATTTCAATGTGCATACATAGGTTTGTGACACCTGCCAATATAATGGACAGTACATAAGTTGTGGAATTTCAATTATGCGAATAAGGGCCATTGAAAAATTTCGATATTGAATATCTCCAATACTATAACACAAAGAGATGCCATTCCAACTTCCATTTATAGGTTTTTGACAAAGGCGCACATGAAATTTTAAAAGCTCCATATCTTCCTACCTGTTGCACCTGCCAATATAATTGACAGCAAATGAAAGTTGCAGAATTTCAAATTATGTTAATTAGGGGCAAATAAAATTGAAAGTTGAATATCTCAAAAACTATTATAAATAGAGATGCCATTCCAACTTCAATTTATAAGTTTGTGGCAAAACCGCATCAAATGAACCATGAAATAAAGTTGTAGGATTTTGATTGATGCAAATTAGGTGTATATGCAAAATTTAAATCTTGAATAGCTTCAAAACTATTATACTTAACTTCAAAATTATTACAGATAGAGGTGCCATTCCAACTTCGACTTGTAGGTATGTGACGTAGCCCCCTCCAATGAACCATAAACCAAAGTTGTAGGCTAATAATTTGCACATTAGGCAAATCAACGAAATTAAGATGTTGAATAGCTTCAAAACTGTTATAGATGGTAGTGTCATTCAAACTTCATTTTATAAGTTTGTGACATGGCCACATCCAATGAACCAAATTTGTAGCATTTTAATTCATGAAAATTAGGCTGATGCACAAAATTTATATTATGTTGAACAATGGCAAAGTGTAACATTTCAAACTATCCTCGTTTTGAAGGCACCCAGATTTGATGTGAAGAAAAGCTTCTTTTAGAAGATTTGCTTCACATCTACGAAGACTTGCTCTTATAACTAGGCCTATGAATTATAGTACTGAGGTTCTCATCCCAAATGATGAAGTTCGATTTTCAGCTACTATGTGAACAGAAATGACTTGGAGCAAGATTTAGGGTGCCCAATTGTCGGAAACCGGCGATAATTTTGCCATTCGCGGGCGAGATGATGTGCTACTTCCAAGTGCATATTGTAGTCAATGTAGACAGGATATGCCATATTTAATCTGTAGGTGCTATTCCAAAGTGTATATTGTGGATATCATTGGAGATTCCATCATATCATATTCAATGTCTACAATCCTGCTGTCTCGAGCAGGCTGAAAGTTCCCGATAATTTTGTATAGTTTAAAATCAATATGCCATATTTAATTTGACGGTGCTATTTCCAAGTGTACATGTATATTGTAGTCAATGTAAATAGCATTGCAGATTTCATCATATCATATTGCATAGATGTGACGTTGATTATTTATTTTATATTTTACATTGTAACGACCCATTAGGCCAAAAATGACTCTAACTGGATGTCAATAAAAAATACTTATGTTTAATTACTTACTAAACAAAACTGGTAAGTACAGCGTGAGTATAGTATAGACTCATATCTTTTACATGCATTGCGAAACAGGCCAAGCCTATAAGGCTATATTAATCACTCTCCACGGCACAGATGGTGGCGTATACCACTTGTTTGGTGGAGGAAACCGAAGGACTCGGACAAAACCACCGTGCAAAACCAGAGTGGTAGGAACTCTTTTCACTATCTTCCCCGGCCGTGAATCGAACTCGGGCTGCAGAGGTGAAAGGCGAGCGTATTGCAGCTCCGCCAACTGTGCGCCCATAGTGACGTAGGATCGCAGACAATTTGACAACTTTTGTAATTTATATCCTTTTTAGACAGAAGCCTGTTTTTTTTTGGGGGGGGGGGGGTAGATAAAAAAATGAATTTTTGAGGGCAAGTGTTCTTTAACACCCATGAAACGAGTTTGAGAACGTAAATTTTTGAAATTAATCTGAGTATTGCTGATCAAGTTTCTCATCCTCAATGGTGAAGTACGATTTGCAGCTACAAATAACACCTTTCCATTTCCGACATTTTGGCACACCAAACTTTCTGCTCACGACACAATTTTCTCGATCATTTGTTATAAAACATGTTCACGTTCAAAACCAAAAGAGTGTGCGATTTGATATTAAGGAACACACGCAAACAAACCAGAGTCTGGTCTTTTAGCGGCACTGCCAGACAACCTCGGTAAAATGAGATTTAATTTATCGCATGTCATGAACGCAAGCAGTGATTGACCTGCCGACAATTGGGCACCCCAGTCAACTTGCAGGCCCACTCTGAACGCTTGAAAGGAATACTTCAAAACTCTATATCCTTATCAATCAGTTTACACTATTTAGAAAAGAGAAGACAGAAATGGATTGCAGGTGGCAGGGGGTCGACCCCCCCCCCCCCTTGATATTTCAAAATGTTTGTCTTATTTATGTTATAGATATACGATTTACTCTTGATTTACTATATAAACATGAAACACCTGGCAACATTTAACAGCCAAAGTAACTTAAACCTCAACCTACATCATCATCCAATCAGGTGCTTCCATTTCGCGTCAGAAGACACTAAGACCCGATCATAGTTTGCAGCATGTAAAATGGCTCCTGATTAGTGGACAGTAAGCTTTGATTGACAGATGAAACAAATAGTGCAACACATGTTGCTACTTTGCAATGTAATACAATTTAATGACGTCAATGCAAGGTATGAAAAGATGCCTTCCCATAGCACCCCCGAAGAAAGGCAGTGAAAGCAGTGCACAAATATCTGGGAGTAGAGAATTCCAGTTCAGTGTTCCTCTGTAAGTTATTCTGTTTTTCCCATAATTCAAATTTGAGGGGGGTACAAAATACTGATTATTGGTGGCTGAACATGTTTGGTTGTTATGCGCAGTGTGCGCTAGTCTGAAATTTCTGTTTATGGTATCTGGCATGAAGATGTTATGTACCTAGTACATGAAAACACTCAGGTGAAGGTTTCTTCTCTCCTGAAACTTGAGTATTACAGTTAGAATGCAATTCTTGGATGGGAGTAGATCTAGCCGTCTTGCTTATGATAAGTAGGGCTTTATTTTGGAGAATTTGAAGTTTGTTTTTGGATAAAGCAGAGAAAGAATCCCACATAGTATCACATTAGTCGAAAAGTGGAATTACAAGGGATTTGTACAATGTAATAGGTATATATTTGGGAATAAACTTTCTGGCCCTGTCAAGGATTGCAATTCTACTGTTTACCTTGCTTACCATATATTCAGGGCGCTGTTTAAAAGATAAAGTACTATCCAATAAAACAACAAGGTATTTAAAAACATTGACTTGTTCAATTTCTTCGGCATCAATTTTGATTGTGATTTGACCCAGAGATTTTGTTTTGTTGGGTGTGCAAAAGATCATGAATTTGGTCTTGGCTATGTTCAAAGTAAGTTTATCGGCTTTGAATCACTCAGAGATACCCAGGAGTTCCTCGTTAAGATAGATAGATAGATAGATAAACTTTATTTAGGGAGGGTAACCTGGTAAACCGAAGTTTATCTTCCCCAGGGCCCTCCATTTCAATAAATACAAATATCATAATACATTATGCATGTTATAAATATACTTAAAACATTATAAAATAGACACCATTTCATTCAGATAGAAAGTTACATGTATATAAAATAAAAACATCATAAATAAATACAAATGAATTACATGGTACAAAAATACTAATATTGGTTGTAATGTGATTTTAGGTACATGGATTTAAATGCCTGAACACTTTTTTGCTCCCGTATAGACTTTTCTATTGAATTGAAAACGTTGCTTCCTGATACTGCTAAGGAGTTTCGAAAGGCAGTCTTTTTGCTCCTTGGTACGGTAAGATTTCCTCCATTGGAGAGACGAGTGAGCCTAGTATGGGAGTCTTTAACGTAGACAAACATGTTCCTCATGTATTGTGGGGCATGCCCATTCAGGCTTTTGTACACCATTAGCGCCTTTCTGTACTTGAATCTGTCTACTAATGGCATAGTGTAGAGATCTCTAAGAATTCCAGCAGTTGGGGCTCTAAAATCAGCATCTACCATCAATCGTACAAAACGTTTTTGCAATTTAACAAGTTTTTGAATATCAGCACAGCCATCCCAAATTGTGCTGCAATAGTCAAAGTGAGGTAAAATATAAGAATTATAAAAGGTTTTCCTAGTTAAAAGAGGTAAAAAAAGATTTGATACGTCGAAATAAAGCAATATTTCCACAAACAGATTTGTAAACTTTATCACAGTGAGCTTTCCAGGAAAGAGCTTTGTCAACTTTAACCCCTAGTAGTTTCTCATAATTTACATTTTCAAGAGCCTTTCCATTTATGTTGCAGTCTAATGTTGTCTTAGCCAGGTGTCTACGTTTTTGGTCAGTAGTAATAAGCATGGCTTTTGTTTTTTCAGCATTAATGACCATTTTGTTTGTTTGACACCATCCATGTATATTCCTTAGATCCTTATTCAACTTTTCATCCAGTTCAGGACAGTTTTTCCTTTTACATGAATTGACGAGTCATCAGCATAGAGGTCTATTTGGTTTTCTAGGTGAAGAGGTAGATCATTGATAAATGTAATAAACAAGAGTGGACCTAATATACTCCCTTGTGGGACTCCTGATTTGATTCGGCATTTACCTGAAAGGGATGATTTGAATTTTACTGTCTGATGTCTGTTGTTGAGATATGAATCGAACCATTTGAGAGCTAGTGCACTGCATTTATACAGTTTTAATTTGTACAGAAGATGCTGATGACTCACCAAATCGAATGCTTTTCTAAAATCAACTCGTTAAGAACCCTGGCTATCTTGGTATGGTCCTTGACAGAATAATAGAGTGTCCCGTCTTCAGCGTAGAGAGATATTTTGTATACTTGAACCACATTTGGCAAGTCATTTATATAAAGTATAAACAGGAGCGGCCCCAGAATAGATCCCTGGGGGACGCCGCATGTGACTACTTTAGGTCCGGAAAGAGTACCATTAATAACAGTTTGTTGGGAGCGTCCAGTTAAATATGATTTGAACCAGTTATGTTCACAATCACGAATACCATACTTTCTGAGTTTTTGAGTCATAATAGCATGATTGACCATATCGAATGCTTTTTTAAGGTCAAGAAAGAGCAAAACACAACAGCCGCCCCGATTAATGTCCCTTTGAATTGAGTCAAAAAACATTGCCAGGGTCGCTGTTGTGGAGTGACCCTTTCTGAAACCAAATTGGGTGGAAGTGAGGAGCCTTTGCTCTTTCAAAAATATACAGTTGGTTGTGGACTGCTCGTTCCAGGATTTTCATTGTTACCGGTAGTGCAGAGATGGGTCGGTAGTTACTTACATTTGAATGACCACCATCTTTGTACACCGTTGTAACCTTTGCCTCCTTCCATTTGTCTTGAACAATTCCAGGTTCAAGAGAAGAATTAAAGATATGTGTAAGTGGGAGGGAAACAGTTTCTGCACCAGCTTTGAGTGCACGTGTGCTAATTATGTTAAGCCCAGCGGCTTAACCATTTGATAGATGCACGGGTTGCTCTGTAACAAAATCAATGTTGATCCGGGAGAAATGGAAGGTTGCATTGGTTTTCACATTGCATGTGGGTGTAGGTCGGCTTGGTATTTTACTCGATAGGAGGTCACCAATTCCGGCAAAAAAAAAAAAAAAAAATGTTGAAAGTGCATGTCTGCAACATCTGCCGGGCCTTCAACCTCCCTGTCGTCAGTGATCAATTTCGTTGGGCTGGGTGTTTTATTTGAGGGAATAAGTTTTAGTTTAAACATACTGATTTATACTGGATTACCCTATAGTACAAAAATTACAAAAAAACAATGGGTTCTCCAGACATGGAGAGACACACAATAATATGTATATACAATACGCACAAGACATTACAAACTACATGTTACCATATAAATGTTTGCCTGCTAAACATCCGTTCTTGGCGGTCTACTACCCCCTTTCGCTGGGGGCCAACATAGTGTATCGCCCCAAGAAAGTCTGCTTAGGAGGCAATACAAATGTACGTATACGTGAGAAAATAGTGATATCATCATATACAAATATCAATAGTCAATGGGACACTGAAAGGCACATATTGAGAATATAACGTAACTTAATGACACTTGGCATACTGGCAAACTATTCACTATTGACAATAGAAGCTGGGCGTAATTATTGCCAGTAAATCAATAAGTATATATAATTAATTACAATTTTGGTTAACATAAAGCAAAACGTCATAAGATAGCAGCATAGGGAGTGTGTTTCTTGTATAATTTGGTCAGTAGGTGACAGGTCACAATGACTTAACAGTGAGGAGAGAATAAAACTGCATGATTATGGAAGGGATTAGAAAACAAACCGTCTGCTTTCAACTACATAATTTTGTACTGCATCAGATATCTGTATGTTGAGAAGATCAGGTAGTTCTTTGCTGCCAAAGAGTAAAATATGAATCAGTCTTTCGCTAGCTGTGTGGATTATCAGGGCAGGATGAACGCCAGGAGCTAGAAGAGGTATTGTATTATCCAATAGTTTCTTTCCAGGGGAGGCATATTTAGGACAAAAAAGAAAGAAATGAGTAACGTCTTCAGTTGGGAAAGAGCAGGAGCAAGTAGCACTTGGAACTATATTTACTTTACAGAGGCCACAGTTGAGCCTGGAGAAGCCTAGTCGTAGCTGGGTTAGGCAGATATTTGAAAAACGAAGCCCACAGGAGAAAAGGTCGGGGACATTGTCCACAGCCAGCAGGGTTGTCTTGAGTTTTGATTTGAAGATTTGGAGCGAGATTGAATCTCTAATGTCCATAGGTAAGTTCTTCCAAAGTTTGATGGTATCAGGGAGAAAGGAGCTGTCAAAGCGGGGAGTCCTGCACTGGACGGTGCGTATGGGTCTGGAATGACGTGTTGCTCTACCAAAATTAGGAGGTGGCAGGATATTGGTCAGACAAGGAGGAGTAAGATCATGGGTCATTTTGTAGAACAGGATTAATTTAAAATATTTGCGACGATTAGCGAGGGTAGGCCATCCGAGTTCTTGTAAAAGTTTGATATGAGAAGTGTGTCTTAGGGCACCAGTGCATATATTTTTGCCGCATCATACTGAATAGATTCGAGTAAGTCTGACAGCCCTTGACCACAGTTATCGAAGAGGACACAACCATATTCCAGAATTGGTCTAACCATAGAGAAATAAAGCCTGACCAGGGTTTTACGGGAAAGTTTGAATTTAAACCTGCGAAAGAGAGCAATGTGCTGGTTGGCTTTATTGATGATACGGATTATGTGAGAATGCCAAGATAAATTACTGCGTAGAGTTATACCTAAATGGGTGTGGATAGTGGCCTCAGGTATAGCTGATGGACCAGGATGAACAGGTGGATGGGCAGGTTTAATAATTTTGGCAGTGAAGACAACAAATAAAGATTTCATGGCATTGAAACTGACACGCCATAATTTTCCCCGATTTTGGATATGTAGAAGGTTTCTATCTAAGTGGTGAGCAGATTCCGTTGGATTTTGAACAATTTCTAGCAAGCATGTGTCATCAGCGAAAAGCCTCATATCACAAGAAAGATCGTCAACAAGATCATTGATGTACACTTAAAAAAAAGAAATGGACCCAGTGTGGATCCCTGTGGTACGCCAGCTTCAAGTTTCTTTATCGTTTTCCGGGTAGGTAAGGTAGTGGTCACTTAAACCACTTTGAATTACACCATCACTTAAACCACATTGAATTACACCCGAGCAAGAAATCATGTTGGGATCATTTGTAATAACGGCTCATAAGCACACACATGGTCTTGTATTTCTGTCTGGTGCTACGTTGTTTGTATGCAAGGTGCCTATGTGTGTGACATGATTAGTAATCTTACATCTTCTGTGCTGCTATTGTACACTTGTTCTCAATAATATGGAGCCATCACATCATGTGTTTGTTTAATCTCATCAACATTTTGTCTTAACACAATTGTATGTAGTATATACCTGCATCTGTTATGTTGTGAGTACCTGTGATGACTTCTAGAAAAATTATTCTTTCTACCACTTTTTGTATTCAGTCTATGGACTCTCCATACCCGGTGCACTAAGTTGTATTGTAAAATCAGTTGTCTGATGTACGCTGATGATTTGGTCTTACTATCTGAATCCCATACTGGAATCCAGACTTCCATTAACCATCTTAAATTATACTGTGAAAATAGAAACTCAAAGTCAATCTGGACAAGACTAAAATTTTAATCTTTAACAAAGGTAGCCACAAATTTGCTCGCTTTTCTTTCACTTATGACAACCTGCAACTCGAAATTATACAAAGCTACTGTTATCTGGGAATAGATTTTACTGCAGCTGGAACTTTTAATTACTACAGCCCTAAATAAATTAAATGAAAAAGCACATAAAGCTCTTGTCAAACTTAGAGAATATGCATTCAATAACAATATTAGACTGGCACTGAAACTGTTCAAAACTCTCATTATACCTATATTAACCTATGCAAGGGAAGTCTGGGGTCCTTATATGATCGATAATATGAGTGATAGTAACTTTCTGACTCTTTGCGACAAAGACTTATTGAAAATGTTAACATCAGATTCTGTAGATATATACTGGGAGTACACCGTAAATCTTGCAATGCTGCCGTACGCGGTGAACTTGGGCAATACCCTCTTTTACTTATTGGCTTATGTCACTCCCTTAAATATTGGTGGAGCCTTCATGTATATGATCCTGACAGCCTAATCTCATTTTGCCTGAAAGAAAATTACACTGTACTTCACACTGACAACAGTGCTGGGTCAAATGTATTAAGACTTTATTAAGTAACTGTGGTCTGCATAATATTTGGAATAATGTAGGAGGTATTAATATCCAGAAAAGTATATTCACTCTTAGGAAAAAAATGGAATCTATATACAACACAGCTTGGTCTAAACTCATTAATGGTGAAGGCAAGGTCTCTAACAAACTCAAGACCTACTGTCAATTTAAGCATAACTTTAATCTTTCTGAATATCTCTCTATTGGTATACCTGAAAAAAAGGAGACTATTAACTAAATTAAGGATTCAGTGCCCATAGTCTACATATTGAAACTGGAAGATACAACAAGGTACCAGCAGAAAATAGGCTCTGTAAATTCTGTAGTGACTCTGTGATTGAAGATGAACATCATTTTATGCTTGCCTGCTCTCGATATACCAATATTAGAAACAAACTATTTTCAACTCTTCGGACACATGACCCTACTTTTATTCAACTTAATGATCAGGATACTTTTATATATTTGATGACATGCAATACTGGTGACTGTTTTCTTACAAATGCTGTAACCAATTATATTGACCAGGTCTTCAGTCTGAGGGATGCTATATGATTGGGTATTCATTATGTCTGTGTAAATCATTCTGCCATCTGTTTCTTTCTTGTCTATGTAATATGTTTAATGTGTAATATGTGTTTGTTCTACATATTGAAACTGGAAGATACAACAAGGTACCAGCAGAAAATAGGCTCTGTAAATTCTGTAGTGACTCTGTGATTGAAGATGAACATCATTTTATGCTTGCCTGCTCTCGATATACCAATATTAGAAACAAACTATTTTCAACTCTTCGGACACATGACCCTACTTTTATTCAACTTAATGATCAGGATACTTTTATATATTTGATGACATGCAATACTGGTGACTGTTTTCTTACAAATGCTGTAACCAATTATATTGACCAGGTCTTCAGTCTGAGGGATGCTATATGATTGGGTATTCATTATGTCTGTGTAAATCATTCTGCCATCTGTTTCTTTCTTGTCTATGTAATATGTTTAATGTGTAATATGTGTTTGTTCTCCTATCTGTACCATACTGTAACCCACAGTTTATGTACAGTAAAGATGTTTTGTATGTATGTAGGGCAAATAGGTCAGTACTGACCTGTAGTCTTTGTCAATAAATTTTTTACATACTTAATTACTTACATATTAGGCAGTTCTGAGACTTAGAGTAAGACACGCGTGTCAGTCTCAGTCTCAGTACAGTTTGTGTTCTGGATATGCAATTTAACAGTCTTAACGCAAAAATGCCCTTGTTGGTGACGGTTTACCAGAACTTTCAAAAAAAATTCCGCTGTGAGAGCAATAGACAAAAGTTCCCATATAAAATGTGATACTGACAGGTATGATATTCGCATGAAGGGCCTCGTGGCGATTAATTAAGATAAGGAATGTGCAGCAGTAGGCCTATTGTGCAAGTGTTATATCCAAAACACGAATAAGTACTTCTCCCTGTCGCCGGAAATCCAAAAGAATGACGGGAGAATTCCGGTCAAAATGGCGGACGAAAGTGAGGATGTGTTTGGTGATCCCGCTTTATTTGCTGAATTTGAAAAACCTCAGCCACCTTCAGACACAATAATGCTCGACAAGTTCAAGGACGAATTAAAACTCAAAGGCAGCAACCAGTTTTTGAACGGTAAAGAGTCTGAAAATGACGATAGCAACAGTGAAAGTGAAGACTGGGACACTGGTGGATACCAAAGCGGCAATGGCAAAGGGAATTGTGAGAAAGATACGCATTTAAAATCGCAGCCGAACGCAACAAATGAGGCCAGTGAATCTGAGGCAAAGCTTCAAATAGATCTTGAGCAATTGAAAGAAGAGAATATCCTTTACTAGATGTTTTTATTTATTTATGTGATAAATGGGTCATATATTCGCCTCCCTTCCGATTCAGCCCACTGAGATTACAAAAATAAAAATTATTGAAAGTGAAAGCGAAACGGGCTCTCGACACATCACACAGGTATCGCAGCCCAACAACCAACGTGGCATTCGCATGTAGATTAACTTTTGAAACTGATGTTACCATTGCAGAAAATTTATTTCAGTTTTAGATGTGAAAATGTCGAGCAAGTGCGTACTTTGAGACTATATAAAAAGGGATCTAATTTTAAAACGATGAAGTATGATCAATCCTTGGATACCAGTCAACATTTAGGAACCTGGTTTACCCCCTACTCCCTGAAAGTATCAAATGGCCATATGTGATACTTTCTCATGTTCTGTGCTTCAAAAGCAAACAATTGACAGATTTAAAATATTCCTTTAAAATTGGAACGTTAGAATACAAAAATATGGCACTTTTACTGGACAATTTATTCCCAAGTTCAAACTTCTGAGATGATTTGCTACTCTAGAGTTGATCATTTAACCAGAATTGTTGCTTTTAGTTTATCCCTAGGTTGAAAATTGTAGTAGATTTGCTATTTTATACCAGATCCTTACCAGAATTGTTACTTTATTTCTTGGTCCATACCTCTGATCAAATATTCTAATTTATACCAGATTTGGTACTTTTACCCAGGATTGTTACTTTATCTCTTGGTCAATACCTCTGATCAAATTTGCTAATTTATACCAGATTTGATACTTTTACCCAGAATAGTTACTCTATCCCTAGGCTGAAACTTCTGAGCACATTTGATACTTACAGGGGTTTGTGATTGACCATGTCCTGCAAAAAAGTATCAAATTTGAGGCAAAGTATCAAGTGTAACTATACATGTACTAAACGAAAACATGGGTGAAGGAAAAGACAGAATGTTCCAACATGGGAGAAGGAAAAGATGATGGAAAAGGGAATGTTGATGTTGTAGTGAACTAATGTTAGAAAAGTATCAATTTTGGGGATTTGATACTTCTAGCTAGGGAGGGGGTGACTTGGTTCCTATATAGTGACTTAAATGAATCCTTGGCATGTCATCTTCATGATAGTTTCAGTCTTTCAGGAGATGGCAATATTGACATTTTCAGCGGTGAAACCCTGTACTCAAGTGTAAAACTAAAAGGAGTACATTATAAATGCTTTATTATGTTTGCAATGAGAGGGTCAGATTCCAGAGAAACCACACTTTCAGTTTCAGTGACTGTAGTGTCAGTGTTGCTGAAATGAGTTTCATTCATTTATGTTAATTTGACAGTCAAAGTCCACCAGCAACATGTCACTCATTCATATGATTTATAAATAAGGAATGAAAGCATGTGTATATATATATATATATATATATATATATATATACACACACACACACACACACATAAGACTTTATTGCATATTCACGCCCCTGATGGGGCCAAACGCCATACAATGTACTACAAGGTTTACCTGGCAGGTACAGGTGTAAAAGAACAAATAAACTAACTATGTAGGTGAAAAGGGGTGAGAACATCAGGACATCAAGATATACCCCATTACGTATCAAATACAATAATTTAGTAAGCACCCCCCCCCCACCTGGCTGAGACCAAAACAAAAAAAAACAAAAAACAAAAACCAAACCCCCCCCCCAAAAAAAAACCAACAAAAAAAGCAGCACCTGCCTCACTCTATAAAACTGGTTGGCACCTTGCCCTGAGCCAACAACAACCTGTAAGTTTACAGTCTCTATCAAAAATGACTAATACAAGAGTTCTACATATCTATTCAAGAGTCAAATTAAATGAAGAAGTTGTACACACACTGTTTCTGAATTCAAGGCAGTCATAGCACAACTCAGACACAGCCTAAAATACAATTGCCTTCTGTGGTCAGTAAATATACAAGTTTGCCAGGAACACTTAAATTAACAAAATTTAAACATTCACTATTGATAATATGGAGCATTTTAGCTCTCTGGGTTTCAAAGCTTTTGTATCTTAAAAGAAAATGTTCTCCATGCTCTTCCTCGGCTGACTGACAAATGTTACAAAGTCTCTGGTCCATGGGGACCACTGGTCTCAGGTATCTGCCTGTTTCAACCCTAAGGCTGTGAGCACTCATACGTATTTTGGTCAGAGCTTTTCTATACACAAAATTCCTCACTATATTGCAACAATTTTCATACCCATGCAGTGTTCATTCTTGGGTGGGGCCTTGCAGGATTAGCGCACTTTTTTCAGGGAAGACGCACATTGATTTGAGTGACGGGGCCTGCCGGGCGCACTGTATAAATTTCTCATTTTCTAATTTTGTTGTACCTTGTGAATACTTTATGAACGTTTGTAATATTCATGATTTCCAACCTAAGCGCGTAGGTTTTCAAAGCTACAGAAATCGAGTGAGAGTCACGGTGTTTTGCATCGTCCACGATGACCATGATTATGCATTATACTGGTGGAATTCTCTGATGTTCGTCTTTGTTTGTAACAAGCTCTCTTATTTGCTAAGAAAAATATTCCTGGGGTATTCCTGCAAAAATTTACGTCATTTCATCTCATTTTAAATGCGTTGAGAGCATTTCCAGGTTCTTCATTGGGGGGATTCGATCACATGCCGCTCACTGTCCAATCAAACTCGTTGTTGCCCATACATGTGCCTGTCTCATGTCCGCTATGTTGGGGAGGAATAAGTTGTATTAAAGCGAAGATTATTGGACCAAGATGTTTAATTTTCACATCTTATCTTCACCAAAAAGACTTCCATCGAACAAATCTAGATACAGATAAAGGCATGAATGAAAATTCCTAACGGAAGGCAAAAGAAATACGCAAATTAGTCACCGCGCAGTCACACGTGGACGAAGCGAAGATTTGCGTAAACACGATGCGATCATGTGTTGTTGATTGCTGTCTCCTATGCCTCACGTCGTCGTTGGTGATTTTTAACAAAATTTTGACGTTTTGATTTTATTACATTGTTTGAATGGAACAAATCTATATGACAGAACAAGAGAGGAATGAAATTCACCATCACAGGCCGAAAAAGTATACGCAGGCCTACAACATAGCGAAAAATCATCCATGTCTGTGACAGGCTGTGTACGTCTGCTTGTGTTGTGTTGCACGGCCTGTACCGTGTTGCTCAGTTAAAAAAGTGACCGCACTTAAGATCTGGCTCTTGACACCACCTACGGCATCAAATTTTTCAGGTAAATTGAAATAGAAAGTGCACAGAAATATAAATCATGTAATTTCTGACCATCTCGTGGAATGAATCGCAAAAATAATAGCCCAGGCATGCTCAATATACATGCCACTTGTTGTGCAAGAGAGTAAAAAATGTGACCCCTGCGGCAACACAAGATTGAGATTCATAATTTTATTACACAAATGACACCGGGTGTCATTTATGTAATAAAACTATATATCTCAATCTTACTTGTGTTGCAGCTTGATTTATTCATTATTGTGAAACACTTAATACAAAACTGACATGAGTGAGATTTGAGTGCAATGTCATGGATATTTTCTGGTGTATTTTAGGCACTTGAATTTTTTCTCCTTTGCTGCCTTGTTGTTGAAGTCTGTTGAAGCCAACAGTTATACTGGAAACTTGTGGCACTGCTTGTAGATAATGTTATCCAACTTGCCCTAGTACTGCCAGCAGAGATAATTTCATCGAAGTTGTCATACAAATAATTGAAATACTAATTACAGTGGTAACTGATAACATAATATATGATATCAGTTCCCAGTATTGTTTATATTTCATTTATTTGTTGGACAATGAAATTGGCTGTTTTGAGTTTGAAATCTTCCTGTCCTTGAATATTTTTATGAACTTCAAGAATCACATGATAATGCAACTGTGAATGTCTGTGGAGTCTGGTCATAATTTTTGCAGTTCTGAATCTGCGCATGTTTTATCAGAAGCCTTTCAAATTCATTCACACTGTAACAAAGTTATGATACATTAAAAGCCCAGAGGAGGATATTTCACTCTGACTCCACTTGCTATGGCTAGGCATGCACTGTGACTGGCAGTCTAAAATTATAAAAAATAACCTTTATTTGTGCAGAATTTGAGTCTGATCTGATCCGATCCTTCCTGGTGCAGTTGATAAAATTTACATGATTCATATACTGCTGTACAGGAATTGGTACCGCTGCAGATAAAAAAACTGACCAAAAAAGATACAATTTTCACTACACAATAAAACCTTCAAAATGCTTGATTTTGGCCTCAGAATGCACCATTTGGCATGCTTTATTTAAAAATTTTCCGGGGGGGGGGGAGAGGGGTATGCCGCCGAACCGCCCCTAGCTTGGCCCATCCCTTGCAGGGATGGGCCCCTATTTCATAGCCTTATGGGGCCCATAGGCCCCATTCTTGACAGACCAAGAATGAACACTGCCCATGACCATTTTTCAACTTACTGTACAGCGATAGTTTTCCATTAGCTGAATCATGCAGGTAGGTCCTAAAGTTGTAATTGTACTTTTCAACACTGATCCTTTTGGTAAGCATGACGTTCCAAATTTCAGCACCAGTCGGAGCTTTCAAATTTTCAAAGAAATTCATCCATGTTTCGACACTCACAGATTCAGAGCTTTTATTCACCTGATAGGCAAAGTACAAAATGTTATCATCCTTTGTTGACTGTGTTTTACAGTTGTATTTCAGCACCTTTTTTATATCATGTAACAAGAGAGGGTATGTCTCCAATTCCCCTCTAACAGCCATATTAACGGATCTTTGTTGACACCCAGAACAGATTTACAATGGTTGATAAAAAGTTTCTCAGCTACCAAACGGGACTCAAAATCTTTGAACATTATGGGTATAAGAAGTACTATCAACGGAAACAGGTGTCCATAAGTCAGATGTATAAGTACAAACAGGGGAGACCAGGGTGTGAAAGGAACAGTGCATATTTGGGTGACATGTTGGTCTAAATGTGCAATGATCTGCTTAAGTTTGAAGTATGCTTTTGATGCTTTATCACAGAATTTTTTGGGCTTGGTGGAAAACTCCATTGCACGTGAAGTTAATTCCCAGGTAGCAGTATGTTTTGGTGATCCTGCACATATCATTTAATATGGGTTGTTCTGTGTAAGAAGTAAGTGTGACGTGTACACACAAGTGCTGCTGTCTGATGTGCTTATTGATATTTCAAATAGAGCTTGGACATGGCATGATAATTGATGTCGTTAACTTGTTTTCATTTCTCTTATATGCTGGTTGGGATTCTAAACACCTAGAAATCAATAACATGAAAACATAGTCACTCAAATCAAAACTGCTGCAACATTTGTAGGGTGTGTTATAGTATGTGAGTAATATGTAAACAGTTAGCACCATAAATAGTGAGGGCAGCTTTAATCCTTATTGTTCTTGTGCATGTTTATTGTATTGTGGACCAACTGACAGCAGTCAAAATAAGGCAACTGCTGTGTGTTCGGAACTCCAAAGGCGAAGTTCAGTCCATGACACCCCTAATCTGCACATTGATACAATGTCATTAAAACTTGAAATTTGAACCGTGTAGAAAAAAACCCACACCAAGTGTATGTGCATGTGTGATTCAGTTTCATGACTGAGAATGAATTATTGTACATTATCGACAAGATGAGATCCTTATTTCATTATATAAAACGGCACTCCCCAAGGTGGAAATCTTGGGCATGAGAAGTCGACAGTGATTTTTAATCATCACTATGTACTCTCTATGGTAGGAACATAGTTCATGTAGGTAGGTTACCATAAGAGCTTGCTATAATTCATCTTTGAAGGACCAACATAATCGTGAACATTTATCATTCTTGTAGCCAACTGGGATATTGTCTGTTTGTCATTCTTTGTGTCTCACAACTTCCAAGTTGCCTATCAGAGAAGTTCTGCATGCAGATGGTGGATGCTTACACCAGTGCCTTGTGACTAGAGAAGCAATTTTGAAATGAGATTAATTATGCATATGTTGTAATGAGATGTTAACTACCATTGGATCTGGTTTGATATCCACCAAAATTTCACCATGAAGAACTGGCAAGACTAAGTCCATGCATGACAAAAGAAGGTGTGGACTAGACTTACCAGTCCAACAAGTGGATGGATAAGTGACACAAGAATAGGGATGGGCCAATATAATACATATCGTGATACAGTTGTAGCAATATGATATGTGTCTTAATATGTCAGACAACTGAGTATCCTCTTATTGGATATATGGATTTGGATCTCCTACTTATAGTTATACACATTGCATGTTAACAAAGTAATAGAACAATTTTTTTAAGGCTATCGTGTACTGTAAATTGCTTTATTTTTGTATGTTTTAATTTTCATGCTTTTTGTACCTTTGACATTTCACTGTGGTTCAGATTGCACTATTTGGACATAATTACTGTGTGCAAACAATATTAACCCTTTCCCCCTTGAATTAAGACTGAGTCAACAGCTTTCCTTGGCATGGGTTGGGCACTAAGTGCCCAACCCATGCCAAGGAAAGCTGTTGACCTGGGGCATGTGATCTGGATATGTCCCATGCACATTTCTCAGTCAAATTCTTCTTCATAACTGTTGAAATTAGTTACAAACACTGAAGCAGACGACATTTGACCACCAGCCGGTTTTGGCCGGTTTGAGGGGGAAAGGGTTAAAATACTATTTCACAGTGTTCTTATTTTCATGATTTTGTGCTAGTAGCAAAATAAGCAAAAATAAGGATGCAGCTAAAAAAAGGATCTACAGGGTCAGGGTTTTCATTTTAAGTTTAAGTACAGCTTGGAAGAGAAAAAGCAGGGGGTGGAAATAAAGTATTGGCAGTGCATTTTTATATTATTTTCTTGAAAGTAGGAGGAGTATCTTATATGTTTTTTAGACAGGCAAATGCACCTTCCACCTCCTTGTTTTGAAAACACCTAATATATATGTACTATCATTTTGGTACAGCTTAATTAGTTTGCAATAGGTTGGAGAATTAAAAAGTTAGCATAAGGCTCGGTAAGTGAGCCTATTTACTCATGAAACTCAAACCAAATGGTTTCATTATGCATGAGCTGTGGATCCAAAAGTGCTCCTTTTTGCGTTGGAGTGATTCTGTCTTTTTCAGGTCAGGTGGGGTTGGGATGCGTACCAAGATTTGGACTTTCAAATCCTGGCCACGGTGATCCTGACTGGCAATGTCTGTTTAGTAGGTTGATTCATGTCCTGCTTGTTGAGATAATAAGTGTTCTGTCAGTCTGTTCATCTGTGGCCCTTAAGTCTGGCCAACACAAACTAATAACTTGTTTGTATGCAGGGTTTTCCCCAGAAAAAAAATAAAAGCTTAACAAATTTGTTGGATGTTGGAGGCTGAGTAAGCCTGATAGGGCAAGGCGCTGTAGAAAATAGGCCAGGGGTCTGGGGGGCCGCCAAGGCCCCCAGAAGCCCTAAAGGTCAAGCAATCTCTGTGGTGGATTCTGGGCATCTGAGGACACTAAATTCTCATTTATTTCATTGGATGGAGATATGTAATTTATGGGAATTTTGCACCATATTATTATTATTTTTCCAAAACTTGCATAGTATACCCAGGCTTGAAGCACCAAAGCCAAGCTCTTACACACTAGGCCTCTCCTGGTACATTCTATCCCTTTACCAGAGGCTTTTGCTGTATTTTCAAATTGCAATTACTACAGAATAAAGACTGGCATTTTTTTTTTTTTTTTGGTACAGAAAGTCATTAAAGCAGTTACACTGAATATTTTCCTTGAACAGACAGTAGCAAGAGTTAAACCTAATATTGTTTTCCTAATACTGTTCATCATTGGTAGTTGTTGGGATTTCACAGTTGATTTTCACATGTTACCGCTTAGATGTTTTGTTGTTCAACTTTGTTGAAACTTGTTACTTTACTCTACCAAGCAGCAAGTTGATTTTTAGGCATTCCATTCATTTTTGTCCCAAAATTGAAAGCATAGTGCAGAATTCAATTCAGAAAGTAGCCTTGAATTAGACATCAATGAACCAGATGACACTGGTGATACCCCCACCCTTGAGTGGATAATATTATCTTGGAGTTGTTTGTCTGGCCTCAACTGACAAGATCACCTGGGAGACCTTTAATCAAAGTCAAACAAGAGATTATCAACTGACTGATCCAGGGCTTGACACTAATGATAATTAGTGCTTGTCCTAGGGCAAGTGGGAGAAGAAAATTACTTGTCCCCCAGATAAAGTTACTTGTTCCAGAATTTAGAAAATATTTTATGTATGCCACTTTGTGATAATGTAAAAGTCATGTACATACATGCATCTATCACTTTTTTAGACATTTCCATGTTTACTATAAAAATAATCAAATAAATTTACACAAATTGTCTGACATGTTACATGAGGCGAGTTTGTGGCTAGTATGGTGAATATGTGATATTGGACAATTACTTTTCAACATTACTTCATGTGTAAGATGACATAGCTAAAAATTGACATTGTCACAAAATATGCACACTTTATAATATAGGTCTATTTTTGTGGGAAAAAAAATTAATGTTGAGCTGTATTCACCCTTTCTTTCTTTAATTATTTACTTCATCCCAAAGAGATTCTTAATCTTAGAAGCCCATGCACATACTTGAACTTATTATCTGAAAACCCACAAAGATTTATTCCTTTCATTTATTTATTTTACTAATTTATAATCCAGAAGTGCAGGTTTACATAAAGCTTAATTCTATGGGTTGCCGTGCTGCCCCTTTTTACTTTTTTGAAAGTATGATGCTTTATTTTCACAGTTTTACTTTTTTACACTTTTTTTTCCGCCGAAATACTTTTTAAATGCTTTTTTGAACAAATTTTTGAACTTTTGATTGGAATTCAGTTATTAAGGGTAGTGCTCTAAGCATTCTCACAGCCTATCTGAGTGTGTGGTCAACAGGAATGATGAATCATCTTCCCACTAAGTGACAACCATGGGTCCATTTTTTGGTGTCAGGATGTGGACCATGGTACAGAGATGCCTGGTGCATAGCCAAGGTCCTGGTTCCCATCAGACACAGCCAAAAATGCACTCTTTAAGTGGTACGACTCGGCATAGAAGTATGTTCTTGTTCGTTACAAGCAAGTATGGGAGATTTGAAGCTGACACATGGTCACCATGTGCCACATAACCAAGCACAGATAATAACTGATGAGCTTAGAAGCAAAACATTTATATTTAACCTGAAGCATATGCATTTCCTTTCAAGGAAGCACACTGTCAGGATTATCACACAACTAATGTCTGAATTGTTTCAAGTTCTGCTGAACTTGTAGAACTGATTTTTACTTTGGTAGATAAAATACACCAATTATCACCCATCTTGCTGGAATTTTCGCAAAAAAATCATTTGTAACATTTCTTTATGTTTGGTTGTTCTATTAAATCTTATTTTTTTATGAATGTAAACTATTCTTGGTAATATTTTCCTTCTATGTAGTTATTTTAACGAGAGAATTAGTTGTTTGTTTGAAGTTCTGGTTGTGCCAAACAGTTGGTTGCCCACCCGAAAAAAGTGGTTTTACAAGTCGATCTGGCATCGAGTTAGTTGCCTGACTTGGAGTTTGGTTTGTCTAAGAAATGTTTATAGTTGCCTGCGTGGTAGTGTTTGCTTTTGTTGCCATGTTTCGTGTCAATAAACTTGCTTAACTAAGACATGAAGGACAGTAAGCAGACGCCTGAAGACGATTACAAAATGACGCAGCAACTCTCGCTCTTGACAGCGAGGAAATCACAAAATGAGCGACAATAACAAAAATGTTCTAAATAGAGTTCTGATTGCCAACTGAGTACATGTAACTTATTTTTGACCTAAATACATGCAAATTTTACTCCTTTTAGTAATTATATTATGTTACACAGTAAAACGTCAAAATCTCAGGCAATAAGGAAAGATTTACGGTAAAAATTGAAGATCAACGGGAAGTCGAGAAAGCTTTACGGGAAAACTCATAGATTGTCAGCTAAAATCAAAGCGTAACGGAACCGTAAAGATTTAAAGCATCAGGGACAACCCTGGAACAAACTTTTTATGTTTACATGAGCCACCTACAGGTGTTCTGGAACACTTGTTCCTCTTTATGTTGTGAGAATCTTGTTGATTGTGTTATATGGGGCTTGATCCAGAGCCCTAACTGTTGCTAATGTCTCCTGGAGCATTGGAAGGGGATTGTCCCTCAACATTGCTCAAAGTACAGCACTTAAAAAAATTTATTGGTATATTCCTCAAAATGGCTCAGCTAGGTGTAAAGTTAAAGCTCCATATGTTGTTTTAATCTGTGTCAATTGTTTACATATTATGGTATGATCTTGTCCTCAATTATAAATGATCAGTTAACAAACAGTTACTTTTTTTTTACTTGTGTTATGCTATCTTGGTTATACACTGATGCCTTGTGTTGGGCTGGTGGAGACATGCTTCAAATTGCCTGAGAACATTGCAAATTTTACAAGACCATCTTCTGTTAGATGTCATTTTTGTAAGATACACTTGTGATCTTTCATTATGCCAGGTTGTTTGCGGCACAAAGGTGTAGGTTTATGGGCAAATTAATCTCTGAAAGTGTCAAGACTTTTTGTATGTTTTGTGTACCGCATCATGATGAGCTGCGTGTCCTATTTCTGCTGTGATTTTTGCTCTGTAAATCAATCCTGTTGTGGCATTAGTGGATACTTGACTAAAAGAATATGAAGGAATGGATATTATATGGGCTTTTTAAGAAAGTTCTGAGTACCTGTTGACAAATATTGGATGGACAGTTGAATTGCTGTCATGACATGATTACCCCATTTTATCATGTTTGTGGGAAATTGACATTTGTTTGATGATGATTATTAAGATTGTATATGCACTGGGTAAATATGTGCTTCAATAGTTTTGTATGAAAGATTGATCTTAATTGCTGCATTAATGATTCAGCCAATCACCACACCAGACAGGAATTAAAAGAAATTTCAAGACCACTTTTCCTGTGCACAGAAAAATAAATGCAAAACTAAGAGCATGTTAGAAAACTGGTCATTGGACATGACATTTTTCAGTTTTCCACAACTGCATGTGCATACCTGTATATACCTGTATTGATAATGAGACTGCCACAGAAAACAACCCTCACCCCCCCCCCCCAATTCTAGGAAAAAACACTTATTGATAGTTTGCTAAGTGAATCTAGCCCTGACTTACTAATACCTCCATGAAGGAGCACCTGCTTTGAAAGACCGCTTGATACTAGAGACAATCTAGCAACATGGAGTTTTTACTCTTCCTCTGTTGTGTTGTTGTATTTATTGTACCTTAATGATAATACATAGAAAACTGAGCAGACACAGTCGACTTATAGATCCAAACAAGTGAGTATATTTCAATCTTTTTAATAGTAAAGTCAATATGTGTATTTTTAATTTTTTCTTTACTTTTCGTAGTTAAGTTTGGCCATTTGGTAATGTTGAAAACAAGAAAATGGTAAATTCCCAACTTGCATCATCTGTTACTGGCTCAGTCACTTGATGATAAAGGAGGTGCAAATGTGTCTCGTTTGTCTGTCCACCATCCATGCATCCATAATTCACCTTTTTTGATGTTTCAACTACCACAGGCTAGATACTCTTCAAACTTGGTGGTAGATAGATGTAGTGGGGATGGGTTCCTACCAAGTTTGTTCAACATGTTACTCTTCTGTAATATTAAGAAAAGATTGTGATTACTGTAGTTCTAGAAATTTTCATGTTCTACTTAATTTGCACTTTTCACGCTAGTATCTGGTATGCAAAATTAAAATGGCTAAAATTGTAAATTGAAGTGACAAGTATTTACCGATGGTACATGTATGGAGATTTATCAAGCATGCACCATTTCTAGGGCCTGTATTTTTCCGTTTCAAAAAAACTAGAAATTCCATTTCACCAGCCAGAAATTTCAAAATTCAGTTTCAGTAGTTCTCTTTGTATGTAAAATACATTAAGGCAAAACAGCAAATTCTGTTTCAGAGGTGACAAAAATTCATTATTCTGTTCCGTTTCCGTTAAAAACGGAAAAATACAGGCCCTACATTTCATTTGGCTGCAGAAAACCTGAGGGTGCTTTTCACCCTACACACCACAAGGTTATACACCCTGGTAATCTTGATGGTCCAGAAGTACCCAATAGGGCGGCAACTTCTTCGGGGAAATGACTGACCTGGGTCATGACCAGACATTGTCACCTGATGCTTTCTTTGCAGAGGGCACATAGCTTTTGTAGTCATCATAACTGTATCATTCAGTCCTCAGACCATCTGTTCTTTGGATGTGAAGTTGATACAGTCCGCAGTTTTCATGTTAATTTAGTCCCCCGCCCACTTGGTGGGGGACTATAGGTTTGCACCTCGTCCCTCCTTCCGTCCGTCCGTCCGAAGCTTCTCCGGGCCATATTTCCAACACCATAACACCCACAGCTACCAAATTTAATGTGTTTGTACTTCCTAGGATAGAGGTGTATGGTGTGCCAAAAGTAGGTCACTAAGTCAAATATCTGGGTCACAGAATACATATGTATGAAAAATCTTGTCCGGGCTGTAACTTTTTTGTCCTTTTACTTAGAGTCATGAAATGTTACACAAATGTGAAGCTTAGTCTAAGAAAGTGTCATAAAGCAAAACTAGGTCACTAGGTCAAATATTTGGGTCACCGATCGATATGTAAATATACAGAAACAAATTTTGTGCGGCACATATCTTCCCTATATTAATGCTACCTCTTCAATTTTTTTTATGGTGGGTAGACCTTAGGTAGTAGGTGTGCATAGGCATTGTTTTGTGTGGCTAATTACTTGCATTAATTAATTATTTAACAAAGTTTGTTAAGCAAGACAAATTTTGTGCGGGCGATATCTTCTAAACTATTAATGCTAGCCCTTTGAATTTTTTGTGGTGGATAGACCATAGGTAGTAGATGTGCATAGGCATTGTTTTGTGTGGCTAATTACTTGCATTAATTAATTATTTAACAAAGTTCGTTAAGCAAGACAAATTTTGTCCCGGCCATATCTTCTAAACTATTAATGCTAGCCCTTTGAATTTTTTATGGTGTGTAGACCTTAGGTAGTAGGTGTGCATATGCATTGTTTTCTGTGGCTAATTACTTCCATTAATTAATTAATTAACGAAGTTCATTAAGCAAGCTCAAGATACAATACAAATTTTGGCCGGGCCATATCTTCTAAATTATTGATGCCAGCCCTTTGATTTTTTTTTATGGTGGGTAGACCTTAGAGGGGATATGGTAATGGGCACCATCCGTGTGTCCGTCCGTCCGTCAAATATTTGGGTAAACTCCATGTAAAACCTTGTCCATGCCATATTTCCCTTACTACAATACCTACAGCTACCAAATTTATTATTTTAATACTACCTGGGGAGTTGTTGTGTCACATGGCAAAAGTAGGTCACTAGGTCAAATATCTAGGTCACTGTGAAATCCATTCAAAATCTTGTCCGGGCCATAACTTTTTTGTCCTTTTACTTAGATTAATGAAATTTTACACAAATGTGAAGCTTAATCTAAGAATGTGCCATACTTTTAATTTTTTTTTTCATCTAGGTCACACCCCTATATAGTAGTCCATTCAACCTCGTGGGCGACGAGCGGGGGACAATGTATTGCTCTGCAATACTCATTAACTTGTTCCATATAACTTTTGAGACTTTTTAAGTGTATGAAAATCTAGGTCAAGTTTGATATTGGTGGCACCACCAAGAGTAGTAACATTTGGACCAAACTTTGAGAAAGCTGGTGGTTTTTTTTTTTTAGGAATTTTTCATGAATTATCATGAAACTTCGTAGGAATGTTGATTGGGCAAAAAGACAAAAACATGCTGAAGTTTGGTGTCACTACCTATCATGTTATGCAAGTTATGTCCAGACTGAAATGTACTGAAAATACATTAAATTTGTTATTTTGTGAAAGAATACGGCTAATGATTTTCCCAATATAGGCCAATGGTCAAAATTTGTAAAATTTTAGATGACCTGGTTAAAATTCTTCAAGGTGATGGAGCACTTCAATAAAGGACACTAAATTGGGTAGGTTGAGCAGGATGAGGCTGACAAAACCAAAATACCACAATCGTATCGTATGTGGAAGTTTAATGTTGCATAATATGGATGATTGTGGCATACTTTATCAGGATAAACGATGTAACGCTTTTCAGGAAAAGTCAGCTGAGCTTTTAGGAGGGTAGGTCATCCGTCGGTGGTCCACAATTCACATTTTTGACTTCTTCTCAAAAACCATAAGCCAGATTCAGTTCAAACTTGGTAGCAATGGACCTTGGGTTATTCATATGTATGTTCAATTGGTCACGCTCCAGTGATTTTTAAAATTTTTTTTAATGATTTTTGGGGGGGGGGGTTGGGGGGGGGGGGCAAATCTTAAAAAACTTCTTCTCTGAAACTGCTCGCCAATTGCTTTGATATCAGACAGGAATACACCTTGGGACTCCTAGTTCTGAATTTGTTTGCCAGGTGGTACTGCGATGTTATTCTAATTTTTATGATTTTTTGCGTGTTATTGCTATTTTGAACCTCTTCTCCAGAACTGTCACTCAGATTAAGCTGAAACTTGGTGGATATGTTCTTTGTGGAATGGTCAAATAAGTTGGTCCACTGGGTGGCAATGCTATGGATTCCTGAATTTTCATGATTTTTTCAATTCGGGTACTTACCAGGTAAATGCAGATTTCCTGTTGATTAATTAAGTCAGTGGGCAGTCTAATGCTAATTCACAGTTTTGACTCCTCCTGCGAAATCTTCTGTCAGATAGACTTTAAACTTGCTGGCAATGTATCTTGGGTAGGTCTCTAGCAGATTTGTTCAAATGAACATGCTCCATTGATTTTTTTATGAATTCCTTTGTTCGTTTTGGGGTCAAATCTTAAAAAATCACAAGGGTATATGTATGTATATATACACGTCAGCTTAGCACAGGACTGTCTCAGTCCTCTTGTTTCTTTTTGTGATACATATAGTCATGACATCTTTTCTTGTGTATATACATCCATATACCATTAAATGGACATCATGCAAACAGGCATGAAGCCAATTGTCAACTTTTGTGTGACCTTTATCTGTTTTTCAATGTAATTAAGCATGTAGCTGGACAAAGGACACTAAATTCCGTGTGTTGAGAAAGAGTAAGGCTAATGATACTTATGTACCACATATGTATTGTGAAAGTTTAATATTGCATCATGTGGATGGTCTTGAATTACTTTTTCAAGATCACAGAGGGACTGCATTTCAGGAAATAAATTTGTATGATGGTTATCACATTACATGTCAGTAGGGCATTAGGCTCATGAGCCAGTTTTCCCCTAGCCTTTTGACCAGGACATCTTTAAGTGTATGAAAGAGATGTGCCTGAATGGATCACTGCTTTCATATATCCTAGAGATTTTGAACTCAGCTACATGTAACTTGTCAGTCAGCTAAGCTTGTGGGTCTTTGTCCAGCGTTTGTCTGTCCATTGACATGCACAATTTACATTTTAGCTTGCTGTAAAAGCATTAGCCAAATCCACTATATGATGCCTTTCATTGGACTAGGGAAATAGATTTCAAAGTGGATTGTGTAAATAAAAGGTATTCTCATAATTGTAATGTGAAGCTGATGTTTGATGAAGTTGTCATTCAATGAACTAATCAAGGATATTTTATAACTTACTCACCTGTATGAGCTGGGTTGAAATTTTTGTGTTTGCTTATATTTTAGGTAAAGGAAAGTGCTATTATCAGTCCTGTCATTTTGAGTTCTTCTTGCATGTCTTGTGGCTACCATATTCAGTTGCAAATTATTTATGATTGGTAATGAAATTATTTTTGTCTTCTTGCAGATATTTCCAAGAAGAAGAAGGCCCAGCCCTGCAGATTTTATTCCTCAATCATGGTTTTGCAAGGTAGTGATGCATTAATTAATTCCACCCTAATGACCCTTTTTCCCGCCAATATCTAAATGTTGTCTGCTAATTATATTTTACTAATTTAGTGATTATTTTTCAAAATTTTGAATGAAACTTGCATGGAAGATCATTCCAAATTATATGCCCATTGTCAACAGCTTTCCTTGGCACGCTCTGGGTGCATTGCACCCAGAGCTCTCCAAGAAAAGCAGTTGACTACACCTATGTCAGGGTGGAATGAGTTAATTTAGAGTGCCAATGTGAATTAAGTATAATCTAGTATTTGTAAGTTGTTATCCAAAGTTTCCAAAAAGTATATTGCATTTGTTGAAGATTTACAGCCAAAATAACTGGATCAAAGTACACTTAATTTTCAAGAATGTCATTCATGTATTGAAAATTTTGATATCCATCTACAATAATGAGTGAGTATTATTGCATCATGCAAGAAAGGATTTGTAACAACAAACTAGGAATGTAACCAACAAGAACTAATGTTTACACAGATTCCAGGATATGGGAGGGGCATTTTATTGAAATGTCAGCTAATGGATTACCAAAAAGTACATTACTTGGAATTTCATCTGGCCTACCTAGAAGCATAATTTTACAACAATGTATTTAACTAAAGGTTCAAACAATGAAGTGTTAAGAGCTGGCCAGGTTCAATATTTACTGAAAATACATGCATTACAACTTCATACAACAAAGTAATTTTTTTAAGAACTACTGAAGAATTTAACAAAGCTGGATGAAACTTGGTAGGATCATGTAAATGGTTGAAACCTAGGTTGGAAATGGGATTGTATCAGACTCACATTGATCTTATTCTCGAGGTTACAGAGTCACTTTTGTGAATTTGGTTTTTGTGCTGTGATATCCTTTATCTCCTTTATATGCAGAATGTTCTGCTGGGAAACATTGGCAAAATCAGTAACTTTTAGTTTTCTCTTTTGTTCCTTCCATCCCTTTCTTCCTTCCCATCTTATTCTTTCATTCCTTTATATTTTCAGTCCTTTCAATTTTCCTCCTACTCTGTTTTTGTCTTTTATTTTTTCTCTTTCTCATACACTCTGTCTCTTTCTTTGATTTCTATATATATAAGATTTGAAGATACATTTATTAATAAGGTTGAAAAGATAGAGAAGTGGTTTTCAACTTTTTGTTAAGACCATCATGAGCATTTGTTTGTTCATCTTTCTGTCTGTCTATTTATTTATGTGATATTGCTATGTAGCAACAGATTTTATGAGCAATAAGTTTAGCTGTGCTCAGATAGAGTTATAAAAAGAGTACTTCATTTAAAATGTACATTTTGTGGTTCATAAACCTTGCCTTTTGACATACAGTAAAACCTCCCTATACCAAACACCCTTGGGACCGGAAAAAAAGTGTTCGGTATAGTGAGGTGTTCGGTTTAGGGAGGTTTGCTCACGTTGGAAGCATATATTTGGGATCGAGAACAGGTGTTTAGTATAGAGAGGTGTTCGGTATACAGAGGTGTTCGGTATACAGAGGTGTTCGGTTAAAGAGGTTTAACTGTATTTTAAAATGTTGCCTCTAGGGCTGTGGCTTTCTTTCATTTTGTGTCATTTTTCTTTCTCTTTCAGATGCTCAGCAATAAAACTTCTTTTTCTTCAATGTATATCAATCATGATTATCAAACTTTGTCACACTTGTATAATTTTCTTAGTACACATACCTTAAGGTGGCTCATAAGAGACTGACATCTTTGCAATAATGTCATAACTTGAGTCTCGCTTACCTTGTGTACCTGTTACATTGTACTGTGACATCTAATAGTTGAGTAAAATCTAGTATCTGAACATGATTCTGTGTTCAGTGAAAAAAGGTATTTCGAGTGACTTCACTTGAAGAGAGGACAAACCTTACTGAGCATGCTCAGCTGAGATACCGACTTGGCTTTATTAAAGGGCTTAAAATTATGAATTATTTCATTAAGTAAAATAAAGTATTTAAGTGAATTCAACTTTCTTTCAGGTCAATAAAATGGATTGAATTCGCCCCCCCCCCCCAAAAAAAAAATTAAACCTGTGTCAATTTTCAACAGTGAAGTGTGGCTTGCAATGTATCCAATAATTTTGTATATTTCAGGAAATACAGAGCAGATATAGAGAGATTTTTATTACATTTGGTGGAAAGAGACAGATCGGAAAGCGATTACAGATCAGCTCCAGTTCCTATGAGAGTATGATGTCTTTGTTTACTTTAATCCTACACCCTTAAATTGGCCAACACCAGCTGTTGGTCAAAACTTGTCAGCGTCAATGTTTTTTAGCTCTCCTGACCAAAGGTCACAGAGCTCATATGGTGACTCATGTCTGTCCGTAAACTTACCTGTGAGCGCGATAAGTCAAACAGTGTTCAAGATAGCCCCATGTAATGTATATACATGTGCGTCCAATGCTAATATGTGATATAGTATCAGTGACCTTGACCTATTTTCATTAGGTGAAGGGTCCTGTAAAGTTGAAAGAGATGATTTTGTAATGGCATGATGTAGCTTGGACATTAATGGCAAGGAGTGTTGAGTCTCTAGATCAAAATTGCACTTGATTACATAATACATAAAACTGTATTTGATGACCTGCTTTTTTGGGGTCACTGTGACCCAGTAATTATGGAGTTTGGCCCATGTCCAAGTTAATTGTTTTTCCTCAATAACTCGAAAAGTTATTACCTGATTTGAACAAACAGACTATGTATGGAAAGCTGGATGTTGGGCACATATTTGAACAGTAACAATTTTTTAATCCCAGTTGAAGGTCAAGGTCAAATGGCCAGTTTGAATATTGGGGTCATCTTGTGAATGCTCTACACCCCACAATTCTTGAGATAGGCCCATGTAGTGTTTAGGAGTTATAAACTGTATACAAATCTTTGTGGACACCTATAGTATTATGTAATATACAGGTCAAAATGTGAAAATCTTGTGACTGCAGTACTGTCCACATTTTTCAAGTTAGCCCAATAAAGCTTTCAGTGCTTATAGGGGGTATAAAAATCTAGGTTCTTTTCGATATTAGCAGCACCACCTACAATATTATGCAAGTTCCACCACCTAAGCCCATGAGTGACAGAATGTATTAATTTTGTAGATACTTTGTACATAACATTGTTCATGACTTAAGAGCTTACATTTTACTTTTTTTTTATTTTTTTATTTTAGTATAATAGGTGCTGTTTTTCTTTTTCATTTTTGTTTGTTTTTGTTTTGTTTTTTTCTTAATAGGTGCTAGTACCTTTATCTTTAGGTATGCTAATTGTGTGATGTCATTGTCATGTGTTGCATGTTGCTATTCATTGTATTTAATTTAATTTAATTTAATTCCACGAGTGGCCACAAGAGGGCAGTACTTTGATGTAGCCCTCTGCCACTCCAAGGGCTGTAGCCCCTTGAGGGCAGTGTATGCCAATAAAGTATTCTCTGCAATGTAGGGGTCAAAATATGAAAATCTTGTGAACACTCTAGCATCTCTGATTTGTGGCAGATCTTCATCAAATTTGGTGGGGTTGTGGGGGAGGTCAAAGTCTAAGTTGATAATGATACTAGTGGCGCCACATATAATTTGACCGAAATTATGAGCCAGAATGTGTTTTAAGGTATAAAATTCCATATCTCAGAAAGTAATTGGATAAGACTTGCCAAATTTATATGATATATAGACAATGTCCAAAGCTAGAATCATATATTATATCAGTGACCTTGACGTATCTTTGAGAGGTCACCATGCCTGTAAAGTTGAAAGAGTTGATTTTGTAATAGCAGGGTGTAGCTTGGACGTCAATAGTAATGTCAGCACAGCACCAGGCAGGCCTATGGGCCTCTTGTATTGCATAATCTGGGTGACCCTGATCCTCTGACCCAAGGTCACTGAGGACATAAAGTTAAGGACTCACTCATTGTTTTCTTGCCACATGCAACAATATTCATCACAGGAGTTGCACAAATAAGCTATGATCACTTGTGGAGTGAAGTGCCATCTGGTGGATAATCTTTACGTAAAGCTTTATATGTTCAGAAGCCACTTGAGTCGCAGCTTTGAAATGAACAGGTGCAATATAGCCACGATGCCAGCAGAGCATTAGGCCCATGGGCCTCTTGCTTAAGATAATATATCCAATGGAAAAAAACAACCTGAAACTAGAGCTCATTGTTGACTGGTATGCTTGAAATTTACAATGAGAAGACTAAGCAAGGGCCAAGATGGTGAAAAGTGCCTGTCTGTGCAGCTTTTGCCTGAGTGGAGACTTTAGGATGGTCTCACTGGTTTCATTCTGTCCAAACTCTTCAGAGACTGCTGCATTTATTTTTTACCTGAAATTTTGCATGTCCACGTTATCCATTATTTGTATGTGGGATGGCTAGAAAACGTTATGTTGGAAAAGCCATCTGTTCGAACTGGTCAGTTAGAAAAAAAAAATATCCTAAAATGTAGCAGTATAAATTTTTGAAAACAATGCATGATTACTGGGGGGGGGGGGGGGGGGGGGTGGTGGGGGAAACACTCAAAGTTTGTGTCATGATAGATCATTTTGTTTTACTTTTTGATTGTAGTCTCATTATGTGGATTTATCAGACAAAGGCAATGAAGTTCTTGTACCAGAAGAGAAGATTAGACGTATTAAATCTAGTACGGTAAGTGTATTTTGAGATGATTGTATAAACCTTTAATGTGTCTTGTTGAAAAGCAAAACAACAACAGAAAGCGTCTTTTGCATGGGAGCTAGAAAGTGCTTAAACTGGTCAAAACTGGCCGCTGGTCAAATGTCTAGTGCTTTAAAATTTTGGACTAATCATCCTGACCACAGATTCCAGCCCAAAATACAACTCAAAAAATGCACTGATAATAAATTTACTGGTGAAGATTCGATGCAACTTACCTTTTCTTGAGATTGATTAAAGCATTGACATATATTATATCCTGCTTTCAGATTTCATGACTGTGCAACTGGAAAATCAGCCGGGGTTTTACTTTTGTTTGTTTGTTTCTTTGTTTTTGTGTTGTTTCTTTATTTGTTGTTTTTTTTTTTTTTGTTTGTTTGTTTGTTTTTTGTTTTGTGTGTTTTTCTTTTTTCTTTTTTTTTGTCTTTTCTTTGGGGGGGGGGGGGCTTTGAGACCCTTAAATTTGGACGTACAATGTAAATGTTAACAAAACATTTGTAATTCATATCATTGAGATTGTAGAGCGTGAATGGGCTTAAAAGTTTTTAATATTTGATGCACAGTCATGAAACATGTTCTTACCATAACAATACAGTATAGCTACCATCAATAAATAATGCCCTTCGCATATGATGATGTAATAGACTTTAGTCTAAGCTTTAACTATAGCTTGACATAATTTTGTTATTCGATACTTTGAAAAGACATTCATTCCCCAAAAAGTTTTAAGAAGGGCTTAAATTAGATCAACAGGAGTTTATATGAATACTGTATTGTTTTAGGTGATTGGCGCTTCACAAGTGTACAGAGAGTTTGCTGTGGACTGTATGGGCTGGCCTTTGGTGGATAACATGCCTGCCCTGTCAGACAGCTGGGATATACCACAGTATCCTCAACTTGCCTGCGTCCCACTGCTATGGAAAGTAATTTTTTAGCAAATGGTTTCTTTTGTAAGAGATGTGAAATGATAAAGCTGTTGTACTCAGGAAAGCCAGCAGTCTTGCCTTGTGCTCAACTGGAAATCCAGAGGATTCCCCAACAGCCAGAATCACTGTTGAGTGGTACGAAGTCTAGTCCAGGTTTTGATTCCATTTTGTTAGATTGGGGATTCAGCCGTGTTAGTATATTCTATACATTTTGGACCATTCAGTTGAACACTTTGTAGCAGGCTGAATTTGATTCTGGGGGTAGTGCAAAGGTTTGTTCACAGACATTGTTCAGCACACAAAGCATTTGTGAGTTGTGACTGTTTTGCTATACTGAACTTTGCCCTGTTTTCAAATCATGGCTACTGAAGGGAGAGCTGTCTTGTTTGGAAGAAGCAGATTCATTTGCTTTGTAAAATTTTCAATAGTGATCAGAGTCAAACGTACAAAAGGGAGCCCTGTCTTGAGCTGTAAATATGTCGTTCTCATTGAGTCAATCTAATCCTTGGGATTTAAGTGCCTTGACAATGTCAGATTTGAGCAGGTGTACAGAGATGCCCTGCCTGAGGACGAGGAAGAAGACGACCTGCTTGGCCCTCCGAAGAAAGAAAAGCGGTAAGGATGTCTTCAGAACCTTCTACAACTTTATTTTACCCGTTCCCTGTGCAATGTCTCTTTGGGCTTGGACACAGCCTATGATGTTACTTGAAATCTTTCATGTTTGTGGACCTAGTCCTTTATAAGCGACCGGTGTGTAGGACACCTTACTGTTATGAAGGCACTTTGCTCCTCTTTGTTTACATGGTGTCACTGCTGCCGGTATTTTACATATACAGTGGTACCTCTTTTGAGAGACCACCCCTACTGCAGGTCAAAATGCAGTCTCTCAAAACAGGTGGTCTTTCATGAGAGGTACAACAACATGGAAAAGATAGCATCGTGTTCTGAGAGACCAGTCTTAAAAAGATATGCGGTCTCCCATTAGAGGGGTCTGTCAAAAGAGGTACCACTGTACATATATTGCCACGGCAACCAGAAACAGGAAGACATTAATACTTTGGTTCATTTACTGCATGCCTTGATTGCAGGAGACTAAATACAGTAGCACCTGCTATTTAGGACCATCCCTACTGCCAGCAAAAAGTGGTCCTATATTGCAGGTGGTCGTAAAAAACAGAAAACGTACTAGAGAAATAGAATAGTGTCATGAAAGAGTGATATTAAAAAGATTTGGTCTGTCCTGAGAGGTGGCAGTACAAGCAGGTATCGCTGCTTTGAATGAATGCAGATAAATTTTTTTTTTGTGGTGTGTCAGATGTTTTGGAAATTTGACTCCTTAGTAGAGTCCTCACTGCAGTCACATGAGCGAGAAAGCCTTGAAAAGTAATGTGCTGCAGACAAGACTTTTTTACTGTGAACAAAGGACTCAATGTCCTCTCTGTGCTGTGAATGAAGGACAAAATGTCTAGTGTTTCTACTGTGAACATACACGTAGGAAAAGACTAAAAGGTTTTCTTTGTTTTGCACACATACATGCATTTACCCATAGATTAAGTATTTACAGTAAGCCCTCCTGTCACCCTACTTCAGACAGACAGTACATGGTGTGCCCTACACCTCATGGGGGGAGACCATGGTGCTCAAACTTTAGAACGTCCAGAATATCAGTATGGACAGAAGATCTTAGTTTGGTTGCACCAACCTCTGTAATCTTTTCGGAGATCATGAGATCATGTCATGCTACAGTTATGTTGAACCAAAACAAAAAAAAAAATGCAAAAAAAAAAAAAAAAAACAAGGGAGAGAAGCTTGTAACATGTAATAACTTGCTTAAGTTCAGAAATCATGTTCAAATAGAATTGAACCCAGTTCAGCTGGAGTGTAAGGTCTGGCAGGTATTTTGAAACCTCCAGGCAACCTCTTTGAATTGGTTACTGTATTCGAAACTACTTAACTATTACTGTGTTAATAAGCTAGCAATTTTGTGTTCGTTGCAATATTTACCGAATGAGCCTGTAAGTGGTGCAGATACTAAGAAGGTAAATGTGATTGAAGGGCATAATCTCAGACTGTCAAAAGGATGTACTGCAGACAAGTGGTTACAGCCAGCTGAAGAGTAAAAAGTATTAACCACTGAAACTGAATGTTTCAATTCAATTTGAGTAATTTATATTTATATTTATATTTAAAAATTTATAGACTTTGATTATGGTCATTATATCACTGGAGAAGAGATGCTGAAACTTATTTTGTAACTTTCTTTTGTATCATGAAGTCAGAAGAGCCCAGCTGTAATTAAATAAAGTGTAACCAGGACATTGGATGGTGCTGCCATCTATCTGCAACTTAATTCATTGTTGAGCAACTTGCCAGGCATGATTGGATTAGAAAGACTTCATTGTCAGGCTCACACATGCCTTCTGTTTATTAATTCAGGCCAAAACCAAGCTGCTTCAATTGCGGGGGAAATCACATGCTCAGTGAGTGCAAGGAGAAGAAAGATATGCGACGTATTAATGAAAAGAAGAGGGAGTTCATGTCCAGAATGCCCTCTCAGCAAGCAAGCCTCACAAAGCCAGGGTAAGACATCAAAAACAACTACAAATGAACCCCAATGTCACATGCTATTTTATCATCAGGAGACTTTCAAGATTTCTGTGATCCTGTTGGCTACGATGATACACGTGCTAAAGCTGAAATTAATTTGATGACTTGAGATGGAGTGCCTAGATCAGTGGGATTGTAATATTGGTTTGTGGACATGGCCAAATCGGTGGAATGTAATTGCTAATTTCCAAGTTCCATTTTGGTCACACCCACGTATCAGTATCACAGTTTTGTTGATCTGGGCTCTCCATCTCAAGTCAATAAACTGTATTCAACTTTGCGATGTGCATCTTTGAAACCAATAGGATCACAGCATTCTTGAAAGAGCTTCCTGATCATAGATAAATCTTGTAACTGGACTTTGTCTTATTTACTTAATAATGCAAACAGTAATCTTGAAAGAGTTACCTGCTCATCAAATAAAACAATTGTGGACTTATTTCATTCACTGGTTAGTTTTGTGGACCTGAAAGAAGAATACTGACCTCATCAGTATTCTTTCAGGTCCATAAAAGTGACCACTGACCTCAGCAAAAATCCATAATTGTATAAGATGCCTGTACTAATCCAGAGTGTTTTACCATATGCATTCACAAGTAATCTATACAGCTTACATTTAAGCCTTTCAGAATGAACTCAAACAATCATAAAAAAGTACAATGGCGGATTTCTTATGACCATATAGTCAAGGACAGATCTAGTCTTAAAAAATTTATAGCCAAAATAGGGGATATAAGCATCATGAACACTGATTTTGTAATTGCCCTTTAATAATTCATTTTAAAATATCTTAGCCATTTTCACATTCTATTAGCCAAATCCAAGAAAAATTAGCTTTTGGCTAATTGGCTAATGGTCAGAGCAGTCCCTGTATAGTGCAGTATTTGGCATGTACCTGTATAACGTACACAGAAATTTATAATTATTGAAATAAGACATACCATGAAGATTTCATTCCAATATGAGTCGTTAGCTTTGAGGGATCATAGTCAAGTCAAAATTTACCTTTACTTTACATTTGTATCAAACATGAAATTTTTTATCGCAACCCAAAACGGCTGACCTTTTCTGAGACCTAGAACAACAGTGAAGGTGAATATACATGTGTAGAACAGTAAACATTTAGTATTTACTTTTATTTGGGATCGGTGACATCACATAAAAATTATCCTGAATTTATATTTTCTTTTACGTCAGTAGATACCACCCTGTGGTCCTAACTTCGTTATCATAAAGTATTTTGTTGACCCATCCTCAGTAGATATCACATAGGAGATGATCAAGATGTGTTAACATTTAGTATTTTGTTGATTTTTTGGGTAAATATCACATGGAAGATAATGTCAGATTTTCTGAAATTAAGTATTTTGTCAGATGATCCTAGATTTGCTAACTTAAGTAATTTTTTTTTTATCTTTTCTCCAGTCAATATCACATAGAAGATGATCCTAAGTTTTGCTAGCATTTATTATTTTGTTTGTCTGTTTTCAGTCGATACCACATAGAAGATGATCCAAGATTTGTTAATTATAAAGCAGGACAGATAAGGTGAGCTATGTGCTACATTCTTAAAATTAGATGTGAAATATGGTAAAATTATAATGGCATTTGTGTCTTGTACCACTTAAGTTGAATTCTGTGCAATACCTGTAAAAGAAAGTTTTACAGGCACACATTTTTCAGTAAAATCTCTTTATAATGACACCATCTGTTCTAGCAGTTACATGGGATATATGGATTTGTTAGTTGTCTGAATAAACATCATTCAAGAATCTTTATCAAAATTAATTCTCGTTTACATGCCATTTCTACATAAATTAGATCTTACACCCATTACATGGGCCATAGGCAGAGAAGACTAACCTGAAGTTCAGATTTACCCAAGCATCGTATAAAGTGCACCTTTGGTATCATATCACATATCATGATAATCTTATAACAAAAAACAGCACAACAGATTTTTACCCCTTGGCCTTATCAGCCCTCAGGTATTGTCGTCATGATGTCTGCCTGTGGTCGCATACATCCATCATCCTTGCAGACAGAATCACAAATTGAGCTTCTACTTTGAAACTTGCACACTGTGGAAGCATCCCATAGAAAGCTAGAACAAGTTGGACTTTCAGTGACCTTGACCTAGTTGTAAGATCACCAGTGGGTCAAGACATTGGCGAAGAAGGGGTTTTAAGGGCATTCACCAATGATACTCCTACAGTATATCAGTTTAATGAAGCTTTGATGTGCAAGAACAAACAGAAACTGTCAGTGGCGCATCAATTGATGTTTTCAGTCCACAATTTACCCAAAATGGCTTAAAGCCACTGTAAACTTCACAAACTTATTTTGCTGCCAAGCCCACTGAGACTTGAAATATTATGATGTGAAAAGAATGCTGGCCAGATCAGTAGAATGGAGGTTATGATCAAATGAAATACCATCGTTATTACTTTTTTGGCAAAACATTAAGGTCTGCCATGGTCCATCCCTTATTGCAACAATGATATTATCCTCACTGGAAAACTATCAATATTTCAATTAAGAACTAAAATGTCAATGTTTAAAATTGCTTTATTAACTGTGTCTGGTTTTGGGTGTTTTCTGTTACAATGTTGCAATGTTATTATTTTGGGTACAGTTCATAGAGATCATTTTTTTAAACCAGTCATTGGCAGGTTGGTTTGTCATCACAGGCACCAGATGGCAGTCTTCATGCCTGACCATTTTACAATATACGTGACACTAAGACTGACTATAACTTTGGTTCAGTTGATCTGATGGGATTAACTTTATCTCAAAGCATTCACATTCTTAACAATTTTTCCATGAGAAAATGTGTTTAACTTAACCCTTAAAGTGCAAATCACTGCTATAGTCGTTTTCTCATTACCATTAAACATATAATGGTTAGAAGATTCAAATTCCTCATAAAGATGCCTTTCATTCAAATACCAGCAAGCCAAGTCTAAAGCAAAAAGTAGTATTAGTCAACAGCTCTCCTTCGGACACTTTGCATGCAATCGCAAAATGTCCCAAGGAAAGCTGTTGACTCAGTCTTAAATCAGCACTTTATGGGTAAAGTTGGGTTTATTTTGGCTTTAAGCAGTTCGTAACTGTTGGGGAACATTCATGTTTATTCATGCACAAATAAATGAGGCATTACAGTTCACCAAATGAATATAAAGTGCAAGTTACTTGCTTCAAATTACACTTCACTACCTATTACATGTACAGTGTCAACATGATCAGTGCACCTAAAGTAGAAACCCATCCAAACATACAAGGCTCTGGTCCAGTTTATGTAAACACAGAATCCCAAGCCATTTTGGCTAATAATTTATTAGCAGCACAAAAAGTCTGATTGAAGTTTGTTTAGATTTTTTATCACTTCTCGCTCAATTGTCATTTATTATAGTATAAAGCTGGTCTATCTGTTTGATCTTAACTCTTACAGGGCCAATTTAGAGACTGAGTCAACAGCTTTCCTTGGGGCACTTTCCGCGCAACGCGCGGAAAGTGCCCCAAGGAAAGCTGTTGACCTGGACCAAATTTTTCACTGGGTACATAGGCATGCTGGTACTTGAATGAAAGGTCTTTTAATGGGGAATATGAATCTGGAATCATTACAGTAATCCAGCTTCATCAGCACAGCTTAAGCCGTGACTGGCACTCAAAGGGTTAACTTTACGATTATTGTCAAGCTAGTTGATGGCTGCCTTGATTCTTTTTCTCCTGTCTGTCAGTGACACAACACGTGGTGGCTTCTTGATTTCATCTTGATCTGTGCTGCCCAAAGCTACACTGTCCAAAGCTACACTGTCCAAAGCTACACTGCCCAAAGCTACACTGTCCAAAGCTACACTGTCCAAAGCTACACTGTCCAAAGCTACACTGCCCAAAGCTGCACTGTCTTGGTACATGATTCCCTTGTCTGACACTTGGCCCTTCATCGTCTTTTATTGTAGCATGAAGCTGGTACATCAGTTTGATCTTGCCATGTATGATTTCTGGATAGCTCATGTCGCTAACATTGTTTCTGCAATGGTCCCCCCCCAAGCCAAAATGAAGTGCTAGCTGCTCCTGACTGGACTGTGGGTAATCTGTGTTGTGATCCAGGTGTAGCTCTGTGTTGTGGCTGGCCCTGATCTGAACTCTTCTCTATTGTGCAGGTGTCTCTGACATAGTGGCGTTTGGCAGAACACTGAATGAATTTAACCTACATGTATTAAGCACATTGATACCTGCTACAACCACCACTTAACAGGAGTAGCAGAGTGGCTTTAGTGGGCATTTGTTAGGGATTTAATTTTGTTAGCCAAGTTGGCTAAAATCAATCAAATCTTTTAGTCAAACTTAATTTTGTGAGCTCGGCTCACATCTTCTAACACTTTACATCCAATAGGTGGCAGTTTTATGATAGAACAGTAAAATAATTTTGAAGCCACAGACAAACAAACATTTCTTTAACCAGTTTGACTTAAAGGTTATTAATTTTTGAGCCCAATTCCACATTTCATCAGTCTATGTTTAATTGCCTAATGGCAAGCGCCAGCTCAGCTATTTTTTTTTTTTTTTTTTTTTAAGTCGACTTTTCCAGAATGCTAGTCATCATTTCTGTGTTGAAATGAACGTGAAATGCAGGACCACTTGCCATATGAGGCTGTTTTTGACTGGTTGAATTAGTGGTCTTTTGTGACGGGTGCACACTACTGAAGTGTAAAAAGATAAGGGGCAGAAATTGTTTTGATGGACTTGAGAAATACTTGTGATATGTATATTTCATTGAAGTTAGCCAGTATTTTATTTTCTCATTTCAACAGCGACAGTCTCAGGAAGGCACTGGGTATTCGACCAAATGAGCTGCCACCGTACATCTATCAAATGCGATTTCTGGGCTATCCACCAGGTCATCTCAAACATGCAGAGGTCCAGACCTCAGGCATTGCTCTGTTTGACACTCATGGCAAAGGTATGTACTTTGAAAGCAGAAAAAATTTCGAAATACGAGCACTCGACTCCATCATTGTGCATTCCAGTGTGAAATGGAGGCAGCCGAATTGTCCAGGACAAGTAAAATTGAAAATTACAAGCCAGAATGGACAACCCATAATTCCCAGTGGACAACCAAGATATTGTTCTTAGCACTTCAAATGATACATTTTATCATGAAAACAACTGTGCTGAGAGAGAAAACATCTTGCAACCTCAAGCAACACAAAGGAAATTACAATATGTAAAATAACCAAGTGATTTTATAATCAAAACTCAAAGAAAAATAAAAAAGATTGCAATAGGCGATAATAGGGATTTTTACATACCAAAATTTCAAAACCCTCAGTAGAGCTTCAAATTTTTACTTTACAGTATGCCATTTTGTATGTTCCTCGAACATATTTTCACTAAATCCTTTCTAATGTATTATCCTGAAGCTCCAGCAGTGTGGAGATCTCTCTCCTCACATTCACAGCTTGAAGCACATGACATATTCAGTAATTCCTCAAAGTGACACTAGATGGCTCACTAGTCAGTAAGTTTTGACAAGCACCACATACATTCATGTCATGTTAAATAAATTCATTAACAAAGTACAATAACAAAGCAAAAAATATTCTTTTTTTTTTTGTGAGGAATGTGGTAGTTTGGGTAGAAGGGTATGAAGAAAGTTGCATGAGATAATTTAATTAATGAAAGACAGGTGCCAGATTATCTATAATAATTCTGTGAATAAAAACAGGCCTATATAAATATCACAAAAACCAACACTTCACAATATAAATTGATTACAAAATCAAACATTTTAAATATAAACACTGTTAAAATTTGTATGGAATATAACAAACAGATCTTTCGTGGGTCTAATCTCATGCAACATGTCAATTGCCAGACTGTAATTGTGAATTTCTTTCACATATTACAGATGTGTACTCATGAAAATACAATGTAAGAACAGCAAATAAATAAAACTGAAAAAAAATAATAGATATAATAGAAACAAAGAGAATAGATAGTTCTGCATTCACAAATTGATAAATTGGCATTTAGAACCTATGCTGCATAAATATGGGACAAGTATATTTCTTTTCAGATTCAGTGTGGAGAAATAACTTTCTCAGAGCGACCAGTAAATTTTCTCTCCAATTTGCCCTGGGACCAGTGGACAAAATCCTTAATGTCAAACACTGGAGCACTTGTATGGAGGAAAGAGTTTACACGGTCTCTTGCCTCCTTTTCTTGAAAAAGTAAAAAATGGAAGAACTGTATCTCTGAGTTACCAGGTTATCTTTAACTTTATTCTTGTGAAGAAACAGTTGAACATATACAGCTCTGTTGTGGGATGATACATGTACAGTGAAACTTTGTGCTGGATTGTTCATTTTAAAGATGGTGAAAGTGACTCAGTAAACTGATCATTAGACAACATAAAAAGGCTCTGCAGCATTGTTTTATTGGTAAACAAAAAGAGGTGAAAGTTTGTCCCCCTGACTTTTAGAATTTTGACACAAAAACAGACCACATAGAGCTGTTCATGGGTCTGGGAGATTGTACTGAGTCACACTTAACTCTTTTAAGGCTAGGTTTTATACTTGGTCAACAACTTTCCTTGGCAGCGTGGCCAAAATACCAGGGAAAGTGCTGACCCAGATATTTCTTTTATTTTTTTGATCCATTTTCCACTAATGAACAAAGGACGCACAATTTCCTTTTCTAGGTGTGTCAGGCATACTAGGATCAGTATAACCTGTGTTTATGGTAGCCAAAGACTGGTTACCTCTGCCATGATGTCCTCATGTTAGTGAGATGTCACACCAGCCTCTCCGGGCAGCTGGTTGACTGGTAGTCTCAGCCTGTATTATGCCATCCAGCCATCAGCAACATAATGCTTGCTAATTCATGTGTATGCAACAGGTCAGGGGATCCTAACTGCCGCTAATGAGCATCGTGTGATTTCAATCTGGTCTAACTGGCCTTTCCCAATAGGCTTTTTGTCCATTACTGGTCTTGCCTGCTATTTTTCCCTTTTTTTTCTTTGGAACAACAGACATGTTGATACTTGAAAGAAAGGTCTTTTTATGAAGAATTTAAATCAGAATGGTAGTAATTTCGCAAGTGATGATTACTGTTGTGATCAGCAGGTATTTTAACATATGATTCTCTCCAAGTTAGATAAGGTCTTGCCTTGTGTCCGCATCCTCATTGGCTTGGAAGAAGCCATTGTTATAAAGACCGTGTAACAGTGCCACATCCTCTGTGTAGTTCTGAACAAAAGAAAAAAATATTAACACCACAATTCAAACTGTCTATAGATGGTCAACATCCAATCCAGTCACCGTCAAAGTCTGAACCTTGACTTTAATTAATCACTTGTCACATTGATGCAAGAATTTTGAAAATTTGAGGCGACAAGAGCTAAATTAATTTATCAACAGGTCATCTATGGGAAACTGTCGAGCATGTTTTGCAGCCTTAAATTTGTGTATGTGTGAGACCTCCCTGTAGATATTGTTGACACTGCAGTCCCTATTGATGTTAACAGTTATTTAGTTGCATGGGTTTCAGTAAGGGCTTTAGGGTGGTGAGCAGGAGGATTGTGGTAGCATGTTTTCTCAGGGCAAAAATGTTGCCTGGAAACACTGCTGCCATTGCTAAGGATGTGTGAACTATCAGAATGCAAGGAAAATTTTCAAAGTTTGATGTTTTTAATTTCTGTCTTTGCTGTCCATCTAAAGTGAATGGGTATGACGTAATTCACGGCTTCTTCTTTTACTTCTGAACATCATCTAGTTGAGTCAATCATTATTGTGGTGGGAGGGACACTTTCAATAGTGCCATCTGTTGGGAAAAATGTATGAAATTTAAGTATTGTACAAGGTATACATATTAATTTCCCTCCAAAATGTCTGACCTGTCACTGGGTAATAGAGACAATCAGCTGCCATATTGTGGGCGTACCCTGATGGAAAACAAGGGTGTTGCGTGTACTAACATTTGTGGAAATAAGGAATACTCATTCAACCATGTGATAACTTTTGTATTTCAAATGCAGTGTGTGTTTGGAGAACAGGAGTATGTTTTTTTAACTCATTCCACCCTGATGGAAGACCAAGTCAACAGCTTTCCTGTGTGTGCTCTGGGAACCCAGAGCATATCCAGGAAAGCTGTTGACCATGGACAAATAATTTGAAATGATCTTCTATGCTATTTTTATCCAAAATTTTGAAAAGAAATCTCTAAATTAGTAAAATACAATTAGGAGAGGACATTTAGATATAAGCATGAAAAAGCCTCATCAGGGTGGAGGGAGTAAAATAGTTAATTTTATCTAACTTGCTGGTTTGGCAAGAACAACATATATTGTCATGCTGGATACAGGGATCTGTCCCTCCACACTGCGACTGCCTGGCATGAGGCACAGTTAAGAAGCATTGTTGCTAATATGAATGCCCCATATTGTGGCTAGTGGTATTAGAGTTGCTAATATGAATGCCCCATATTGTGGCTAGTGGTATTACAGTGCTTCTGACAAATGTGAGCAAACAGCTGACTGAAAAGTAGAAATATTTATTTGTGATAAAATTGTTTCATCATACAAATGGTGTCAATGCGAAGTGGTGTATACTTTAACTTATACATGGACATGGCTTCCACGATACACTTAGCACAGAAGAGAGCTTTTGATCATGTCTTATGTGGACATAGGAATGTAGATGACAGACTTTAGCAGATGCCTTCATTGTGACCGGCTCTATCAAATGCTTTTATTGAGTTATGGCAAAGTGCGTGAAGGTCAGGACAATATTGCATGTACACTGCCCTCTCTTTGTAACACTTGCGGTGGGGTCCACAGGGTGATCCCTGTTATAGCAAAAGTGCCTAATAGAGAGATTTCTAACGTGAAAGTAATAGGAAAATCACTTCAGTGGGAGTCAGGAGATATTGGTGGTATATCAGAATCCACTTTGTAATGAGGACTGTTGTAAAGAGGGAGCAATGTAGTAATTTATTTGTACTAGAAAGATAAAAAAATTGACTGGTTTGCATGACAAATTAAAAAACAAAATGTTTGTCTGTATCAGAGGTGAATGTGAGTGGAGAAGCCATGGAGGATGGAGAGTTGGATACAGGTCTTCCACCCAAAGGTAAGTGACTTGCAACCCTAGTCACCACCCACACTACTTCGTAATAGCCATGATCTGTGGGGCACAACTACTGTCCTGGCTACACTTTGATCTCTAAAACTGGAGGAAGCAAAAGATTTTTGGAGCCCAAACACACATTAGAATAATAGTGTCTAAAACACATCACAATATGGCCATGTTAACAAAATTATTGTGTCAGTTATTTGTGAACAAATATCTTTAAAAGGAAAAACATATAATTCAGTGCAAAGTTTCAGTATTTTGTTATGCACAAAATTTTTCTCCTAAAAGTGAATGTGGGAAACCACCATATAATCTTTGATATGACAGCTAGGTGGTGTTAAACATGATTTAAGCAGAATGCCCATATTTAGTAAGGGGATGAAACCACATATTTACTGTATATTTCATATTAGCATAAAGGTGTACAACTTTTGTTGCCTCACTTTTTAAAATAAAGTGTGCAGTTGGTGTTGTGCAGACACCTTTCATTGAAAACATTCAAGATAAAAAAGGCGAGTCTATAGATAGAATCAAAAGTTATGCCAGTGTTTACCTGTCATGGCCAGGAAACACGTGTTTAGAGCACAGCTGTCAGCATTACATCTCTGTGTATGAATATGTGATTTGCCCTCTGTTTACAAAATTCATCATGGGAAAGATATCTGTCAAACCAAGCATGACAAACAGACTGATAACTTCATTTAATAGTGTATCTGAAGCAGTGATTAATTACAAGTAAATGGCTCCCAAAGGTGTGAGTACAATAAAACCAAGAACTATTTAGTACGTTAACCTACACCTGATTGGTTGCAATGGTGTATTCATACCTTAGGTGTAATATATTTGCCAAATTGTTGGTACCAATACAAAACAGGTGAATAACATAGACACATGTTGCTGAGTATTTTGATTTGGTGTTCAATGTTAAATTTATAAAAGTGTGTGCTTTATTATATATTATTGATTCTATACTGTGTGATTTTCTTCTTCATAGTCTCCTATTATCACTCAAACAATTGACAATTTACATCAGCTGTACTCATTCTTGAAATCAATTACAATATTAATTTGCTATGTGGCATTGCATATGTAAATGGATCGCTAGAATTGTTCTTTTCAGATTTTTTAATTTCTTTGAAAATATGGGGAATCCTGTGGTTCTAAATATGTAAAAGTGTATTCCAACCTTGAAAATCTACACAAAATCAAAGTTCACAAATAGGTTTAAAAATTCATTATGATTGGACATATGGCACTTAAATTCTTAACATTTTTATTTGGCAAATCTTACAGAACTTAAATGTATCTGGATGTTTTATTTGCACGGCAAGAGCTTCAAACTATCGTCTCTGCAGAATTGAAAGGTGTAGTTCCTAGAGTTGCCTTGAGGGGGCACTTCCTAATGATACCCTTTTGAGCAGGGTGGCTCCACTGTGATGTGTCACCTCAGCGTGTTGTGGAGAGAATATTATTTGGGGATAAAAAGTATCACCTCATTTAACAGTTGTGGAAGTAGTACTGACATTGACACCAAACTTGACCCTTATTTGACCAGGAAAGGGTTAATTTTGCACTGGGGCAACCAGAGGGCACAGTAAGGAGTCAATATAATAGGGGACATTGTTTTTATTGGAGAAAAAATGTGTCAAAAGATAGCATTTATATGCTGTGTGAAAATACTGACCTTGAATTGTCTTAAACACAAACATAACAAAAAGCCAGGCAGAATGTGGTTGCCAGGGCAAATGTATGTACGGAGTGTCAATGACACCAGCCTTTGTGCTCTGATACAAAACAGATAGATTGAATGTGGCATGGTGAAACACTCACAATGAGTGGGTGTCATGTACTGAACAAGGATTTCCATTTAGCCAAGAAAAGCTTACCTCACACTCCAGATGGCCACCAGCTGGTTGTTTCAGTCCAGAGTAACTTATATACAGAGACACTGAGGTGATTGTTTATTTTGGTAACTTGCATTGTTGGGGCAGAATGATCAGTAACAATAATAGGTTCATAGCCACATTTAAAATTAAGTAAAAAATAAAGTTTAATAATTTTTGTTTTCAAATCCAAAAGTGTCTTCACACACCACATAATAAAAATGATGTATTCCACCCCCTTTACCCCCACCCCCAGGGCTTTTGATCTTGCAATGTACCTGTAAAAGGAAAGGGACATGTGTCAGCAGAAGTTGTGTGATGTATTCCAGGCAGCAGAGCCTGTGATGAGTGAGTTTGTTCTGTTTGTACATGTTACAGTGCAACATGACTTTGGCAAGCTGATCAGTTATCCAGGTTTTAATGTGGACCCGCCCAAGGGCACCATAGATGTAAGTAAGAACTAGGTGTAGTCTCAGGTGTCTATATGGGGCTGTTAAAGTGACACTTTTTGGTGTTACAGTGGTACCTGCTATTTAAGACCACTCTTAATGCCAGACAAAAGTGGTCACATGTGACAAGGGGTCTTTCACTGCAGGTAAACTATCAAAGAAATTAAAGACCAGTGTCTTGACATGATGGTCTTAAAAGCTAGTGCAGTATTTCACAAGAGGTGGTCTTTACAGCAGGTACCACTATATTTTATTATGGATGTATGGGGGAGATTATGTTTTCAGGTTGTCCATCTGTCTGTCTGTTGAAAATTTTATTAAATGGGTTGATGGAAATGTTTCCATGTATGAAATGTATAAGTGTTACATGTACTTTGTTGTTATTAGCATGAAGGGTAGACACCATGGAATCAATTACATTAAACAACAGTAGGGACCTACATTAAACAGATGAAGAATATCATGTGAACTAGTGGCTTACTGCGTATTTTTGTTTCTCAAAATGTTAAATAATGTTGGATATTACACATTTATTTGCAAGGTGATATGCTTTATTTATATTCAGTGGTGAAGTATGGGTAGTATGAGTCTGAACCTAACCCTTTCAATGGCGAGTTACTGATGGAATCAACAGCTTTGATGGGAGCACTGTGAACACATTGCAGTCAAAGTCAGCCCAGTGAAGCAGCTGACCTAGACTGGTTTTTGTTTTCTTCTTGAAACATAGGCATAGTGGTACTTGAATGAAAGGCCTTTTTTACGATAAATGTGCATCTGAATCATTATGATAATTTAGATGAGCGTGACCATGTTTGACTAGCACAGCAAGAGTCCATTATTAATTGTGGACTGTTATATTGATTCAGTGAGTGGGACATGTTTTTTTGAAGCATGTCATAAAGATGACTCTTTCCGTTGTAGGAATGGGAGAAGTTACGGATGATTCCTATGCAGCCACAGCATCAGAGACGTGTCCTCGAAGCTTATCTTACTCCAAAGGTGATGTAGAAACATGTCTAGTTTTCAGCCAGTGTCCCACAAAAATATGGAGTTGATGACATTTTACACACCAGCTCTAAAAGTTGACTGCAAAATTATACCTCAATTTTTTGTAGAGGATTTAGTTCAAATTGTAGAACCCATCCATGATATTGAATTAAAGATTTTATATTTTCCAAAGATTATAATCAGTTGCAAAATGTGGACTTAGCCCTTTAAAATAACCTGAGTTAATCTGGTTTAAACTTATTGTATTTCTGGAAAGAAAAAAACCAGTTGGGGTTGATTTCATAAAGAGCAATATGTACTTTCACTAAACATCACAAACTAAAATATGTATATACTTTTTAAAGAGCAATTCTTATTTTATGTAGAATTTAGTACCTTTATTATTGAAGATGAAAACTTGTGTTTACAGTCTTGTATTGAAAACGTCAGTACTAATTTAGCAATTTGAAATGATGGTCACAAAGTGCACTGGCCCTTTAACTGCTTCCCACTCAATTCACCCAAAAGTGGCTTTAATGTTTTTACTGAAATTTCATGTTCCGTGTTGCAAGGTTGGCACATCCCAGGTCCAAAGCTTTCCTTGTGGCAAGGTTGGCACATTGCGTTCAACCAATGCTGAGGAAAGATACTGGCTTAGTCTTATTCTGGTTAGGAGAGGGTTTACTTGGGTTTTTCTTGTATCTGTTTTCACTTGTTCAAGTCACTAAGATTCATTAATTTTCATGCCATGTATGATATTAAAATAGGCAACAAGGAGAACCCATTGGTAAAGTTATGTTTCAAACTAGTAATGGAGGAGTCCAGATCAGAAGTTGGTAGATCTTTTGGTTACTTGGTCACCAAATATGGCCCGAGGAGGTCATAAATGTCAGAGGGTAAATCCTTGTGCATTCCTTTGTTGAAGAAAGTACATGGACCTGATTCATTGATAGAAAATGCAAAAGCACAGCTTATTTGTGAACTTTGCCACATTCGAGATGGCAAGTTAGACTCGTTTTGAAATAACATTGTAGTGATGGAGTTGCTTGACCATCTATACATTACCTAGCATTGCTCTCATCCAACTGAACAGACATTTAACTGCTGGTGACACGATCTGTTCCCAGTTGTGCTCTTAACGCAACAATAAAATTTTGATATTTCCTATTTATGTATGTGACCTACTATATGTTTTTGATATGTAAGTGTACTACATGTACGAAATAAAGATGCATATTTGTATATATATTATGCCAAAGATCTATCAGAATATATTCTGGACCTTTCAAAATCAAGTTACTGATTCTGGCCACCTCAAGGTCATATGTACATAAATGATTTCATAGTTAGGGTGTGTGCCTTGGTTGCAAAGGTAGATCAAGCTTCCTGAACCCACATTGCATAAAAACTGCATGTGTGAGAAGCTAGAGGAATTAACCCCAGTATCTATGGATATTTCTCCAAATACATGAATGCTGTTGTGTTGGGGGAACAGCTTGGAACCTTGCAATTGAAGACAAACATAAGCAGACTGATCTCTGGGAGATGTTAAAATACTAGTTTTGAGTACATATCCTCGTTGCGTCATATTCCCATTCACTATCTGTTACCTGTGTAACGACCCACTTCCTTGCCATCCTGCTTCTCGCAACGTACTGTGAAATATCATTGTGCAAATCTGGTGGCCAGAATTGGCAACTGGATTTTGAAAAATCCGCATTGGAGGTAAATATTTTGGCTGTGTATAAGCCTAGTCCAGCTAACAGAGGAGCTTGTGGTTTGCAGAGAGAGGAAACGGGAACAAAACGGCAGCTGAGCAGTAGTGGCCAAACACCAGCACCTAAAAGACAACGTCTAGAGGTGTCAGAGGACATGGACTTGGATGATGGTTTGTGTAATTTGCTTTTGTTTTGATAGTTGTCTGGGCTTTGTGCTTGAACCATTAGAACCTAGACATGTACATGTGCTTACCATATTGTAACTATTCACAAGAACAAGGGCATTCTGATGATTAACTCATTCCATACCAGTCCCTGATTTTTCCGTATATTTACCTAGATTTAAGATGACAATTGCATATTTAAATTCTTCATGAAAAGAGCTTTCGTTCATGTACCAACATGCCTTTAGTCTTAAGTCAGTGGTTCTGGCACTGCCTGGCAAGTCATGCTGCAGCTGCCCTTGCCACTGACCAAGGCCTGTGACCACAGTATGGAATGAGTTAAACACAATGATTGGGCTAGCCTTAGGAATTATTTAAGTGTGTCGAATTGGCTAAAGGGACTCAAAGTGTATTAGCCAGACTTGTGTATTTTCAGCCACCCCAATTCTTAGTTTTTCGATCTGTAGGCTGTGTTACATTGTGAATTTTAAATATTTGATCAAAACAAAAAGATCAGAAAAAAGTGTGTCTAATTGGCTAAAGGGACTCAAAGTGTATTAGCCAGACTTGTGTATTTTCAGCCACCCCAATTCTTAGTTTTTCGATCAGTAGGCTGTGTTACATTGTGAATTTTAAATATTTGATCAAAACAAAAGATCGGAAACTTCTGTGGCCAATTGGGCTGAAAGATAAAGGTAAAAATCTTAAGCCAAATCCCACTTTCTTTAGCATATGGCTAACTGGCTAGTGGCTAGCACCAATCCAGAAAAGGGTGGCAAGTTTAATGTATACATGTACAGACTCTTTCTCTTAACCCTTTCCCCCTCAAACCGGCCAAAACCGGCTGGTGGTCAAATGTCGTCTGCTTCACTGTTTTCAACTAATTTCAACTGTTATGAAAAATAATTTGACTGAGAAATGTACATGAGACTTATCAAGATCACATGCCCCAGGTCAACAGCTTTCCTTGGCATGGGTTGGGCACTTAGTGCCCAACCCATGCCAAGGAAAGCTGTTGACTCAGTCTTAATTCAAGGAGGAAAGGGTTAAAAGTCATTCAATATATTGATGGCAAAGGCCTCATGTGTGATGTTATCGTTGGTGGAAGTACAGAAAATGCAGCATTTTTTGTTTATAGTTGTGTCCTCACAAGAGAGTCCATCCCTCATTAAGACAACTTTGTAGCTACATTTGGCTGGGTTTCTTAGAAAGTGACCAGTATAATTCCATATGGAAAATGTGTGATCATCCCATAAACATTGGTGGTCAATAGCATATCACTCAAAACACTGGGTGAAATATTCGTTTATTTTACAGATAACAGTTCTAACAGTGAAGCAGAGAAAGAACTTTCCAGAAAAAAGGCAAAAAGACCTGATCGACGTCTTGAAAAGGCACGTAGCAGTAGCATTGATTCCTACAGAGCAGATACGCCCTCTCTGGAAGAACTGGAGCAACAGCAAGCGCTGTTGCTGCAACAACTGCAGTCTGCAGAGGGAGAAGACAGTTGTGTGGAAATCGTGGACAGTTGTGAGTCAGATACTCAAAATATGGACACTGAATCAGTCATGCAACCTCCCCTGCCAAAGGATACGCCACCCCAAACACCCCCTTGTCCCCCTCTGCCACGAGATACCCCACCCCCAACACCACCCCATTTGTCTATGCCAGCCCCATTAGTACCAGATCGATCACGATCGCCATCTGCAGATAGATCCAATGCTAGCACACCTCAGCCATTGAACCGCTCAGGAGCAAATACGCCCCAGTTTAACCGGACTGGTTCTCTCGGTATGCAGTTCGGCACCCCACTTGTGAAGGAAATTGAGGGGAAGCAAGAAACGTTGCCTGATCCAGATAAGTGGGCAGATGGTATTACAGAACATTTACCTTTTGAAAATCTGCCCAATGCTACAGGCACGTTCAAGCGTATGCGGGGCGTGTTAGAGAAAGTCCGTAGCAGGAAGCAATAGTTAATGAGGCGTGGCCTTCGTAGTGATGGACTAGTTTTAGTGGCAGCTCATGTGGTCATCTGTGACCTCCATACCAAGACTGGTGAATCCATGTACATTTTGTAAACAAAATTATGTCAACCATGACCTCAACGCCAGGACTTTCTTTGTAAATCCCTATATACCTACATGAACATTGACTGAGTATGAGGATTATTGTGTGTCATTGTCAAAATATTATACCCCTGAAACACTCTCAGACTTTTGCAGGCAGCATATTTCTAATTTCTTTACCAAGTTAACATATGTATGTATAATCTCGTGTTATTGACGTCCCGGGCTACTGTCCAATAATGTATCCCCTCTGCTCATCTGATTGGAGCGTGATAAAGGTCAGAGGTCAGTCATAGCTTTCATTTCATCAGCTTTTCATCTAATTTCCTAGTTCCAGGAATAACTTGGAAAGTTAATGGCCAAGATGATCTCTGTGACAGATGGCATAGTTATACCTCATGTCAAGGCCAGAGCTCATATTCATGTATACCGATATCAAGAAAAAACTTCATTTTATGAACACAACTTACCATATTTATCTTTGATTCCACTTGCAAAAAAAAAAAAAAGAAAGAAAGAAATAAAAAAAAACGTTCCTCAATGTTTTGAAATTCAGAAATTAACTTTGTTAACATCATGACGGCTGGTATGACGGAGCGACTGCTGTTGCCATTCACAGGAGAAAGCTCGTGTCCTATCAATGTGTGGCAATCAGTTGTTTTGACCATGAAGTAACAGGAAAAGAATTTGCCCAAACCTGTCGTTGCTTCCTGTTTCGCCAGCGCAATTTGTACAAATTTGCATGAAAAGTATGAAAAAATCCAGATCTTGTTTTTGAGAACAGTTTCTTCAGTATGACACTATTTGTTTTTCTGCATATTTCTCACTAGTGACGATACTGTTTTTTGGAAAAGTTGGGGCGGGCATGTCTTCAGCTTTGATAAACTGAATACATGTACATTTTGCAGCACTGCGGTGAAATCATGCTCTCATGCTGTCTTTACAAGCAAATATATTGGCTGACTTGGTAGCTTACTGACTGACATGCAAGCAGCTTTATGCATCAGATATGCACAAGCTCGCGTGACCTGCTGCTGGTTGGGCAGACTTTCTAGTTCTCACCTGATGGGCCACTGTGTTGGCTGGCATATGGATGTCTTGGCTAGTATGGTGTCTTCGTCAGTTTTCGGGGCATCACAGTTTTTGTCGTACCGACTTTGTGCCTGATTGTGGTGATGTCAGAAGTAATTTCTAATCAAAACAGCATTGAAAAAAGAAACAGTTTTGCTTACTAACTACCCAGTATTGAATAAGTGGGAGATATGCATATTAATTTCCCGCCAGAACTGCATACCTGATTGCCTAGTCTTGCTTGGCAGGATATGGTGAGATACGGGTCGGTACCTGTGGGGACTAGCAGGATATTTCTAACATTTTGGAAATAAAGAATACTTATTAAAGGCAGATGAAATATTTTCTTGATATATGGCTCGGGAAGTAATAAATGAATACCAGTTTGGCATTTGTGAATTTAAATTTCTAAAAAAGTGCTAATTTTGTGAGAAATGAACAAATTGCCCTGTCTGTGACAGTTGATGTGACCTGCACGTCCCCTCTGATCGCTTGGTGTCAAACCCGTGCTTTGTGGCGGGAAATTGATGTGCATACAGCGTATTAAAACGTGAGCACACCGAGGAATCCGGCATTGACCAAAATCACTCGGCGTACCACGATAACTGATGCCCCACGAAAACTGGCATCAGGACCCTATGTCACTGCGGTGGTCGACATGCCAAGGTATTGACTCATGTCCAGATATTATGAGCAGTTATGCCAAGGCATTGGTGTTTAAGCAGATGTGTTAGTTTTTGTGCTAGTCATTTTAGATTTGTGGGTATTGTACATCCATTCTGCATAAAATTAAAGGAAACTTTTTGAGATTTCATGTGCTCTTCCTTGTTGGGGTGACTGAATATGAACACAGAACAGGTTGAACTCTCTGCTTGCCATATCAGGAAGATAGTTGAACACACTGAGCTGGCTTTTTCATGATGTTGCATCTCTGTTAAAAATGATACATGGCATCCCCGACCAATGAGATTTTTCCTTCCAGTTTTGTATGGTCTGGGTGACTGTGTACTGTTTGGTTTTATTTGTTAGGCCATACCACCTCATGTCTTTTCCTGGTCTGTGGGAAAGCAGATTTGAATAAGAAAATATAAGACAATATTGAAGGTATGATTTTTTTATATCAGTTTCTGTGTGATACATGCATTTCTTTTATATGCTATTTTATTTTATCACTCATGATCTTTTTCATTGCATGTTTTGTATTTAATTGAAAAAAAAAATGTACTTAAGGACTTTTCATGCAAAAAGAGGCTCACCACGTCGTGTAATGTTGGGTCATAGACAACTGTGCACAGTAACAAAAATAGTGTTAACCCTTTCCCCCTCAAACTGGCCAAAACCGGCTGGCAGTCAAATGTCGTCTGCTTCAGTGTTGTAAACTAATTTCAACAGTAATGAAAAACAATTTTGACTGAGAATTGTAGATGAGCCCTATCAAGATCACATGCCCCAGGTCAACAACTTTCCTTGGCATGAGTTGGGCACTTAGTGTCAATTCAAGGGGGAAAGGGTTAAAAAAGTATGTTCCTTGGTTTGCCAGTCATTTTAGGTGACAGAAGGGCCATAACCTGTGGATACATTGTAATGGTTGGGCACATGTTGTAAGTGCAAAATGAGAAAACTTATTACATGTTGATCAAGAATCAAAGGATGGAAAAAAAGCTAGTTATAATCATGGTGACAGCACAGAGTCACCTCATCTATTTTCAGTTTTGTACAGTTGTTTATAGTCCAGGAAAACTCGCCTGTTGTTTTTTCAGTTTCTTAAAAGTTGTGAGTTTTGTTGCTATGATTTTGTCTTATGTAAACATGAAAATTTATACATGAACATGACTTGGGTAACAATGGATTCTCTTCACATTTGTTATAAACATAGAGTTGCTTATAAAGATGGCTCATGGTCATATTAAAGATGTCTCTATTTTTCACGTAAGCATAAATTTGTACACAAACAAATGGTTCTTGAGTACTGGTTCTGTTTAAGATTTCTTGTAAACTTCAATGTGTATTCTAACAGGGTTTCTGCCCACAAGAGATGACATTACAACATATTGTGTTCAAGAGAAAGTAATTCATAGATAGACAGAAGGTACAGATTAAATAACACCAGTCAGTAGCTGGCTTTATCGATATTTTTGCCTGAATGTTGCACCAGAGATGACAAAATTTATATGCTTTATTACTACACATCAAAAATTTAGTACAGACATATGTAATTAACACGGACTGTACTATGTGGAGTGAACCCCAATGGCAAGCCCAAAGTAGTTTCAAGTGGTGGAAAGTCTTTCATTACAAGCAAAGTTAATCTAGAAATAGAGTCATCTGTGAAGGGTTGTCCTAGAAAGCTTTGTGGTCTCTGCTGAGGGTGTTGTTCAGAGCAAATACCGCAGTAGATGGAGTGCAATAAGTGTAAAAAACAAAAAGGAAAAGAACATTACTTTCAGCAATGTGAATTGTCTGATAGCTCTTGATATTTGATTGGTTACAAGACCTCATGACCAATGGTGCCCTCTAGTTATTATTCAGTTGTTCCTTGCTCATTTCATTTGATGTTGTTTTTCTTTTTTTTTTGTTTTTGTTTTTAAATTTTATATTTATTTGTTGGATGTGGGTGAGGGTGAGGGTGGGGGTGGGGGGCAGACTCCATTTTTAACCTTGGCATATAAGTGCCAGAGGGTTCTGTTGTCCCCAGTCTTGTTCACTGCTAACCCTCCATCCTGGCCACATTAGTAGATTTTCTTTAAAAAAAAAAGACAGCTGTGCCAAACGTTTGTCAAGAGATTTACCTCAGGATGGAGCAGATGTCTATTGAACATCAGCATCTTCTGATCATTTAAATTTGTTTATGAATTTTTAAAAGTTTTTATAAGGAGTCCAGGTGAGCGGCACACAAGGAAATATGTTACCATAATGTCTCAAAAGAATTGATGACAGACTCCCCAAATTTTTAATCCAAGACAGACATTATGTTTGGCCAGAGCTTTATTGAAAACGAGGGTCCATGATGAGTTTTAAAAATTTTTTTTACTAATTTTTTAAAACATTATTTAGACATCATATGAGTTGTGCCCAAAAAGACGATGTTACAACAGAAGGAACCTTGTGTATGTGATGCCTGCCCTCCCAGGTCGCCTGTGTTGTGTTGTCACTATTTTTAGAACAAGAATTTCTTCAATTTACCTGCAGTGAAAGGTCACCGGCAGTATGTGGCCATGTTGTGGCAAAAGGGGTGACCATATGGCAGTACTACTGTCCCTTTCTCAAGAATGCTTGATGACAGCATCATGAAATGTGTTCAATCAGGGAGGTATATTTACCTGGTTCCACAAATGCAGCTGGTAATGGACCAGGACCTTCTGTAAAACTAGATTCATCTGATGATTGGAGACGTTTTGTTAGGTCAGGTGAGTAATGGTCAGGGGGATGACGTTATGGTGGTATGTCAACAAACATTGATGGCAGCTTTGCAAGATTTGCCTGACAGGCTGTCCTGCTTCAAGGCCTGACTGCAGCTTTACTGAACTTTTGTCGGGAGGTGTTCAAACATGTCCCCTGAATACTGGTAGCAAGCTGCGAGAGGTCCACGGGTTGCACACTATTTTGTGAATTCATGCTGATTGACATGGATAGATGAAATATTTTTAAAAGCTTCCACTTTCAGATAAAAGCTGATTTAAAGATAGATGTGCTATATTATATTTAAATGAAAGTGTATTGTGTTCTCACCTTGTGCACCAGTCAATTGTGAAATCGTGTAAATGCCATAATTAATGTACCTGGATACATCGCTGCTCAGTCTCAACCAATGAGGTTGTTAGGGTTGCACAGTGATGTCCATATATGGGCATTCAGGCCAGTGGCCCAAGTGTGTGAATTTACGAGCGTTTCTGCTACATGTTATTGTAATATAGAACTCCTGTATTTACGCGTATGTGTTAGGATTTAACTATGCTGTTGAGTATCTGTTACGAAGAATTAGAATGGTAAATTTCTGCTGAAATATTTTTCATTTCTGGTTCATGTATTACCTTTGCAATGATAGAGACCCACAGTGGAATAACTTCGTTTCTGGTTCATGTAGCACCTTTCCGGGCCAATGCCCGGAGATCCACAGTGGATAATAGCATTTTCTCAGGAGTGCCTACTTTGTCCAGAAATCGTATACCTGTAAATTATGATTACTGTATTAAGTTAGAGACCTTTGATAGTTTTAGCAGAAGTTAACACAAACATGATAATGTGGAATTTTACAAATAGCCAACATGGTACAGTGTTGGTTAAACACCACTTCAATCGATATAAAAGCTTGACGCTGGAAGTTAAGAAGAGGAACATGTACTTAAAAGAATATAACATTATATGTTATGCATGGTCTCTTTAAGCTGGTAAAGAGTTAGAGATTGTGTTTTTAGTTTTCCAGTCGATACTGCTGTTTTTTGTTTTTTTTCTTTTTCAAAGTTTCCTGTAATCCTGCATATTATAGTTAATGCTAGTTTCAGTTAGTGGCAATTTATTATTATTATTATTATTATTATTATTATTATTATTATTGTTATTATTATTATTATTATTATTATTATTATTATTATTATTGTTATTATTACCATTATTATTATTATTATTAACATCATCATCATCATTATGATGGTTACATCTCATCTCATACATGTACAGTAAAACCTGTCTTGGAAGGTCATGCCCTACAGGTCCCCTAAGAGGGTTTCCCAGAAAACTACTATTCTTTCAAAGAGGGTGTATGTAAGTGACACCAAAAAGCAGCACTGACTTGGAAGGTGGTCTGTTAAGGCAGGTGGTCTCTGATGGGAGTGGTCCTACAAGCCATACACTTCTTTATTTCCAATCAGACCACACACAGTGACCAATCAGCTTGCTGTGTGAAGTAGATTTGTCAGGTGTCAGAACTGAATACAGTAAAACTTGTGTTAAGTGGCTGCCCTTGGGACTGGGCGAAAGTGCCCAGTTAAGACAGGTGCCCACTTAGCGCAGGTCAGTTAAGATGGGAAGTATAGTGAACTGGGCCAGGCAACAGTACCCACTAAACATAGGTGCCCACTTAGCGGAGGTGCCACTCGGGCAGGTTTTACTGTATAGTGAATTTAAATTCATGGGAAATTACAAAACCTGTGAAAATAAATGAACACACAGTAATGATGAATCAGTTACATGTATCACCTTGTTTGATTTGTATGTCTCATTTACAATTTGTTTACCCTCTGAAATAATTATTCTTGCTAAGATTGTTTATATTCGTAGAGACACAAGCTATAAAACATCCATCATATAAGTGTCCCCCTTTAAACGTGATCGAGTTATACTATCATTTGTGATTGTAAAATTGAAGGATATTTTTTCTGGTTTTTATAATCTGTACAGAGGGCACAAACCACCACCGGCAATCAGACATCCTCTCCAGTAAACAGCTGGTCATGCAACATGATGTATAGATTTAACTCAGAAAAATAAAAGTTTGAAAAAAAAAGAAGGTGTAATCAATCCAATGTCCATTTTGAAACAAGGACTATATTTCAGATTATCCGCTGTTTTGTAATTAACCTGTGTAGAAAGACCTACATACCCCGTTTCTGAAAGCGCAAAGAAAAAAAAGGCAAAAAATTGGTTGCTGTTTGAGACACCTGCCATGCTCCATAGTGAAGTTGTTGCTTTGCAGACCTGACTAGTAGTAGTTTCCACCAAATAGGAGTATTCTGCAAACAGACTTCTACAACTCCTATGATCCTGTTGTCCCAGACAAGTGAATATCTAGGTCGGACAAGTGCCTTTTGAACATCACTTGTCCAGTGGACAACCAAATTTTCGATCATAAATAATAATTTATTAAAGCCCAATTGCTGGAATTACTGACTGAGCGTATGTGAAATGTGAACAAGTTAGCAGCCATTATAGGGCTGGGCTGAGGGGACAGCATGGGGATGTGCTGAAGGTGTCAACAAACATTGGCAAGCTGTGGATCTTTTCAAATGAATAAATTTGTAGCTTCTAAAACTGTATCCAGAAATATTTGCATACGGGATGGACAGTTATTTAGTATTGACTGACATCAGCCTCCCTCCCCCCGGCTGATTTTTGTAATGCATGATCTATGTCAGAGGGACAAGTGAATTTTGGGAGGGACAAGTGAAAATTCAGATTCACTTGTCCTATGGGCAAGATATGCTTGGAAAAAAAATTGTAGAAGCCTGTGCAGAGTCTCTGTTAATTTTAATGATGGTGGCATTTGGTGCCGTTTTATCATGTTTCATACAGTTGTTCATGTTCATTTGTCAAGCACAGTCTTGCATGTGGCACTGCTGATTATAAATTGTTCTCCATTTCTTTTGTACACATTCTTTTCAGATTACAAATTGTGAGTCGATAGGAGCATAGGTTTTTTCTTTTCTTCACTCAACAAATGTGTGAGAAATAGAAAATTTGGAACTTGATTTTTTTGAAAATAAATGTACAGCTGCCAAACTGTGGAATTGTAAAATCTCATTCCTGTAAGGAAATATAAAGGCTTGGAAATGTCTCCCACTGCCTTTCTCCTCTTAAACCAGCCCAAACTGGCTGATGGTGCGATGTCATTTTCAGCAATGTTTTTTACTAATGTCAACAGTACATGCAATGAAAACAAATTAATGATAATTGTACATGAAACCTATCAAAATAATAGACCCAGCAGCTTTCCTTGGCATGGGGTTGATGCTTTGGAAAGTTGGTGACTCAGATTCATGGAGGAAAGAGTTAAAGTAATCACTGATGGAAAATAAAAGTCTTTCAGTGCCGATCATGACTAAAGCTGATCTACTAAAGTCAAACCAGTCTGAATTATCATTAGGATCCCCGATTCATATTCCTCATAAAAAGACCATTCATTCAAGTACCAGTATGCCTATAGTTCCAGAGAAAATATCCGAGGTCAACAGCTTTACTCTGCGTGCATTGTGCCCAATGTGTGCCGAGTAAAGCTGTTGACTCAGTCCAAAATTTGGCTCTGAAAGAGTTCATAAATTTTACTTTTATTTTCTGCTGCACCAAACCTTATCATTTGTTGCAGTGTTTTACACACCACGTATACATGTGACAATCAGGACTTAAGATACAAATATCCAGACTGAGCCAGTACTTGGAACAGGTTTTAAAATTAATGTGATACTAATTATAAGTTTGTGGACAGTCCTTGGTCTGTAGATTTTAAACTGTAAATTTATGCACCAATTTAACAGTATGACTGGTGTGACAGTACAAAAACTCTAGATTAGATATTGAATAAGTGCACCTTTCTGAGGAAATAGTCCATTTGTGAGAATCCTGGAATGATGACTGACGGGCACATAATCACTAAAATAGTTATGCCACAGTGGTCCTGCCTGAAGTCCTGGAAGGGTTGGGTTATTTTGCAAAGAAAGAAACTGAGGCATTATATTAAGTCCCAGTGATTGTAAAATAAACAGTTCGGCTAGAAACCAAATAAATGATGATTCATTAAAACCTTTGTCACTGGTATAGTTTGGTTTAACGGCACTCTTATTGAATATATCACAGAACTGATGTTCATGGATGAGTCCGGCTCCTGCATTTGACAGATTTGTTATAATTGAACACAGTCAGAGGTCCATCCTTCCAATACAAGGATAAAGTGCCCCCTTTTTCGAACTTTAAACATTTCCATTTGAGGGAAAATATTTTTTCAAAAATACACTTGTGTATGAAGAAATAAATATTTGTCAATTGGAATGCAGTGACACAAACCATGGCTGTATTTTTAGCAAATAATATTCATTGAGAAACAATATAAAGTTGAGAATTTGCCCTTATCCGATTAGCTTAATTTAAATGTTGTTATGTCTGTCACTGTGTGGTTTTACTTCCATGTACATGTACCGCAAATTTTGTTTCAAGGAACGTGAAGAAGCAAAAGTCATTATGACCGACGAGACTAATGCTTGGGACGAATGGCCCAGATAAGTGAAAGAAAGCAAAACCATCTAGAAAAAATGATTTGCTGCATAGCAAATCAGTGTGTGTGTCTGCAAACCATATTGGTATGGCAATGTGCAACTAGTCCATAACACAGGAGTAGAAGTTGGAATTACATCTCTATCTATTATAGCTTTGAAGTTATTTCTAAAGATTTAAAATTTCTAATGGTGATACTTAGCATAATTTCAATTGCTACAACTTTTGTTTTTAATTCATTAGGTGCGCAGTGGTCAACAACCTACTAGTAGAAGTTGAAATGTCATCTCTATCTATTATAGTGTCGAAGATATTCAAGATTTAAAGTTTTAGATGCTGCTAATTAGCATAATTTAAATTGCTACAACTTTTGTTTTAAATTCATCAGATGCGCAATGGTCAATAACCCCTTTGGTAAAAATTGGAATGACATCTCTATATATTTTACTTTTGAAGATATTCAAGATTTAAAATTTCAAATGCCCCTTATTTGCATAATTTTAAACATCTTCATTCCTCTGTATAAAACAGTCAAAATCATGAGGAGGTACAATCATGCCAAGTTTAGAGTTTCTATGTATAATAGTGTCTGAGAAAAGCTGAGTCATCTCCCTTTAATCAAGAGTGCCTCAGCAGCTTAGCTGACTCCTCCCCTTCAGGTTAGAGTGGCTCAGCAGCTTAGCTGACTCCTCCCCCTTTAAGTAAGAGTGGCTCAGCAACTTAGCTGACTCCTCCCCCCTTCAGGTAAGACTAGCTCAGCAGCTTAGCGGACTCCTTCAAGTAAGAGTGGCTCAGCAGCTTAGCTGACTCCTCCTGCTACAAATAAGAGTGGCTCAGCAGCTTAGCTGACTCCTCCCCCCTTCAGGTAAGAGTGGCTCAGCAGCTTAGCTGACTCCTCCCCCCTTCAGGTAAGAGTGGCTCAGCAGCTTAGCTGACTCCTTCCCCCTTCAGGTAAGCATGGCTCAGCAGCTTAGCTGACTCCTCCTCCTTCAAGTAAGAGTGGCTCAGAAGCTTAGCTGACTCATCCCCTTCAAGTAAGAGTGGCTCAGCAGCTTAGCTGACTCCTCCTCCTTCAAGTAAGAGTGGCTCAGCAGCTTAGCTGACTCCTTTCCCCTTCAAGTAAGAGTGGCTCATCAGCTTAGCTGACTCCTCCTGCTACAGGTAAGAATGGCTCAGCAGCTTAGCTGACTCCTCCCCCTTCAAGTAAGAGTGGCTCAGCAACTTAGCTGACTCCTCCCCCCTTCAAGTAAGAGTGGCTCAGCAGCTTAGCTGACTCCTCCCCCCTTCAGGTAAGAGTGGCTCAGCAGCTTAGCTGACTCCTCCCCCTTCAAGTAAGAGCGGTTCAGCAGCTTAGCTGACTCCTGCCCCTTAAGTAAGAGTGGCTCAGCAGCTTAGCTGACTCTTCCCCCTTCAAGTAAGAGTGGCTCAGCAGCTTAGCTGACTCCTGCCCCTTAAGTAAGAGTGGCTCAGCAGCTTCTCAGTGTGTGGGTTGGGCGTATAACAAAAGTGATGTGCCAATTCAGGACTTTCCCCCACAAGTGGAGCCACTGTGCACAACTACTTTCTCGCCTCCATTCACAAGAGAATCCCCTTTTGGGGGGCAAGCCTGCTTGATTGTATATTTTTAACATGGGCACCTATCCAGGAACAAACCTCAGGTGATGGGAAAATATGAATACATGTTCAGATAGCTGTGCATATGAAAAGAGTGTGGCAACTCAGCTGCAACAATGTTTACACAACAATGAGAAAAGGGAAACTTATTACAGTATATGAGGGCAATTTTGGGAAAACAAACTGCATTTCCTCAGTGAAATGCTAGCAAGTACCTTGTTCTGAGTTGATCTTTTCAGAGTGTGCACATTCATAAATGACTGATGAGTAGCCACTGTTGACTATGCTGCTGCATGGTAGTGAGCCGACATTCCTCAATGTCAAAATGTACTCAGTGCATAGGTGTCAAAAACTATGCAGGTAATTGACTCAAAGGTGTCAGAATCACCTCTCCCCACACATGAAATAAAGACAGCCACACCTTGAAGATGTTAGTTTTATTCCCCTCTCTTTACAGCAGAGCATTTAGCACATAATGTCACAGGAGAATGCAAGTAATTCAGGACTTTCCCCCACAGGTGGACCACTGTGCCCAGTGATTTTCTCACCTCCAATGCCTACAGAAAGCCCCTTTGCTGGGGTAAGACTACTTCATTGGATAGTTTTAACATAGGCACTTTCCACAGAGCAAGGTTTACATGGTAAAATAACATGAATATATCTCAGCTGAACAAGTTTAATATGGAAGGAAGATGGCCTCTAAACTATTGACGAAGCCTTTCATAAAATGTTGAACTTAAGTTAAGACTATTTTAGGGCAGTAAAGCTTGCCTCATTAGTGAAGTGTCCAGGGCCAGAATTTCGGCGAGAATCCGAGAATCCATTCTCGTACAGATTCTCCTAAACTTGTCTTTTTTAAAAAAGAAAACTAATTGACAAAAATCCAAATAGATTCTCGCAAAATTCTTGAAACCTTTCATAAAATGTTGAACTTTTAACAATAGGTTAAGACTACTTTAGGGCAGTAAAGCTTGCCTAATCAGTGATGTGTCTGCCATAACTGAAACAATGGTGTTTTGCCCTTTAAACACCACACTTGAATGGTAATATCCCACAGAGCCATATGCTGTGGCATCATGAGCACAGATTGCCAAAATGTATTCAATGTAAAGGTTTCACAAACTACTCTGGTGATTAACCCCACAGGTGTCAGAAACCAACTGACACCTATGCAAGTGTGGGTGGTCAGTACACAGATAGGGACTACCGTATGAGGGTCTCAATAATTTTGCCTGTAAAGTGTTTTTAACATCTTCAAATTAAAAATTCCTGGTACATTATTGATGTTGACAGGCATACTAATCAAAAAGTTTTACAATTTATGTTAACATTTCTTTTAACAATAGGTTAAGACTACTTTAGGGCAGTAAAGCTTGCCTAATCAGTGATGTGTCTGCCATAACTGAAACAATGGTGTTTTGCCCTTTAAACACCACACTTGAATGGTAATATCCCACAGAGCCATATGCTGTGGCATCATGAGCACAGATTGCCAAAATGTATTCAATGTAAAGGTTTCACAAACTACTCTGGTGATTAACCCCACAGGTGTCAGAAACCAACTGACACCTATGCAAGTGTGGGTGGTCAGTACACAGATAGGGACTACCGTATGAGGGTCTCAATAATTTTGCCTGTAAAGTGTTTTTAACATCTTCAAATTAAAAATTCCTGGTACATTATTGATGTTGACAGGCATACTAATCAAAAAGTTTTACAATTTATGTTAACATTTCTATAATTGACCTCAAATTGACTTTAGAGATTGGTACTTTTAACATGCGTTTCCCCTATGCCCACAAGTGTTCACCCCCGCAATGCCCTCTCCAGTCTGCTGGAGGTGAGAAAAGTCTATGCTTTGCTGAGTCTGTGAAAGGAGTCAATTACGGCATGTCGCCTACCTATATCTGACAGTGGGGCAGATTAACATTACACAGGGCGAGGCCCTTGGCACAGTCTACATACTGGAATACTTCTAGGGGCTTACTTAAGCAAGCAAGATGTTTCTGGATGCAGATTCATGATGCATGCATGGGATATGAATGGTTAACTGTTTCCCCTTTTCAGTTTAAGACTGTGTTAACAGCTATCCTTAGGAAGGATAGGGTATACAAACAAATTAGAAAGATTGTGGGCTGTTAGTGAGGGTCAGCCAGGGTTACTGTGTGGAGGACCAGGTCCTCTGTAGGCCCAGTCTTCAAGTGCTTCTTTGGCCATGCAGAAGTATTCTAGATGTTTCTGGATGCAGAGTTCTGATACATATGAGATATAATCCTGCTGAACAATTTCCCCTTTCACTAAGACATGAGTTAACAGCTTTCTTTTGCATAGGTTGGACACATAAAAATATTGTGCCAATTAGAGCCTGCCATTTACATTCATGTGACAGTCAGCCAGATTAGACTATGAGAGGGTGAGGTTTTGTGTCCAGCCTGTATGCTGAAGTGCTTCAATGGCTCTTCTGAAGCACATGTACACAAGATGTTTCTGAATATGGAATCTTGATGCATGTATGAGATACTGGCATGATTAGCCCTTTCCCCCAGCATAAAGACTGACTCAACAGCTTTCCTTCATGTGGGTAGGGTGCATAACAATGATATTATGCTGATTACAGCCTGTTACGTACCTTTATCGGACAGTTGGCCAGATTCATATATGAAGGGCAGGGTCCCCTGGGCAGCGTTTATCCTTGAGGGCTTCTATGGCCCTGCAGAAGTATGCAAGATAGCTCTGGATGCAAGATAGCTCTGGATGCAAGATAGCTCTGGATGTGGATTCATGATGCGGTTAACCCTTTTCCCTTTAAGACTGAATCAACGTCTTTCCTCTGCGTGGATTACACTTAAAACAAAAATATGCCAAGGAGAGGCTGTTGCTTACTTTATCTGATGGCCAGCCAGATGCACATAACAGAGGGCCTGGTCCTTTGTGCACCCGGGGTCCTATAACTGTATCTATGACCATACAGAAGTAGATAAGATGTAAGGATGTGGATTCATGATGCATGTATGAGCGAGATACTGGCATGGCTTCTCCTTTAAGACCCAGGTAACAGCTTTCCTTTAAGTGGGTTGGGTGTTGTCAATGGGTAACCCTTTCCCCCACTCAAAGGAAAGCTGTTAAGACAGTCTTTATTGAAGGGGGAAAGAGTTCACCTTTTCATGGATATTTGTGTGTTTTGTAATTTTTTACTCACCCAAACTGCAAGCTGGATTATCTTCAAACTTATTAGGAATATACAATTATTCCATTGCCATTTAAGTTTGTTGCTGGGTGGATAAATTTTTTGTTGTTGATTTTATAACAACTGTTTAGCTCTGCTGACCAAAGGTTGCAGAGCTTATATGGTCATTCATGTCTGTTTGTCTGTTTGCTTGTGAGCGGGATACAGTCCACAGTTTTTGTGATAGCCCGGTATAACTTTCAGGACTTGTCACGTGCATATTAATCTAGGTCGAGTTGGATATTGGTGGTGCCACCTGCAGTTTCATGAAATATTAGGTCAAAATGTGAAAATCTTGTGACCACTCTAGCATCTTTAATGCTGGATGGATCTTTATTGTATTTGTGTCTTTTTGCCCAGAACCACTTCCTAGTAGTCAATATCCTATTCCGCAGTTCGAACTCTTTACTCTCCATAAGCTAACCTGTCCCTGTCTAACCTGTATACATATGGAATTACTATTGTCTATATTGCACATGTTCCTCTGTAAAATTTTGACATAGGCTGTATCAGCCCAAATAAATTAAAGGGTCTTCAGCGGGTAACTACTCAACATGTTTCGGAGCCTTTTACCCGTACATGTCTCTCTGAGTAGCGGCTCCTTGTCTAAGCTAAATATTCAGCAAAGACAACCCACATAATAAAGAATAAATAAGAACGTGGAAAATGATGAATTAGCTAAATACGTGAAGTTTTGCTTATAAATGCAGAGCTTCGTTATGAAAGAAGAACCCCTGTCAAACAAACCATAATTACTAAATTTGTATAGTACAGGTTCAGATAAGAACAATTTGACTTACCCCTGAACCAATATGTACCCTTTCTGGCTGGACAGTTTATCCTAGTTAAACCACCCGCCAGTGTATAACTGAAGTGGAAACAAGCTGGGGCTTTATATTCAGTCCCAGTGATAGTAAAAGAAACAGTTGCAACTAGACCACCTGTACAAACCAAGGGAAATCCCAACAAGGACTGTAACAATGGACATCCTGCACCAGAAATGTAAAACAAACTCTGTGATGACACCTACCCCCCAAACAATTAAGCTCTATTTAACTGCCAACTCTGAGTCAATGTATCAACTTAATGTGTCAGGTTTGTGACATTTAAGAAAATACTGTCAATTTTGAGTAAATGTGCATTTAGGCATGTCAGAAAAGAATGAAAGTCATTAGCATTTATGTCAAAAAACATGTTATCAAAACAATTTTTCTTAACAGGATTTTGCGTACAATTAGGCAAGCTTGTAACTGTCGTCAGTAGCTGCTTGCTACCTATAGCCCCTGGGGGTTTGACCTAACAGAAAACAAGCTAGCCTAAAATGTCTGAAAGGTGAACATTAAAACAGAATGATGCCAAAAGATAAAATTAAGTAGCAAAACCGACAAGTCTAAAAACTGTAAATTATTGTAGCCAAACTTTCTAATAATCTTTGGATATTAACTGCTAAATTATAGGGCAAGTCAGAAAAGAATGAAAGTCATTATTTGTACTTAAGTCAAGAGAATGCAACGAAAATGTAATATTTCTTAAACAGATATCAAGCACAATTAGGTGAGCTTGTAACTGTCGTCAGTAGCTGCTTGCTACCTATAGCCCCTGGGGGTTTGACCTAACAGAAAACAAGCTAGCCTAAAATGTCTGAAAGGTGAACATTAAAACAGAATGATGCCAAAAGATAAAATTAAGTAGCAAAACCGACAAGTCTAAGAACTGTAAATTATTGTAGCCAAACTTTCTAATTATCTTAGGATATTAACAGCTAAATTATAGGGCAAGTGATATTTAGTGGGATTGTGGATGAGGTCAAATCCCAAAATTGAAAGAGTTGATTTTGTAATGGCAAGATGTAGGTTGGACATCAATGATAAAGAGAATTGAGCCTCCAGGTCAAAATTTCACTTGACTACATTGTACATAAAACTGAACTTGGTGACCTAATTTATTGTGTTACTGTGACCCAATAATCATGGAGTTTGGTGCTTGTCCCAGTTCATTGTTTTTTAGCTCTGCTGACCATTGGTCCAGAGTTTATGTGATCACTCATGTCTGGCCAGCCGTCCGTAAACAATTTGCTTGCTAACATGCTGGCATCAACAATTTTAAAGTTAGCCTCCTGAAATTTTTGGACATGTTATGTGAATGAAAATCTAGGTTGCTTTCGTTATTGGTGGCACCACCTACAGGATTACGTGACACACAGGCCAAAAAGTGAAAAAAATTGAAATACTCTGGTGTCTTTGATTTGTGATTCATCTTTATGAAACTTGGTGGAAACGTCTCAAAGGCTAATAAGCGGAATCCAAATAGTACTGGTGGGCTACCTACAGGTGAACGGAAAATATGAACCAATATGTGTTAGCTATGAAGTGAATTATCATGAGAAATAAACAGGCCAACTAAATCGAATGTCGCAGCATATGTGTATTATGTTTGAAAATATCATATTGCATAATATGGATGACCTTGAATTACTTTCTCAGGGTCACTGAGGGAATACATTTCAGGAGGTGATATTGTTGTGATGGTCATTCTATCTTTACATGTGAACATACATGTATATCCATTTTACCATTACCGGAATATTTTACAGAAAAAAAAAAAAAAAAGAGATTCCTGGTGGCACTACTGGTGGTTTTTAATGGAACTAACATTATAGGTGCAAAAAACAAATTAAATTCAGCATTGTAATCATTAATAAATATGGAGCTTAGAAGCTTACACCAACTACACATTTGGGTCAGTGGTCAACTTTTGTGAAAATTTGGATGACCTTGACCTATTTTTGAAGGTCAAATACAAATTGCATGTGTCATTAATAATTAAGATAAGCAAGTTAGGGTTACTAAATTGATGCAAAATATTGATTGTACACAAGTTTTTATATTTTATACTCAAATGACTTTTAACCTACATTTTCAAGGTCACTGATGTAAGTCAACACAACATATCAGGAAATGTGTTTTGAGAGAAGTATAATCCATTATCATCAGAAAGAATGAGAGTATTATGATTCTGGATGTACTTGCAATATAAATGTATATCCTGTGATCTATTTATATTACATTATCTGGGTGACTTTGATGTTCTGTCCCAGGGTCACTGAAGGCATAAAGTTCAGAGCTCATTCATTGTTGTCTTGGCACATGCAACAATATCCATCACAGGAATTGCACAATGAAGCTGTGATTACATGTGGAGCAAAGTGCCATCTGGTGGGCAAGGCAGACACTAAAATCACATAAGCTTTATATGTTCAAAAGTCACATGAAGACTTGTAACTTTGAAATGAAGATGTAGGTCTTCAATAACTCGAAAAGTTATGACCTGATCTAAACAAACGGACCATGTATGGAAAGATTGCTATGGAGCACAAATTTTGTACAGAACAATTTTTTTAATCCAAGTTGAAGATCAAGGTCAAATGACCAGTTGGACAATAGGGGTCATCTTTTGAATGCTCTGCACCCCACAGTTTTTGAGTAAGGCCCATATAACTTTTAGGACTTATCAGGTGTATGAAAATCTAGGTCCATGTCAATGTTGGTGGCAGCCTATTGTATTATGTATTGTACAAGTCAAAATCTGAAGATCTTGTGACCAGTCCATTATCCTTAATTTTGTATCAATCTTCATAAAATTTAGTGGGATTGTAGGAGAGGTCAAAATCTCGGTTGCTTATGATACTAATGGCACTGCCTATAATTTGATGGAATTAGAGGTTAAAATATCTTGAAAGATACAGAATTCCATATCTCGAAAAAAAACCCATTGAATTTAACATGCCAAATTTATAAAATGTATAGAGCATGTCCAATGCTAATATGTTATGTTGTATCAGTGACTTTGGCCTATTTTTGAAAGGTCACCAGAGCTGTTAAGTTAGAGGTGATTTTTAATGGTAGGGTGTAGTTTGGATGCCAATTGCAAACAGAATTGAGCCTCCAGATCAAAATTGCACTTGAGTACATTGTATATAAAACTGTAGTTTGTGAGCTACTTTTTGGGGGACCATGACCCAATGATTGTGTGACCTTGACCTATTTTTCAAGGTCATTAATCACTCAGGGAAAAGATATTTAATTCAATAGCTTGATGAAGAATAAGGCAAGTGATGCCAAATGTAGCACAAATGTGTATCGTGGAAGTTTTAAATTCCATAATATGGCTAAGCTTGATTATTTTTCAAGGTCGTGGATTGGGTGCAATTCAGAAAATTATTTTTAGTGATGGTGATCAGCAGAACATTAGGCCTAAGGGCTTCTTGTTAAAAGTATGTGATGATAAGTTAGAGTATGTTGGCGTATTTACTCAGCCTAGGGATACCTGTTTGTTTTTATAGTTTTCTGCAAAACGGGAAACCTGATCCCATATCATGCTGGTATTCCAATTTTGGTTACATCATACACTTATGATCCATACCCGTTCATATAAAACTGAGGAAGTCAATTTAATTGCCTTTTCATGTGCGACAGTTAACATAATACTTTGTGAGGAAGCAACTTGGTAGGGTCTTGATCATATGTCCTCAGTTGGATGATGCAATTTGTAAATTTATTATATGGAGAGTAGAAACGTACCGATTGTGATAGGAATATTATGACTATGTAGCCATTATATTAAGTTATGAATAAAGGAAAACATACCCTCAATTGGTCTTGCTCCAATGATTTTTGCATTTCTTACAATTTCTTTTTTTGGGGAGGGGGGGGGGGATCTAAAAAAATTACCAAAACTGCTTGGCCAGTGGCTTTTAAACTATAAACACTTTAGGGCTTCACTTAACCTCAATTTGTTGAGTAGGTAGTGTTGTAGTTTTTAGCTGTGCTGACTGTACATCACATTGAGTTTATGCAATCACTCAGGTCTGTCTATCTGTCACTCTGACCATACGTCACAGAGCTCGTAATCACTCTGTCTGTCTGTCCATAAAATTTTGCTTGTGAGTGGTAGTTATTGCATAATATGGGTGATATTGACCTACTTTCAAGGACAAGGAGGTAATGCATTTCAAGAACTAATTGTTGTTTGTGATGGTCAATACATTTGAACTTGCGAACATCTCTACAACGTAACAGGAACATTTTGAGACAGGAGTCTTGTATGTGGAGTGCTGGTGACACCACTGGGGCTATTAATTGTAACTGTAATATCATCCGTATCAAAAACACATGAAATTCAATATTGTGATAATGTATACCAAATATGTGTTAGGTCAGTAATTAAACTTAATAAAATATGAAGTGATCTTGATCTGATACATGGGGAAATATGCCATTTAAGTTCTGGAACATAGTGTCAATACCTGTGGTATTGCACTCATTCAGTCTCGTATCTTGGACTAGTTTCTTAATGGTGCGAGATGTGAACTCTTGTATACATTTGGTAATATCCATATTTGGTAAATCTTCTGTACACCAATTATGTTTTGTGGGAAGAGCCACAAGATATTCCATTTGAGAATGCTGGTTAAAACTGCAGTTTATGGCTGATGAAAATTGTGTATTGACAACTCAGTGGGTGATAAACAAGAAATATTCAACCCAATAAATCTTATGCAGCCATGGCCATCGTTTTGAAAAAATTAGCAACATATTGGGAAATTGCATATGGGCTTATTCGTAGTTTGCTACAACACCCATGTAACATTTCTTTATGAAGTCATCTGTGGCAGGATATGTTCACATGCAAAGTAACATACTAGAGTGTTAATGAAAAATGGCAAGACTAAAGGTGTAAATTTGTGTATATATATATATATTTATACATACATATATATATATGTATGTATGTATGTATGTATGTATTTGTTACATAATGTTACTGCTTGCCCACCATTGCTAAGACCTCTAACCGTTTCTGGCCAAATGGCCCAACACAATTGAGTTGGGTTACTCACTCAATTGTTCCAAAACCTGAGGGTCCCGGTGGCACCCTCTGTTTGTTCCTTGTGAACCCTGTGGAGACTCCTGATATGCATGCTCCCTTGTACTTCCTCCTCTGGCGCCTCAACGGCTTGGTCATAAAGAATTGAGAGTTCTGTGAACTTTTGTTCACAAATGTTGTTCTAGTGTTTTACTCGTATTTCCTTCTGTAGAAAATTCTTTCTAAACAGTCCAAGATTCTTCGGAGGCAAGGATAGCTTCTATTTGATCTGCCGATACCTCTGGAAAAGTGGAAGTAGAGCTGGTCGTTTTAATTTGAAACCAAAGTTTCCAAGAGGGCGTCTTGATGATCAGACTGGAGAGAGAGGGAGGACAGTGTCTATCAGGCAATCGCTGCTTTGCAGGGTGCCATTAGTGTTGATCCAGTGACCACTTGTCCTTCACACTTGTTTGGTAAAGGTCAGGAGATGCATCCACAGAACCACTTTATGGGTGCCCGAGACGGCCATGAGCACTGCTTTGGTTGTTGCCGACAACTTGGTCATGTTTGCTCTCGCGATAACACCTGCCAGTTCTGTGTTGGTTGGGGAGAGGACAAGTGGCTGCTCTATGAGCAAGCCCAGAAAAGAAGCAACAAGGCTAGATGTAGGCGCCAAGTTCTTGCAGCCAAATGACAGGCTTTGGACTTCTCATGTGACTCCACTAGAGAAGTGTAGACGAACCCATATGGTGCACTCGCAGGCTCACATGGCTCCCATTTCTACACCCGACCCCCCCCCCCCCCAAGCTGGGAGGCAAGAGATCACCTTGCAGTGATTTATGAGTGCCCAGCTAAACCTTTAAAGATGACCAGTGCTGTCTTAGCCAGTGACCCCAGGGTTATCCTTGCTTTGGAGTCTGTGGCTAGGAATGAGCAGATGCATGCTGACATGCTCAGGGCACTGACCACCCTTCTCAGCCCACCACTTTGGTGACCCTCCAAAGAGGTAGGCTAAGCGCAAGTTGGATATTCCAAAATCTCAGTTAACATGGTCCGAGCGCTCGGAGTCCAAACCGCATAAATCTGTGAGGCTAGGATGGGTTCTCGTCTGGGCATCCCAGAACCCTAGCCTATTGCGCGAGTGCTTGGATTGACACACTGGACATCCCACAACAGCCAAGTCCCAACCAGCTTCCCAAAAGCCTTGGCATGTCGGAGCACAGAACGTACCCAAGTCTGTGGTGTTGTCTTCTACCTGTAGTGAGCCCTGGGCTCCTGTGGTGGCAGCCCCTCCACAACCCAAGTGCCATCTCTGGTGCCTTCGACCCTTGTGTTGGCTCTGCAGGCTGCTCCTCCTGGTCTGTCCTGGACTCAGTCACCAGAGGTTTTGCTGCACTCTGACTTAAAGTCGGGTACCCTGCCTCTCTCTTTATAGGCACGCAAAACAACTGCTCAAGCAGCAGTTGCGGAAGGACACTTCATCTTTATCCTCCCCAGGCGGCACTTTTGCTGCTTCCGAGAGGACCACCATGGAAGATTACTGCGTTTGTGTTGAGTCAGCTCTCACTCAGCCCTCAGGCTCAGGAGCTGTTGCAGCTCGACCAGGGTGGTCCCTCCAGCCAGCAGACCTCTGGGTCGGTGGCAGTTGTGGACCTGGTGAGCCACTCAGAAACTTGGGAGTTCTCACAAGTCCAGCAGGCGCCCTCCGGCCATCAGACTTCCGAGTTGGCGGCAGTTGTGGCTCCCATGTCAAGTCCTCCAGAATTCCTGCTTGCTTGTCCCACACGAGAAGAGCAGATACAGCCTGCGACTGACGTACCTACGACTTCTGCAGAAGTCACCACACCATGGCGATGCGTGGTGACGGAAGACCTGCTTCTGTCACAAGTGGCCACCCAAATGCCTTTGGACAACCAACTTTCCATTTGATGAGGAGCGCGACCTCATGCTTTTGGATTTATCCGTCAGCAAGTCCAGGCTCTGGGCTTCTAGCCGGCCCTCATGCTGTCGTCGTTGCTCTTAGCAGCCGAGCTCCGTGGCTTCCATGATGTGGGCAGAACCTGCTTCTTCCTCCATGGTTACCACTCCAGCTCCACCCCAGGGTTTTGACAACATCAAAGCTCTTATTCAGAGCCTGGTGGGTGATCAGGCGGTCGCCCCCCCCCCCCCCCCCCAACAGAAGAGAAGTGCGGGGCTGGCGCATTGCCCTGCTAGGGCTTGTCCCTGGAGGGCGTGCATCATAGGATCCCCATTCCTTTCTTGCCTTTTGTAGCCAAGTTTTAAGACCAGCTAACAGCCAAGGTACGAGGCACTTGGGCTCCCATGGAGACACCAACCACTGGTTTTCTTTGGGGAGGATGACAACTCAGTTGACCACGTGTTCAGTGGGAGTGGTACTCTGTGCCAGAGCAGATACTTTCCTCTTTTCCTCTCCCGGTGCATTTTGATTGGGAAGAATTTGATGTTCGGCAGCCGAAGTCCATCTCCACGTCTGGGGTGGCCTGCAAGAGACTCGAAGACCAGGCATCATTGCTTGCAACTTTGTTGTGTTGAGCGATTGACAACCAGATAAGAACAACCTGTACACGCGAGCAAACCTGCATTTGTTACTCAGGGGCGCCTACCTCCAGTGTCAGCAGTTGCCTGACCCAATCTTCTGGAGAGCAAGAATGGGGCCTCTTTTCTCCAGCACCCTGTTGGAGGAGAGATGACAGAAGTTCTTTGCTGGATGCAGGGCCTTCAGGCCTGCTCCGCAGAGCAAACCTGGATCAAGGCGTTGACCAACTCTGTTTGGTCACTTTCCTCCCCTGCCCAGAAGCGTGGATCTTAGACCGCACCCACCCACCCTCCAACCCACATCACCCCTTCGGCATTGCAGGGTCCAAAGAAAAGATCTGAGAAGCGCAAATGGTTCACCAAAGCGAAAAAGTAGGGCAAGCCTCAGGGCTCCCGACTCTTGCTTTCTGCCCCCCCCCCCCCCCAGTTTGAGGACTGCCCTCGGCCACCACTGCAGACGTCTCAGAGCACCCTGTCAGCAGTTGTCTTTCTGCCTTTTGCACTCTATGGGAGTCCAACAGTGGGATGGAGGTTGGCGCCCAGTCATAGATCTGTTGGTGCTGAACACGTACTTCGAGGTCCCGTCCTCCAAGGAAAGCAGTTGTCTTCATTAAAGGGGGAAAGGGTCAATTTCATCGATATGGAATGGATGTTTTTAAGCCTTTTTCCTTTGCTGGGACCTGCTGTGGACACCGATGAACTCTCTGTGGGCACCTAACCAATGTACTGAGCAGAACTTTTTAAAAGACTGGAGTGAGGAGGGGCGATTTTCAAAGCATGCTGATTTTGATATCTGCCACCTCAAGTGAAAGAAAACAAAAAACGATTGGTGGTTAAATGTTGTCTGCTTCTGTTTTTTTTTTTTTTTTTTTTTTTGACGTTTCATCAAGAAATGAAAACCATTTGGTTGCAGATCCTAGGCGAGACCTATCAAGATAAAATGCCTCAGGTCAACCTATGCCATGGAAGAGCAGTTGATTTAGTCTTAATTTAAGGGGGAAAGAGTTAATTATGGGATCTTAATATATTGAGGCAATACTTTAACTTGGGCAAAGGATATAATGGTGAAACCACTTAGAATACCTCCAACTGTTCATGTGTGGGTGTCAATCCCCAAAAACTTTGACAAGGAGACTTAAACAGGCATGAAAACAAAGAAAATAGTCGAAATGTCATTTCAATTAACTTTGAGGTCTCCAAAACGGTTTGACTGGGAAGACACTGTCAATGTACAGCTATGTTTGTGATTACTTCACTTCACAAGATTTGTTCAAATTTAAAACTTCTGAATCAGTTTTGTTCTTGGTGAGGTCCAACATCTCATCAGCCAATCATTACATAGCATCATCGTTGTCCTTAATTTTCAAAATCCACCGCCTGGAGAATGACAATTGGTATCAAATATAGGATCCCACTAAGGTTCAAGTCACGTACAAGCAATTTGAAATCTTCAATATTTATGAAGCTTGCCCCATTTATTGCACATTTGATTTGTGACATGTTTTTGTACAAACACAACATATATAAATGTATATTTTCTCCACATATCATGTAGAAAGTGGTTTACAAGTAACACTTTTTTTTTTTTTAATCTGATGTCATGTAGGTCCATCGTGTGGATTGTAGATAATTTTAATAGTCAATGAACAAGAACCACAACACACTAAATCTATTTTGAATTCAATGTCAGTTTGTGTAAGTTCATATTGGTCTCCGCACCTGCACGGATACACAAAACAGTCTCCAGAATCGGACTCTTCCAGGTCCAATTCTGAAAAGTTTATTTCATCTTGAATAGGAAATTCCTGAACTGCGCAACGTTGCGTCCATCTAGAATCGTATTCTTGTCTCTTGTTTTCATCTCCAAGGATTTTCCATGCAGAATCAATGGTAATGAATTTCTGTTTTGATCTTTCTATCTCTTCGTCTGTGACGCCCTCTTTCTGGGCCAGTCTGTCAGGATGGTACTTTTTCACAAGTTTTTGATACGACTCCTTCAGCTCAGCAGTTGTTGCCTTTGAATTGCTCTCCAAAATTGAATAGAGATTCTCCATCGCACCGTGTTTTTATCATGTAGTGCTTGTAAATCGGAAATACATATCCTCATCAAAGATCCGGAAAAGAACACAGTGACTGGCTGAACAGGAAAACCAAAGAAGCCACACGACCACTGTCACCCCAGGTCGCTGTCACCATTCATAATCCCATAATTGTCACAATGTCAGCGTCCAGGAGCAGAATGATCCGGAAATTGTACTTTTAGGCATGCGTATTACCGTCTATGCTCGCGTTTCCGGCGTGTGCGTTTGGCCGGCGAAGATCGCTGTCAAAATGGGCACTGTTTTAAGAGAACTTGTGCACCTTTTGCATCCTCATTATATCATAAATGTACTTCTAGGTGTCATCTTCTTCGTTCTTAAAACTACTCCACCAGTTTGTTCATTTTTCTTCGACGATTGCGAGCTAGAACTGGTAAGTTTTAGCATATGAGCGATAATACAGTCACATGTGAATGCATAATTGGTTTACATCACTAGATTAGGCTGGTGACAGTGGGTTTTGATGACAAGAGACTGCGGCGCAACAGCCGACTATATAAAACACAAAATGATAGTTATTCAGTTTGATGGTAATACAACATGGCAGGCTAGTAGTAGGACAAGGGTTTCACTTTGATTTAAACGGGAATACGAATTAAAGGCCTGTAACATGGGCCCTGCATTGCTCTGGCCCTGGGCCTTGCCTTGGGCTTTGGTAGATGCTGTGAACCAAATTAACTGCTGCCTCGGCCCTGGACATCAATGGTTCAATTGCATTTAAATAGGCCTTTACAAGGTGACTTGCCATTTTAATCCTTGTCAAATGTGTTATGCTGAATGTTTTTACTGAAACTTTTATGTGTGGGACTCCGAGTGACTTGGTGCTTGTTGTGGTAGACATCATTTTGTATTTAAATTTGCAGACAAGACAGAAAATCTAGCATTGAGTGGCACTGCCACTGGCAGCTGCAATTGCAAATAATGTAATACTTGCATGAGTTCTATTTTACAGGAATTGCAAATAATTTGCGAATCTGAGCAAAGTTCCCATCACGTTTTGCAATTTTGTTTGCTATTCACGATGAGCAAAGTTATCCACAACCATGTGTGGATAGAAACAGGCCCTGAGACAAGTGCTAGTTGTGTGAGAAATATCAGGATAGCTTGTCATGCCATGGATTCACATTTTTCCATGATGTGAATTTGTCACCGTTCAGATGTCTAACCTGTGCAAGGGAAGCTGTTACATTGTCATTGTCTAGCTAACTAGAAAAAAGCCATTTAATTCTATGTCGCAAAGTGCACCAGCGCAAGTCACTCTAGATACTGTGGTCATTCAGTTCAGACAATAGACCTACCCAAAAGCTGTGCATGATCAGGTTGTCCACCCAGGTAAGAAGGTTAGGAAATTATGTCCTTCACATGTTGTTGACAGTGAATACCATTGAGTTCCATCATCATGATCTTAAGTAAGTGCTTTTATTGACATCATTAAAACAGGTCAGTCCTGACCTATATGTCATTCTACACACAGTGAACATCAATAATTCAATACTATGCTATACACAATGCACCACTGAGAACATCGTTATATTCACATGGTTAACCATTTCCTTCTTGAATTAAGACTCAACAGCTTTCCTTGCCAAGAAAAGCTACACCTGTCTGGCCACAAATTTCAAGACTTTTGAAGACTGATTTGTCCAAAATTCCAAACCAACTTTGGGTTGCATCAGGGCCAACACTTAACTAAAATAACAGGTTTATTTAACTAAAACTCCACATTTCTGTCACAAATGAATTAAAATACCCTAGTCTGAGTACAAAATATGATTTTCCAAACCATTCAAGACTCAAGTGTGAAATTCAAGACTTTTCAAGGCCTTGAAGGGCATGACCTGAAACTCCAGACTTTTCAAGGCTTGTAAGTTGTATGACCCCTGATAGACTCTATGGATGTATCATTAGTTCATGTGTGATTTTGTCATAGTAATGCCTGGTCATTATTTAGTCTTTGTTTACCATGAAATGCAAATCTTGATAGTCCTTCAGCCCTGTATAGGTGATAAATGTGAATGCGTCACTTGTCATAGACTTGTAAAATTGTAGGGACCATTACAATGTTGATAGACACATAATGCTTTGCCCGACATAAATTATGCTGGTGCATTAGATTGTGTGCGCTGTATTCAGTTGATTGCATATCATGTGACATAGATATTCAAACCTTTCCTGAATGTTTATAAGTGTATTTCAGTTTTACGGACATTATGATACTAGTTTTGGTGGTTTTTTTTTTTTTTTTTTTTTTTTTTTTTCCACTTTAAGGTGCATGTTGGGGCATATGCACCAAGGGAAGTGTTTAGCTTTGGGCTTACCTGGCAGACTTCATATGTAATTCTGATTCAAAATGTTTTTCCTTTAAAAGGTTGAAAACAGTGTTCTTTGCACTCCAAAATAAAGCAGAGGTTTACCCTGCCTTTATTATTTTGTGCCTTGTGCTTTTCAGCTCCTTTTTGTCCTTTTAAAAAAAATTGAAGGGCCTACAGAATGACACGTTCAAAATTGCATGAAATGGACTGATATGGATTTTTATTACTTTTTGTGATTTTTTTCAACAACTTTCTCAGTGATAATATAGTTTTCTTGAGCTTTAAAAAGTTTGAGCCCTGTCTGTTGGAAGTGGCCAGAGTTTGTGATTTTTTGTGAAAGGAGGTGTGACATCTAGGGAACACAAAGCCAAGCAGCATATCAACAAGGGGAGACGCTAGGGATGCAAGGGGCAGTGATGATGAGTTGGATCTTAGGTGTTCATGCAAGTTTTCTGGAGAAGAAACTGACGAGAGGAGTTTTGATGGTGATGAGAAATTTCTTGGTGGGGTGGGCTCATCAGATTTCAAGTGTACGGCCATGCTAGCAAGAGCCACATGCACCAGTTTCCACAGATCTGTTGGTTCAAGAAGACAAGTCAACAAGATCGAACAGTTTCGAATGTCAATGATATGGTGCTTTTGTTGCATATAAAATACTATGAAACAAAAATTTCTGCAGCAATTTTTGCTTTTAGAAATTTGAGTGTAAAAGATAAACGGCAGCATATGCAAACTGGATGTGCCACAAGGGGCGAGGGCTACCCACTACAGCAGCTTTGTCAAGCAAGAAGACTGTAATGTACAGTGACTCACAGTTACAGCTGTGTGATCCTGGTGTACTGGCTGCCATAATTGAGTGTATTCCAGCTAATTGATCTGAAGTCTTTGAACTATGACCCCAGATTATTGTGGTCATGGTAGACCACATTCAACATTTTGGAAAAATATTCCATATGGACCTGTTTGCATAAAGATCTTGTCCCATTCCTGTGCATCCAAACTTTGCGCAAATTGCGATAGCTTTCAACAATATTTTATATGGGACAAGTTTGTAGCAAAATTCTCCAGGCTAGTAATGCCGACAAGCTGGGATTCCCCCGACATTTGATATAAAATTACAATGAATTTTGATTCATTTTTAGCTCAGCTGACTTGTCAGTCAGCTGAGCTTATCTTATGGTCGTCCGTCTGTCCGTTGTCCGTCAACAATTCACATTTTCTACTTCTTCTCCAAAACCGTCACCCAGATGCACTTCAAACTTGGTGGGGATGTGCCTTGGGTTGGTGTCTACCAAGTTTGCTCAAATGGTCACAGTCCAGTGATTTTTGGATTTTTTATGAGGGTTTTTTTTTTTTTTGTTCTTTTTGGGGCAAATCTTAAAAAATTCTTCTCCGAAACGGCTCACCCAATTGCTTTGATATCATACAGGACGACAGCTAGGGACTCCTAGTTCTTCATTTGTACACCAGGTGGTGCTGCAATTTTTTTCTATTTTTTTTAATGAATTTTTGTGTGTTATAGCTATTTTCGACTTCTTCTCCAGAACCGTCACTCAGATTAAGCTGAAACATGGTGGATATGTTCCTTGCAGACGGGTCAAACAAAGTTGTTCACTATGTGGGAATGCTACCGATTCCTGATTTTTAACGATTTTTTCAATTCAGTTACTTATTGGTCAATGCAGCTTTCCTATTGATTACTTTTGGAAGTCAAGGAGCATTATATGCTTATTCACTTTTTCGACTTCTTCTCCAAAACCATCAGCCAGGTTGACTTCAAACTTGGTGACAATGTACCTTGGGTGGGTTTCTACCAAATTTGTTCAAAAGGTCTTGCTCCAGTGATTTTTGGATTTTTAATGAATTTTTTTGTTCTTTTTTTTGGACAAATCTTAAAAAATCTTCTCCGAAACCGCTTACCCAATTGCTTTGATATCACACCGGAAGACACCTAGGGACTCCTTGTTCTTAATTTGTTCACCAGGTGGCCCTTCAATTTTTTTTCAAATTTTATTTTATTTTATTTTTTTTGTGTTATAGCTATTGTCTACTTCTTCTCCAGAACCGTCACTCAGATTAAGCTGAAACATGGTGGATATGTTCCTTGCAGACGGGTCAAACAAAGTTGTTCACTATGTGGGAATGCTACTGATTCCTGATTTTTAACGATTTTTTCAATTCAGTTACTTATTGGTCAATGCAGCTTTCCTATTGATTACTTTTGGAAGTCAAGGAGCATTATATGCTTATTCACTTTTTCGACTTCTTTTCCAAAACCATTAGCCAGGTTGACTTCAAACTTGGTGACAATGTACCTTGGGTGGGTTTCTACCAAATTGTTCAAATGGTCTTGCTCCAGTGATTTTTGGATTTTTAATGAATTTTTTTGTTCTTTTTTTGGACAAATCTTAAAAAATCTTCTCCGAAACCGCTTACCCAATTGCTTTGATATCACACCGGAAGACACCTAGGGACTCCTTGTTCTTAATTTGTTCACCAGGTGGCCCTTCAATTTTTTTTCAAATTTTATTTTATTTTATTTTTTTTGTGTTATAGCTATTGTCTACTTCTTCTCCAGAACCGTCACTCAGATTAAGCTTAACATGGTGGATATGTTCCTTGTGGAAGGGTCAAACAATGTCGTTCACTATGTGGGAATGCTGCTGATTCCTGATGTTTAATGATTTTTTTAATTTGGCTACTTTTCGGTAAATGCACCTTTCCTATTGATTACTATGTAAGTCAATGGGCATTCTAATGCTAATTTACATTTTTGACTTCTTCTCCAAAACCGTCATCCAGATTTACTTCAAACTTGGTGGGGAAGTACCTTATGTGGATCTCAACAAAGTTTGTTCAAATGGTCCTGCTCTATTGATTTTTGAATTTTTTATGAACTATTTTGTTCTTTTTTGGGGCAAACCTTAAAAACTCTTCCCCTCTCAAACCGCTCACCCAATTGCTTTGATATCATACATAGACACTCCCAAGGACACCTAGTTCCCAATTTGTTCACCAGGTGGGGCTGCAATTTTTTTCTTAATTTTCTTATGAATTTTTGTATGGTTTTGCTATTTTTCACTTGTTTTCAGAACTGTCGCTCAGATTAAGGTGAAATGTGTTGGATATATTCTTGTGGAAGGGTCAAACAAAGTTGTTTTCTAGGTGGCACTGCTTTGGATTTCTGATTTTTAAGGATTTTTTCAATTCGGGAACTTTTTGGTCAATGCAGCTTTACTATGGATTACTATGTAAGTCAATGGGTATTCTAATGGTAATTCACAAGACAACTGACACGAAATTTACTGTTCACTTGATAACTTTAGATCTGTTTTGAGTTAGTACCGTGATGCTGCATATGTTATTGTTTCTGTACGAAGGTCATGCTTAGACAGTATATGAATGACATTGACTTCGTTTTTGGGGTCACAGTGCAACATACATAATTTTTACTCTTCACTATAACTTGAGAACTACTTGAACCTTGATGTTGCACATGTTAGTGTTCTTCCATAAAGGTCAGACATGGGTGACCTTGATCCTTTCCCCAAGTTCACAGAGCTGCAAGTGTGATGAATGTCTAGGTCAGCTGAGCATGGGCTGTTCACACAGCCCTCTTGTTTGTCACAATATATGAAATCTGATAAAAAGACATTTTCACATCTGGCATCTCTGAATTTCTATCGTTTCTGCATTGGTCAAAACACAATAAAGAATAATGTTACGTTTTATCATGAAAGCCCAAAATGTATGGGCGTGTGGGTGGGGTGGGAAGCAGTTGCATACATAAATAGATCGAAAAATGCGCACTCCATTGGCAAGGCTAGTATGCATTTCAAGGGACTTGAATAGTTCGAGTCCAATACCATGATGTAAAATCTATTTCTGTAAATTGACTGATTTTCAAGTGTACATTTTACAGTCAGTGTCGATGCTGGTCTTGGCAATGGTGCAGTTGGAGGTCTTGCAAATTCAGTTGATACAACATCATCTTTTAACTTTGGCAGTGTTTTAAAACCTTGCTTTGTCATCCAAAAGTTAGGACAGATCGTATATTTCTTCCACAAAATATGCCGAGCATATCCTGCTCTCTATCACGTTGTAGTCAGTCCATATCAGCTGTACTTGCTGCTGCCATAGTAGCCTTTGTTTTGTATCCTTTGGGAAGCGGAAAAGACTGGATCCTTCCTTGTGGGTATGGGCACAACCATAAGCAACACACCATTTTGCCATGGTCAGGGTTTCTACCAGAGGATAAAATGGGTAAAATTCTGTACCCTAAAATTTTCTGAGGGGAATACTCTGTACGCTAAACTATTTGAAAGTAACATGCAAAATGATGCAAGCTGGACATTCTGGGGCTAAAAATTAAGACTTTCAAAGCCTTCTGGATCCAGAAATGCTGTAGAATTGATTCTAGAGCATGTAAATTTAAAAGATTTTCTGGGGGAGGACCCTCAGACCCCCCACCCCCACGATAATGATATGGATTCAGCATGTAACATGTCTTTGCTTTGGCATGTTTCTGTACCCTAAAATTTTTCTGGAGGAAACCCTGTTGGTGTATGGTTGTGGACTTACAGGCCTGAAAAAAGAGTCCCCAAAACATGGTCATCCCTAATCTGCTGACTATGACAGGCATTAGTCCATGTGCAGGTGAGCTCCTGGTTCTCCAGATGACGTCATTCATGGCACTTTTGGAAAGTAATAACCGCTTACGAATAGGAGGATGGCAAACTGTACCAAAACTGGAACGCAAAATGGCTCATAAAGTATATTTATGATAGTTCTGTTGTCAATTTTCTCTGCCAATAGGAGCCTAAGGAAATCTTAGTTCTCCCATTTGTTACCTTATTGTGATGATCGCACGCATGACAGAATAACCCATGTGCGAGTATACAAGAACAATGGCTTAATTGGCCCGTTAATAACTGAATACACAAGTCACGCCCCAGTGGTCTTACCTGATGTCCTGCAAGGGTGTGGGTATTTTACAAAGAAATACACTAGGAAGATGCAAAATTTTCCCTAAAAACTGCCCACAGATACCAGGGATACATTATGTATGAAAAATGTTGAAAAGAAAGTTTTTCATTCACATTTAGTGCTTTACATACTTTAATTCTGAAATGCTCAGTCAATGGTGGAATATACATTTTATTCAAATTTATCAAAGTTTGCCAGACTTTCTATTGTTCTATGTATTCACTCATGCATTTCACGCACATACACTATTCATAGTTACTTTAGTCTGTTGCTACCAAGTGGAACACACTATGGCCACGCTATCATGACCACAGCTGAGGCTTAACTGTGAAACTGTCGAAAGTAACCCCACACATCAATGGATAATTGTCAGGATTCGACAATTTGCATGTATCAGCACTGCAATGTGATACCTTGCAATTGTACACAGGCATAGCACAGCTTTAACTTGATCAAAATCACTCTTTCAAACTTCCCAACTTTCTTCATGTCTATACACTTTAACATGGCTGTCGATGACCCACTGATAGTGGTGTCCCACTTCCCGCGAAATACTGTTTAATCTTGTCGCGCGATCCTGGTGGTCAAAATTGGAAGACTAAATTTCATTAGGTTGGTATTGATAAAGTATGGTCCTTGAATACACTTGTGAGGCATTTTGGATCATTCTGTAGGCCCTTTAATGTCAATTTTCTACCAAGTTAGACATTTTTGTGAAATGTGGTGTACCAGACAATAGGGTCATAGACATTAACATGCCAGGCAGGCTTAGAAATTTTGAAAGGCTCTCCAACAAATCAGGCCCAGCATCTGGACTTTTCAGATTTTTGCTTTGTTTTTGAGAGCTGGCATTTTGAGGGAACATGTGATGGTATGGGGGTACTGTGATGGTATGGGGGTACTGTGATGGTATGGGGGTACAGTGATGGTATGGGGGTACTGTGATGGTATGGGGGTACTGTGATGGTATGGGGGTACTGTGATGGTATGGGGGTACTGTGATGGTATGGGGTACTGTGATGGTATGGGGTACTGTGATGGTATGGGGGTACTGTGATGGTATGGGGGTACTGTGATGGTATGGGGGTACAGTGATGGTATGGGGGTACTGTGATGGTATGGGGGTACTGTGATGGTATGGGGGTACTGTGATGGTATGGGGGTACTGTGATGGTATGGGGGTACTGTGATGGTATGGGGGTACTGTGATGGTATGGGGGTACTGTGATGGTATGGGGGTACTGTGATGGTATGGGGGTACTGTGATGGTATGGGGGTACTGTGATGGTATGGGGGTACTGTGATGGTATGGGGGTACTGTGATGGTATGGGGGTACTGTGATGGTATGGGGGTACTGTGATGGTATGGGGGTACTGTGATGGTATGGGGGTACTGTTACAAAGAAGAACGTGTTGTCCTCTGATTCTAGTGGGACAGAATGTCAACATTGATTGGTCCATATATGTAACAATGATTATGATGAATTGTAGGTATTTTATTTTATTTTTTTCAGAGAGAATGGGAGCTGCTTACATTTCTGGGATGCATAATTGTTATGAAGAACCGGAAGCAATGTAAGTTTGATATATCTATTTAAAGTGTTTCCGTGCTCTGTACCAGGCTCAATCACCAGGTGTCCTCAGTATGTGACAACAAGGAGAGCAACCGACGTAGACCATTGTTATCATCATTGAAAGTATGAGTGTGTTGATCCATGAGTGGAAGATTGTTTCATGGCAAGTTTGAATCAAGACACAAACAGTGAAACATATCATCAGTAGTAAAACTGTCAATAATCTCAAATATCAGGTGAGCTGATATACTTTGGATTTTGCATCCTTGACTTTTGCCCAGCTCAAACATACTTTGGATTCAGTCATGAACACTAACAATCCAAACTCTGTCAATGAATGACTTTCTCCAATAATTCAAACATTGTTAGTCTTTTAATATTCCTAGTAAAACTCTTGATTTGAGAAATAAAGCAACCAAATCTCTGATAACTGATGGTATGGACGTGAACTAAGACAAAAATCAAATTATTATGTAAGAGAAATGATTCTGATGAAAATGCTGAATGCAAACATCCTAGAAGACATATATTCTACATATTTCTGCATACCAGTATTAAAGCAAATATTTCACAATCACAAACAAAATTTATCAAAAACTGTAAATTATATAATTTCTTAATTAATATGAATATGAGTTTGTGAAATGCAAGTTCAAATATGGTGACCATATTTTTCACAGAAAACAGTGTTGTTGCTTTAATACATGTTTTGTAAATTTTGATTCTAAATTGTCTTGGAACAAATCCGGAAGTCAATACCAGTCCCATTCAATGTTTAAATGGCCAGTAGTCAATTCATTTGACTTGTCTTGTTGCCATGTCCCTAAAAATCCCGTGAAAGCATTTATTTCCCTCTTCCCACACTTGTATTTGTATGCATTTTTCACATTGTTAGTGACTCTTTGCAAGTTTCACATCTAACGATCTTTGACAGGCGAAAGTCACACTAGACTGCCATTGGATCCTGACCTCTGAGACTGAAGGCATCAAAGGATGGTACTTTTTGTGTCATTTGTGATGCATCACAAGCTGAATGTGTAATGACATATAACAAGTGACCAGTAGCATCTGATAAGCTGGATTTTATGAACAGTGTGAAACCAGGCGAGTGTCATGGAGGCAAATGTGCCAGTTTGTGTCCGGCTAATAATTAGGGACAGTCTGACTGATTTCACCCTTCACCAGGCTCAGCAGAGACTGAATTTAATATGTGCCATCCATTCTTTATATACCGTACGTCGGTCGTAGTAACGTTTGTTACGTAGGGTTAAGAAGCTCAATAAAAATTTGAACCAAGGTACACGTGAGTCTAGCCAGGCATAACATCACATGGTCAAGGGTGTTAAGGCTTGAGAATGAAACAATTGACAAAGTTCCAGAGGTCACCTTGTTATGGTATTACAGTGGTACCTGTCTTGAGAGACTGCATATATCTTTTTAAGACTACTCTCTCAGAACACTGTGCTGTCTTTTCCATGTTATTATACCTCTAATAAAAGACCACCTGTTTTGAGAGACCACATTTTGACCTGCCCAAGAGGCGGTCTCTCAAGACAGGGACCTCACTGTACATGGACCTAACCAGCCACAAGACATCCTTTTCCACAGTACATGTACATGTATGACATGTTTAGTGCACCAAACCTGTCCATTCCACTGTTCCAGTTTTTATATTCATTTTGAAGCTCATGAAAGCCAACGAATGAATAAGAGAACACAGAACTAAGTTTCTGGTATTGGCTGGCACAAGATGAGTACATGCATCACCTTTGACTTTGTCTTTGCTAATATTTAGCTGTATAATGTATTCACAGTAACATCCCCAAAGAAGGACTAATTTTTGATGCAACACAGTACTGAATTTCCCAACACTGATTCAGAACTGTGTCTCAAAGAATTGAATGTCACAGCTTTAATATGATGCAGCAGTACGTACTAATTTTGCATTTATGACTGAACATTTCCTGTACAAGGTTGCGTGGTTATCAAGTTTATGCAAAGATTTTAATACAAAAGGAAGGGTGTTTAAGGGTCTTTAATCTCAAAATCCTTGGTGATAGACTTTGATTTTAATTTGTTGACTCAAGGTTTAAAAGTTTGGCACATTTTATTCCTTGTGCAAAGTGTGTCCATAATGTCTGCCCGTTTTTTAGTTCTGCTACCTAAGTTGTCAGCTAGAGCTTATAAAATCTTAACAATGATATCTTGGTAATATCAAAGTTTTTGTCAACTATTGGCAAGCACTAATCCACTCCAGTGCATGTGTAAAAAGCAGCAATTTCTGGACTCGTGGTGGCAGCAGATCTCAATCAGCAAAGCACAGGATCATCATGATCCTCTTATGATAGAACATAAACCCCGTACAGTGCTGTACTGATTTTCTCACAGTTGGATATCATTTGGGCCAGCAGACTACCCTGATCGTTAACCTTTTTACAAAGCATGCTGATTAGACTTTATGACATATTTAGATGTACAGTTTGCTAAAATAACAGGCTTGCATCAGCTGCTCTCTTGAGCTGTTGCCGGATCAAATTGCCCGAGGGGATTCAATCAATGGTGACAAAGCAGGTTTAGCTACCAATTTTAAGTGCTCAATGCATGATATAAAGTGAACATACATATACATGTGTGAATAATTACTCTCAGGAGTCATTTTGACACTGGATCAGTGGTACCATTTGTAGCCTGAAGGAAGAATAAGTGACTGTGGATGCTAATGTTTTGTACTTGGACCTGTTACTGTCTCAGGATGTGCGTTTCTAATAGCAGCCCACTAAACTCAACCATGAAACAGGTTATAATGTTGATCAACTTGTACCTGTGCTGTGTTTCTGTTACCATCTAAGGTCATGTGATGTTCTCATAGCCTGCCAAATTATCTATTGTCCTTGCAAAGTAATATCCCAGAAAATACAACTGAATTTTAAAGAACTTGCCCTGGGGAAAACCTTCATTGTTACTTACAAATACAGTTTATCTCTGGCAGCGTAATAGACTGTTTAGTAACACACTGGCCCTTGGCCATGACCACATCGAATTAAATGACAGAAAATCAGAACATCCCTTATTCTTGCTAACACTGACTGTCCACCCATAGCATCAGCAAGGGTTTGTCCTCTATAGATAATTCATATTATTTGGTCTTCCCTGAATCACATTTATGTTTAACAAACATCCCACACTACATGTATTGTAAGTTGGAGTATCACCTGTATTCTTAAAAAATTGAAACACCTGTGATTGAAGTAACTTGAAAATCTATGACTTTTTTCAATGTTGTTTAGAGGTGAAATGGTCAATAAAGTATGGGTAAAGTTGGAATATTATCTCCTTTGATTATAACTTTGAAGGTACACAAGCTTTAAAATACTATACTTTGCATAATGTGGAATGCTACAACTTTTGCTTAATATTCATTAGATGTGCTATGGCCAGTAACATACATACACAGAGGGCAGACTGGCATCTGTGTTACATGTATAGTTTTGAATGTGGTGAAGATGTAAATATAGAATATCCATAATTAGCATACCGGTAATTGAAAATGTTACAAGTTTTGTTCAATATACATGTACAGACTGTCAGGTACATGTATATTTATAACGAATGAAATGGTCAACATTGCAGAGATAGCAGTTGTACTGGCATCTGTATCCTGGCTAGTTTGATAGTACATGTATTCAATGTTTGGCATGGACTCTCTCTCTCTCTCTCTCTCTCTCTCTCTCTCTCTCTCTCTCTCTCTCTCTCTCTCTCTCTCTCTCTCTCTCTCTCTCTCTCTCTCTCTCTCTCTCTCTCTCTCTCTCTCTCTCTCTCTCTCTCTCTCTCTCTCTCTCTCTCTCTCTCTCTCTCTCTCTCTCTCTCTCTCTCTCTCTCTCTCTCTCTCTCTCTCTCTCTCATCATCTGTGTCTGTGTTCTAGAATGGTGTGCTTCTGGAATTGCGATTCAAGTTCTCTTTCATATTGAATTCAGACTGAGTCAACATCTTTCATGGCATGGGCTGAGTATGAAGCATGCAGCCTATTCCAAGGAAAGCTGTTGACCTGGGATGTCATCATTTAAATTATTTATAAGTTCTACTGTAGCTAAACCTGTATGCAGTATTTTTAGTTCTAACAACTTACTGACCATCATAGAAAAGTTAAGATGTGTCAAAATATTCACATAACTGGTTGAACATGGCTTTTTTCAAGTATTTTGGAAAAAGCAAGTGGTAGTTTATAAAGAGTGTATTATGATGTTCTTGAAAAACACAAAACAAAGGCAAGGCTTTGTAAAGTGCAGAGTGAAAAGTTTTGACGGGTTTTGCCCAAATGGGGCTCTTCAGGGACTGAAAATATAAAGGCTGCAGTGCCATACTTCTTGAGACGTGACAATTGTTGTAACGTCTTGTATTGTACGGTCTGACGTTAGTAATGTGTGTTGATCTCAGGAGTCATGCACCAGCTTGGGTTGGCACACGTTATTTGATAAAAACGGTCCACCTGTCCCAGATGACAAGGTGTGCCACACGTGCAAGTTACACCTGCAGCCTTAACTACACCTGTCTCAAGTATGGGATCGTGTACCTGTAAATCAAAATCATAGGAAGTCTTAATGATATGGCCCTGTCCCCATGTTCACAGAAATGAAGCTTAGGAATGGGTAGTGGGTCTAAGGTGCAACTTTGAGATGCACAGACCTTGTCCCTGTGTGTGTGTGCAAGGAATAAGTGTATGGATGTGGTGAACTGAGTTAAGTTGAGCAGGCAATGTTGTAGTGTTGGCTGTTGTATGCTGGAGTGGGGTCTCTCCAGTCACTAGCATTCTGTAAGTCATCGGAGAACAAGCATAGAACTGGTAAAAATGATATCCTTGCTGGTCATTCTTTCCATTATAAATGCTGTTCATTCTGACCATTACTAATTATTCTGTTATTTGTTCTTCCAGCCTCATACAAAGTGTACCTGTCTACAGTCTGTATGTTCGCAAAGATTCTCAATTCCATCCTGTTCTTCCGCCAGAATCCCCTGATGTGCGTTATGTATATACTGACCTGCCTCAGTAAGTACAAACATGTATTGATCAACTACAGGCTTTGTCTGTAAAACAATCATTTCAATTTTGTGAGTATTATTTTTTTTTTATGATAAGGAAAACAAGTACATGTACAGTCTTAACTCCTTCCACCCTAATGACGCTTTTCCCTGCCAATATCTAAATTTCATCTGCTAATTGTATTTTACTAATTTAGGGATTATTTTTCAAAACTTTGGATGAAACTTTCATGGAAGATCATTCTAAAATAATGCCAATGGTCAACAGCTTTTCTTGGCATGCTCCAGGCCCATTGCACCCCGAGAGCACCAAGGAAAGCTGTTGACTCTATCGTCTCTCAGGGTGCAATGACTTAGGCCATATGCAGCAATACTGACATTTCGTTGCACACAGCCCAGCACAATGGCAGAAATCTCCATAAAATGCTATAAGTTGTTTCTTAAGTTTTCGTCAAAAAAGTACAATCCTCTGGGATTTTATGTTTTTGTTTCCTTCTTTGAAATTTTATTTTGTTTTGTTTTATTATTTTATTTTATTTTTTTGTTCACCAATTTTCCTTTACTCACTAGATGCAGGAAAAAGTGTGTGTTTGTGTGTGTGTGTGGGGGGGGGGGGAGTTCACATGGAATTTATTATGTCCTTGAAGATAAGGAAATACTTGAATAGATGTTTCTTAAATGCATTATCAAACACAGTTTATATTATTTTTGGTACAAAATAAAACAAAATATTTTGCAACTTATGATGAAGTTACTTAGAATACATTGTATGCTAGTTCTAACATTGACATGACAATCAGCTGTAGGACTTTGTCAGATAAATGTATTCTACCACATTTATTATAAGCATATTCTGCCAATTTTGTTTTGTTTAATGCCACCACAGCAACAGTATCTGATGGTACTGGCTACCAGTAGGGGGCACTAGCATCTGGTGACACTTGGTACCACCAGCGGGGACTAGAATCTGATACTATTGTAAGCATTGATTCATACGATTGGACAGATATTACACAACACCTGGATACAAATTCTGCCATGACAGCTTTCAGCAAAAAATTTAAATTAGTTTACAATGAATGCATTCCTACAAAAGTAGTGTCATTTAAGTATGATTCTAAAAAACCCTGGTTAACAAATGGCCTTATCAAGTCAATTGGAAGAAAAAATAAATTGTATTATAACTATCGACATTCTAAACACAATATTGAGGCTAAATTCGAAAAATACAAAACATATAGAAATAAACTTCATCACCTTATTCGGATTGCTGAAAAAGCGTACTACGCCAGTCTCATTGAAAATAACAAACAGAACCTTGCAAAAATATGGAAAATAATAAATAATGTTATCGGCAAGAATAAAGTAGCATTAATTAACAATAGATTCAAGTTCAATGGAACTGTAATTACTGACAAAAAGGACATCGCAAATCATTTCAATTCATTCTTTGTCAAAGTTGGACCAAACCTGGCTAAAAAGATGCCATCAAGCAATTGTAATCCACTAAATTTTATGAAGGGAACTTACTTACATTCATTTTACTTTCATCCCGTTATTGAGGATGACATACGAATTATAATAAATTCGCTAAGAAATTCATCCCCTGGATGGGATAATATTAATCCTAAAGTAGTAAAATATGTCAGTAACGGTATTCTCCAACCTCTTTCTTACATCATTAACTTATCATTGGAATCTGGAATCTTTCCAGACGAACTAAAACTAGCTAAAGTTATTCCATTATATAAGAAGGGCGATCCTGAATTATTCACGAATTATCGTCCAATTTCATTACTGTCTTTCTTTTCTAAAATTTTGGAAAAGGTTGCTTACAATCAACTTATTTTATACCTAGAAAAAAAATCAATCTTGTATGATTTTCAATTTGGATTCCGCAAGGGATATAGTACTGAAATGGCAGTTAGTTACCTTGTCAGCAGAGTGTCAGAGGCCTTGGACCGACATAACCATGCAATCAGCATTTTTCTTGATCTGTCTAAGGCCTTTGATACTGTGAATCATGAAATTCTTCTATCCAAATTATCTCATTATGGTATACGTGGATCAGCACTCAGTTGGTTCACTAGCTATATATCTAAACGAAAACAATATCTATGTTTCATGAATGAAGAATCAAATTCCCTTGATATAACATGCGGAGTTCCTCAAGGCTCAATATTAGGCCCTCTCCTTTTTTTAATGTACATAAATGACCTAGGAACCTTATCTGAAAATGTATTTACTCTCCTCTTCGCAGATGATACTAGTTTACTTTTTACTGGGCGTAATCTAGACATTTTGATTGATAATGTTAATGCTGCCCTAAAGATATGTCTTGATTGGTTTCATTCAAATAAGCTGTCTGTCAACTTAGATAAAACTAACTATATGATATTTGGAACAAAAAGTAAAAATAATTCCTCAATCAAAGTAAATAACATGTCTTTGGAACAAATATTCCACTGTAAATTTCTAGGTTTTTGGATTGATAGCAAGTTAAATTGGAAATATCACATACTGAATATATCTAGTAAGCTTAGTAAAATTATTGGCATCTTCAAAAAAATAAGATGGAAACTTGGAAAAGATATCCCTATTCAGCTTTATTATACACTAGCATACCCATACTTCCTTTATTGTAATGTCATCTGGGCTGCCAATTACCCATCTAATTTAGATAAACTTGCAAAAATTCAAAAGAAACTAGTTAGAATAATCAGCAATTCTGAATTCAATGCACACACTTATCCTATTTTTGTCAACCTTAGACTTTTAAGATTTGACCAACTCAATAGGTATGCTACAGCCTTGTACATTTTCAAAGCTATAAACAACATCATGCCTCTAATTCTCCATAATCTATTCCAATTTACCTCTGATATACATTCTTATTCGACTAGGCAATCATCTAATCTTTATGTACCCAGATCCAGAACAAACCTGTGTAATTTCTCTATCAAATATCATGGAGCTCTAGTATGGAACAGCATTCCAAACAACATCAGATGTTCACCTTCTCTTTATGTATTTAAATCAAAGCTTAAGGGTTACTTAATTTCTTGCATGTCTTAGTTTTGTTATGCTTGAGTGGTATACTGTCTTATAGTTATGTTTAGTGTTACTATCAAGCCATTTTTTACTTAATTATTCTCTGCCAGAAACCTATTATTAAACAGTTATGTAATGCATTTTGTAACAGGAGATTATATAAGCCCACTTGGGTTTCCATCTCCTATGTGGCTGTTGTAAATATTTGATGTACTTTTCGTCATAATAAACTTCAAACTTCAATGTGGTACACTTAATGGTACAACTTACTAAATCTTGTTACTACAGTGATAGTACAGTTCTTGAAACTTGTTTTGAATGTAGTGATTTTGATGTGTCCAATAAATGTTGCTGAGTCATAGTCTGAGTTTTAACCATTTGTCACCAGAGGTTGAGGCTTAAAGTGTAAGCTGTTGCAGGACCAGAATTTCAGCGAGAATCCGTTCTTGTAAAGATTCTCCTAAACTTGTCTTTCTTCAAAAGGAAAACTAATTGACAAAAATCCAAATAGATTCTTGCAAAATTTTGCGAAAGTCTGGCCCTGTGCTGTTTTGGCTTCGCTAAATGGAAAATTGGAAAGTTTGCACCATAAAATAGGTCCAGAATACATTGCCTACATGAGTGGTCTGGCTAAGTTGTCTTCCTTGATGCATTGAGTGCATCTGGAACCCAGAATGCATCAGACAGTTATTGGGTTTGTCTCATTTTAACTGAGAAAGTGTGCAGGTAAACAGGAAACTGTTCAAATGCTGGTGTGTGTGTGCACTGGGTAAACTTGTCTGACAGCTAGGCAAGACTTGTCTGACAGTTAGGCAAGTATGTAATGGACACATTAGTTCATGACAAATAACTCCAAAATGGATAACTGTAAGTTTTTCCGGGGCTCAAATTTAACATTTTACTCACTAGCCAAAAGAACTGAATCAGCAAGGGTTCACTTCATTTCTGTTAATAATTATTGGTTAAATTCCTAGCCAAGTCTAAAATTTCACCAGCCAACAGCAAAATAGACCAGCATTCGGCTGATGGCAGGTGCTGATTTCAAACCCTGTTTTCTTGGGTTTATGTGTTTTGAATATATATTATTGACATATTTTGTCAACTTATTATCTACTTAGAGTTTGAAAAAGTCACCTCAGTTTTTTTGTTTTTTTGGAAAATTGACTAAATTGCAGGAGCCAATGGTAACGGAATCAGTCTAATGCTGGAAATTATACTGAAAAAATGAAAAAAAGACAAAACTCTTTAAAGGGTGCAGGTGGGGAAAGCCATGAAACACACACCTTGATGACATTTGGAGCCAACCTGGTCCATTGTAATTTGGAAGAAAAATAGAAATATAGGCAGCAGCTGTGCACCACGTACTGTTGATTAACTTTTAATAATTTAGACAATCAATTAAAAAATAAACAAAGAGATTATCTTACCGCCGACTGGTGAACCCAGGAATGAATCTAGTAGGGTACATTACTACAGCACTGTATCTGAACTGGCAATGTTGGTGACAAGGTCAAGGTGTGTGTAATTTTGATGGACAGCCCACATTTGTATGACTGACTGTTTGGTTTGATTGGGCTGAAACTACTTTGTTTCAGTGCCAATTTTGACAGCAGTCAATCTGCTGCAAATTGAAATAAAGATACCAAATTCATATTCTTTGTGTGTATACTAACATTTCATTCGAGTACATGTACCAGTAGGTACCTACGGTTGCAGAGATAACCTTTCATTCGAGTACCTATGTACCTACGACTGCGAAGATAACCTTTCATTCGAGTACCTGTGTACCTACAGTTGCAGAGTTAACCTTACATTCAAGTACCTGTGTACATACGGTTGCAGAGATAACCTTTCATTCGAGTTCCAGTGTGCCTGAGGTAGCAGAGTTAATCTTTCATTCAAGTACCAGTGTGCCTATGGTTGCAGAGATCATAAGGCTGGTCCCTGGCACCTTTTAGCACAGTGTCTTCACAGTACAGCGGGGAAAACTGTGGACTCGGTCAAATTTAGCACTAAAAGAGTTGACCCACTTTTTTCACAGGATATCGCATGCAAAAAAAAAACACTTAACCTGGGCTAGCGCTGAGCATTAGCCAGTTAGCCACTTGCTAAAAAAGGTGTGAACTGGGTAGTAGTTTTTGTCATCAATTAGCAAAACTGGCTAAAGGATGTTGCACATATAAATTAAGATTGTACACATGTAAAATGTGGCTACAAGTTCACAATTTATTAGAAAATGATCACTATACCTAAATCTGGTTGTTCGTGGCAAATAAAATCTTGATTTTTAGCAAAAAATGGCTCATGCAATAAAATTATTAAAGCTAGCCCCAAGTAGTATCTCCAAAATTTAATTTGGCTAAGTCTCAGTTTGGCTTATAAGTTTTCAGCTAAGTTAGCCAGACTGGCTAAAATGATAAATTTTCTAGCGCCAGCCCAGTTAACCTCAAGAACACCATAAGTATTGTACAAAACTAAAAAACATGTCTTACCTCTATATCAAAGGCAAGTGCTTCACACTGGTAATGTGCCATGCATGTTTACACTGATAATATACCATGCACATGTACAGAGGAATTTACTTCCAGTCTGTTATGACATTACTGAAACCTAGGTGGAGCCAGTGTACAGCGACTTCATTTGCCCTTCCAATACAGGGCACATGTAAGATATCTATGTTCCCCTATATGTCTAGGCTATATATAAGACTTGCATTTACCAATACGTGTATAAAGACTATTTATCAAAATATGTAGGCTACTTAAAAAACTTCTATTTACCAATACATCTTGGCAATGTAAGACTTGTTTTTCTACACATGTAGGCTATTTAAGAGTTCTATTACCTGTACATGTAATCTACTAAATTAAGATTTCCATATACCTTACCTGTAGGCTGCAAGACTCTTAATTAGCTACCTGTTTAAACAGAGCTGCAAAATTTGACTCTGTGCAAAGTTTATGTATGGGCAGATAAAGTTCACTGCAGAGAAAAGAGTTTCAATCAAAACAAATTAGCTATAATTAGGTGGGAAGACGAATAGACTGTGGCCAAAGGGACCACAAGAGTTTCTAAAGCAAAGGTCCAACCAGGGTGTCAGTCATTCCACAGATGTGAGGGCCCCTAGTTTGCCACCAAATCTAAGAATTTTTTGTTTCTTGTCTGGTTCTTACATTTAAGTTCTGGCCAGACACCCAGATCTTTGTATGAATTTGAGAGTGAGACTTTGGTCAGGCCAGCCCAGCTCCCAGAGCAAGACCCAGCCAGCCCAGCTCCCAGAGCAGGACCCAGCCAGCCCAGCTCCCAGAGCAGGACCCAGCCAGCCCAGCTCCTGGTTTGTCCTCCATCTTTGGTAGCCAGGCCAATGTGCAGCCCAGGCAACTTGTAAGTGAAGGTCAGACCACCTTCACAAGTCAGGATTGGTCTGCATGTAGCATTGCTGGACCTTTCCAGGTCACTGCTTTGGCTAGTCCAACTCCCAGGCGTACACAAGGCTCCTTGGTCAACAGCAGGTCTTCCCCAGCACCTTTATTCACACCACACACATCCAATGGTCCAACTTTTGCCCCTGTATCAGCATTGCCAGTTCTGGTCCATAAAATGCTTTCCTGGCACCTGATATGGCTTCCAACCTGGCCCCTCTTTTAAAGCAAAACCTTATATCATGACTATTCAAAAAAATGCAGGAATACATACGAAATTATCAAGTTGCATATATCTAGCAATTATCTAAGGTGCAACTTTCTGAAAATTGGTTAGTAAGGTAATAATTTATGTACTTCATCCAAAATGCAAGGAGGTGTGTTCTTCAGAAGAGTGGGAATATGATTTCCAATAAAATTACTGGTTTTATTTAGTTTCAAGAGAGGAACCTGTGGAATACGTGTATGTCTATTTCTTATTTTGTAAGGATGAGTTACTGTCAGAAAAACCAACATATTCTTAAAATATTCAGGTAACTAGTTCCGAGAATATCAGTGATGAAATTTCAGGGTTTAGAGTTTATATATATCTTGCAATTTTAAAAAGTTTTAGTGATTTAAACAATGGGTCAGTATATGGGATTTAATCTTTCATGACAAATTAGCTCTATTGCAGATTTTTTAATTTCGGAAATGTGATCCCAGAAATATTCCCACGCTAAAATTGAATAATTAAGATAAAGTAGAAACAAAGATCTATATATAAGCATTAATGTATTCATTGGCAAACAATTATGAATTCTTTCAAGCATGCCTATTAATCTGGAAAGCTTGGTAGCAACTTTATTTACATGTGTATTCCAATTTAGAGTTCCATGAACAAATACTCCCAAGAAAATTGAATTCATTAGTTCGTAATATTGAGAGAGTATTTATTTTTAACTCCTAGCACACCAGTGTCGAGTGTAATTGAAGAGCGCGTCATTGCGTTTTGCCACCAGTGTCGAGTATGCTCGCACTTTTGAAGTGGCTGATTCGAAGCCGTATCAAATTCCCGGTGTTGTTTATTTACATGCAAGCATGCACATTTCATTGTAGAGAAATGTCAGTTCTTGTCCATGGCTATATCGATTCGGTGTTAAAAATGAATATTTACCTTCAACGGTGATTTATATCAATGATTGGGCCGTAGTTTGTAACAATTTGAATGATGTAACTTTGCAAAACTGCACAAAATTAGGGTGATTTCATCGTCACAGTCTTGATCTTTTTTTCATCTACCCACCATGTTCTACACATCGTTACTATGCTGAGAACCATGTCTATTTTAGGAAGAAGCTCTTCCATTGGCTGAAGCAAAAGTATTTTTGGGGAAACCCCACCATAACTGCTTCTATTTCAAACAGATATGTTGTTATTTCAGTAACTATTTTAGAAACTACCAAAGACAATTCTCTGGAATATTCTAGGTCAGTCAGGGGGCAGGAATCAATCACATGGTGTTCGCCGTCCAATCAAATGCGTCTTTTTTCTACCGATGATTCATTCGGGAGTACTCACTACCTCATGTTGTGAAGTCTGGCTTGAAAGATGGGAGACATTTGTAGGAACACAAGTGGTAATTGCGGACAATCATATTAGAGCAAGAAACAAAATTTAAGGCTGTAAATTGGTCAGAGTGATTACGTACGACCAGTCTTTACGTAGAATAGAGCAAAGGGTCCAATTTTTTCATGGAAAGAGAGTAAAATACGCCAGCTGCAGGTAAACATGGCTCTGGTGAAAATACCACAGCTGCATGTGTTGATCATGTTAACAGTTTATCAGTGACAGCTATAAAGTGCATTTATTGACTATTTATCATGTTTATAGCAGCAACAAACAAACTCTACCGCTATGATTTAGTGACAATTACGACACAGAACCGATCTTAAGAAAAAATTAAAGAGGAGCCAACATTAGTGACGCTTACCAAGGAAAGTACGCGGACCGGTACCCATGTAATTGTATTCACACAGGCTTAACCGTTTTGATCAATTCGTTATTGAGATGAATATTATCACTTTGTTAGGGTATAGGGCACAAGTTTTTGTTTCAATTGACAAAGAAACCACTTAGAAATGTAGATGCCAGATCCCAAAACTACCCAGAGTGCCAGGAGTTAAATTTAAAGTTGGAATGAATCTATGTTGTGGAAAGTGAAACACCATGAATTTCATTTTGAAAATATTTAGAGACAATTCATTTACTGATAGCCAATTATCTGATACATCATTTGTCTCTAAATGAATACTTCAATTGAAAGACCACAAGGATGTTACTAAGGTTGTATTGTCAGCATAAAGAATGGAGTCAAATTTTGGAGATGCACGGTCAATATCAGTAGTATAAATTATAAATAACAAAGGACCCAGTTTTGAAGCTTGTGGGACTCCACTTTGGAACAGAATTAGACTTGATACAGTATCAACAAAGGAAACATGTTGCTGTCTATTAATAAGATAACTATGGAACCACTTTAACCCTCTCCCCCTTGAATTGACACTTGAGTCAACAACTTTCCTTGGCACGAGTGGGGCAAGTGCCCAACTCATGCCAAGGAAAGTTGTTGACCTGGGGTATGTGATCTTGATAGGGCTCATCTACAATTCTCAGTCAAAATTGTTTTTCATTACTGTTGAAGTTACTTAACACTGAAGCAGGCGATATTTGACCACCAGCCAGTTTACGCGGGAAGGGTTAAAGAAAGAAGAATCGCAATTACCATACCAAGAGCAATGCCTGCATGTCCACAAAATTGAAGGTATGGTGCCAGACAGTAGTGTAGGCCAGTACTTGCCCATATAAGGGTATGGTGCCAGACAGTAGTGTAGGCCAGTACTTGCCCATATAAGGGTATGGTGCCAGACAGTAGTGTAGGCCAGTACTTGCCCATATAAGGGTATGGTGCCAGACAGTAGTGTAGGCCAGTACTTGCCCATATAAGGGTATGGTGCCAGGCAGTAGTGTAGGCCAGTACTTGCCCACATAAGGGTATGGTGCCAGACAGTAGTGTAGGCCAGTACTTGCCCACATAAGGGTATGGTGCCAGACAGGAGAGTAGGCCATCACTTGCCCATAGAGATAGGAGTATCGGCCAGTACTTGGGCACACAGATAGGAGTGTAGGCCATCACTTGCCCATACAGATAGGAGTATAGGCCATTACTTGGGCACACAGATAGGAGTGTAGGCCACCACTTGCCCATACAGATAGGAGTGTAGGCCAGTACTTGGGTGCACAGATAGGAGTGTAGGCCAGTACTTGAGCATACAGATAGGAGTGTTGGCCAGTACTTGCCCTTACAGATAGGAGTGTAAGCCAGTACTAGGAGTGTAGACCAGTACTTGCCCATACAGATAGGAGTGTCGGCCAGTACTTGCCCATACAGATAGGAGTGTAGGCCAGTACTTGCCCTTACAGATAGGAGTGTAGGCCAGTACTAGGAGCATAGGCCAGTACTTGCCCATATAAATCACTGAGGAAGTCCAAGCAGTGCCAAGAGTCTACCCCTCAACCAATACAAGACATATGAGGCTTATGCAAGCAATGATTAGATTGTGGTACGTACTGGGGACCTCTGGTGCTATTAGCCAATTAGCCTACTGTTAATGACATTTCATCCGTTTGGCAAAAGAAATTTGCAAATGGCCAATTTAGTTTTTGCATGACTTATATAAGAGTCAGGTCGAGTTATGCATTGATTGTTGTCTTATTTCCTGATATGGCTGCAGATTTTGAAGGCCTAGATTTGCCCACAGTACCTACGTAGAGAACTGACATTAGAATTTCTTGCATGGAGCTTGCTGATACAATCTGTGAGTAATGGCTACTCAGTGGGGGTATGCATTGACTTCAACCTGAAGTAAAACAGGGCAGAAACAAACCCACGATGTTGGTGCCCACATTACACAATGTTCTTTAAGATACCCTTCACTAATAGCTGCGTCAGTTGTGGTACTGTGTGATGTAATATACACAATATGATATGCCAGTAAAGGGGGCCCATCTGTTAGTATTAAGCACTATGGCTCATGTGTCTTTACAACTATATGTAGCTTTTGTGCTTATGGCCAATCTAATTTCTAATATAGGAAGAACCTATCACCTTCACAGAAGATCACCAATCCCATCTAGACAGGTGTTTGTAATAATTCTGGTGAATGGCCACTTGTATAATACATGTATTACAGATTTACCATTAAAAATGGACATGTGGTGCTTTCATTTCATAATATTAACCCTTTCAGTGCCAAATTTTGGACTGAGTCAACAGCCCAGTGTGTGCCGAAAAAAACTGTTGACCTGGGGTATTCTCTCAGGAACCATAGGTACTGTAATTTAAGGTCTTTTTAAGAGGAATACGAATCTAGGATCCTAATGATGATTCAGATTTCTCTGACTTAAATAGATGGACTTTAGATGTGATTGGCACTGAAAGGGTAACAACTTGAGGATGTGACCACACACAGTGTCTTTCTCAGTAATGTGCAGGCATTGATCAGTCAGGAAAATGAGGACACTGGGCAGGTTGGTTTGATTGCCGAAGCATTTATTGCAAGATTCAACAATTTTTTAGATTGTAGGAATACGCAACCTTCTTTAGTACCCCATTTTGACCACAGAGTGCACCACTGTGACAGCTCTGCCCATGAAATGCGGTCTCATGCACAATAACAGCATTTTATATCCATTAAAGTTTAAACCTTTTTGGTTCAAAGTGATCATTACTCAATGTTCTTACAAATTTCTCTCAGTTAAGTAACCTTTACTAAACCATGGATAGTTGAGGGTTCTCCTCGACTATCCATGACTTAACTAATTAATGTTTGAACATGACTGTGTTATGGTGCCTGGACATCCTCGCACACTGAAAAAGCGACTCAAACATTTAGTTATGGTAAGTGCCACTAGAGGTCCAGTATCCCATTTCTTGGTAAAGTGGCTCAATAAATGCAGTCATCTGGTCATTTTAATATGTCATTTCACTGGCTATTGAAACATATATTTTGGTGTTTCACAGAAGCAATATATTTACTTTTATGACATTTGAGAGTGTCATTATGTCAATCAAAAAGTCTTTGACATATGTTACACGGTTTCCTGTTGTCATTGTTGACTACCGTATCACTCACTGACTCTGAAGTTTTTGACATCTCCACGTATAGTGAGCGTGTAGCCCGAGTTGATAAACACACAGTTTGGCTGGGGATGAGTATGGATTGGCGAAGCCTACTCCCATTCCAGCCGTACGGATTTTGCAATGTAGGCCTTGGTCACACACAAAAGAAAGTATCCAGGAGAAGCTGAAGTTTGTGGGCTGTGTAACCATAGTTACATACATGTGTAATAAATCCCAGCGTACAGTCAGTTTCATGGTCAAATCCCAGGTCCAGTCATGGAGTTATCATACACCCCATGGTCCAAGATAAATCTATTTACTGTAGGCCCTTAGTTGATCAATACCTTCAGGTTGCTTGGAAGGGGGGGGGGATAAAAGGCTGCATATCGACAGCGTCAAATTTTTACATAATAATAAAGCCTGTTGAGTGTTGTATATTCAGTACTAATTAGTTGTATTTCAGATTTAGGCCTACTTCCCTGTACTCCCATTCTTGATGTACGAGTTGTGCATAAAGTATCCATCAATGTAGGCCTAAAACAGATCAAAGCGACTCCTTGCACGGTTCTGTCCCTGTCAGAATGAGGTTCTCCCTTCCCTTCATGGTTCCATATTTTGGGTCAGGCAGTCTGAAAACATGGCCTAATGGTCCAAATGAGCATGCATTTTAAAATATAATAAAGCCTTTGTCAAATACTTCTCTAAAATATCCTCCACTATTGATCGCTATAATTCATAGTCTGGGTTTTGCCATTGCGTCGTGAGCTTGTGAGTCAAATGGGCCAAATGCTGTGCTGCCTCAGTTAACAACTTTCACATCCTTGAGTTTAAAAACATCAAGATTTGGGTGCATTCTGACAGTGATTAGAATTTTGAAGATAATAAGCTGTTACCTTTGTCAACAACTTTTCGAAACTTTAATCTACATGGGGTATTAAAAGTGGTTGCACCTGCTGCTGTTTCTCCTGACTCCAGGCAGGTGAAGCATTGGTAGTCAGAGCAAACAGAGCTGAAGATGCCACATGTGCATAATTTGATTATACCTTTAAATCTTATATATCTTCTGCCTTGCATTTTATGATTCCGTACACACAGAATATGAACCATCCTGGCTATATCAAAATTAATGCAGAGCCCACATCATTTATTCACCAAACCTTTTTGCTGGGTGGGGGTTGGGGGGGTTCATAGGGGTATGCCATATCAAAATAAATGTATGTAAGCCCATTATATATATGTGTTAACTTCATACTCGATAAGACACAGAGCTGGAATCTGTCATAAAGATTGGGATACAGCACCCTGGAGATTGGTAATTTGAGGAGGTGGACCACACTGACCATTGATATTGATTAGCCTTGTGTTGCTTCAGTCTTCATACCTGTAAAACATTTAGTCTGACTGACATATTTTTTCATAAAATGTAGGCAACGTTTGTATTTGAAAGAGATTTAATACAGGGCCAGAATTTTGCAACATTTTGCGAGAGTCTATTTTGATTTTTGTCAATTAGTTTTCTTTTTAAAGAAAGACAAGTTTAGGAGAATCTTTTCAAGAATGGATTCTCGGATTCTTGCCAAAATTCTGGCCCTGTAATATGTACTATATGTGAAAAATAATGCCTATGACATTTTTTCTGGATTATTTAGGACAAAAGTTGAGCAGTTTACGGCCTATTATTCACATTGAAACCACCCTGATAGACCGGCTATCAGAGCCAATCGGGAGCCCAGTGGGGCGGCTTTGTTTTCTTGCTAATTATCACCTTTGTTGACTGAAAAATTTACTTATCAAAATACAGACTTTCAATCTCCAAGTACACAAATAATGCTTTAATCAGCAAACATTATGTGAATTACCTTTACTGGGTAACATTGGACACAAATTACGATTTTTAGAATAATTTTTCACTGTAGTGATGCCACTCGCTTGACCAATGTCCAGGCAAGACTGTGTTCAGTTTGTTTATCTGCTGATTATCATAAATGCTGAATTAATTTTAAAAGGTGCTTATGGGGTTCAAATCTGGCCAGAAAGCCTCATGGACATTACACGTAATGGATGATTTTTGTACCTACCGTAGGGATGGTCTGACAAAGGAGGGACTACTAGTAGGCTAGCTGTGTTGAATTGTAGTGTTGCCAGTGTCATTACTTTTGCACGGGATTTAGTTATTTGGTCCATCTACGTAATAATAATAATACTGTGGCTCTCCATGTGTCTGCTGCGGTCCTGTGTCACTGTGTGACACAGGTGGCCTGTTTAAAGAAAAAACTAATGAAGCGGGGGAAACCATGGTGTTCCTTACTAGCTTGCCTTGCCATGCTCTCCAGGACCAGAGCTTGGGCAAAGGGTCCGTCCACCATCCACTCTCTCACAGTGTGGTGGGCCCCTGGTCCTGGGTATATCCCGCTACACTCATTGGTTGTACATTCTTAAAAAAAAAAAAAAAACTTCCCTCACACACCCTATCCCACCTCTAAGGCTCAGGCTTTTCCCATGGGAGCCCTTATAAGGGCTACCACCATTCCCTTCCCTCCCTGCACTCTGAGATTCTAATTTAACCTGTTGCCATCTAACTCTATTATTTCATTCCTTTTCTCCCAGCATCCTACCAGGTAGTCCTGTAAATTTTTATTACCTTTCCTACCTCCCAGAAAGCCACCTTTCAAACCTAAAACCCATGCTACACATTCCTCTTCCTTTAAACACCGAACCTTTTCTAAACCGTTGTAATTGTAATCTTTCTTGTGTTACCTTCTGAAAAAATCTTCCCTCCTCTCTCTATATGCGTCACACCACAACAGCCAGTGATCCACAGTCTCATCTGCCTCTTGTCTACACATCCTACACGTTCCATTACTACCTGTTGTCCACTTCTGTTTGCTCTTTTCTAGATTGATTACTCATGCCCTACTTTGAAAAAGAAGCTTGGATCCCTTCCCTCCATCCCAACACACACCTTTCTTTTGCCTTTTCTAATGCTTATATGCTTTCAATGTACTTTTTTCCGTGACTCCTCTTTTCCAGTCCTCTTTCCAACCCTGTTTAACAGTCTAACCTATATATACTTTCCAGTCATCCCTCTCATCATGTCCTTATAATTCATATCTGTCTGCTAACTTGTCTATGTATTTGACCCATCTTGTTTTTTCCTTGACTACCTCATTGTAAACTTTCAGCATCACCTGTCTTCACTTACTGCTTGTAGATACCCCCATTACTTTAACTTAGCTTTAGCAATCTTATCTGTGATTTTATTCCATCCTAACTCGCCTAGGACTGCTTCTGTTGCTGTACATGGTGGTGATCCCAGTACCCATTTCCCCATCTTATTGTGTGCTTTCTCCATTCCCTAGATATCTCCATCACTTACTGAAATCACATCTAAGCCGTATATCATCCCTGGTATTGCAACTCTATCCCATAATACCCTTGCTGTGTATGCTCTGTTGAAACCGTTCAGTGCAGTAGCTTTAATCATTCCTTTTGTACAATTCACTTTCTGTTAATCTTCTCCACCTGATACCTGAACATGCCTTTACCCATTGCTTTTATCTTAACATCTAGGTATTCATACTCATCAACGTCCCCAGTTTCAATTAGCTGTTCCCTACCTTCTGGAATTTTGAACTGTCCAATTCTCCATTTTTTATTTGCATCTGGTTTCTTCCCAAGAGTCATCACTTTACTCTTATCCTTACTAAATTCTAACCTCCATTTATTCCCGTATTCCCCAGCTATGTTCAGCATCTCTTGTAGTTCTATCTGGGACTCTGCCATGAGCACTATGTCTTCTGCAAAAAATGGACCTGGGATTTTTAGACCACTTACCCTTATTCCCTTATCACACTCCATCAACTGATCTCCCAACTCCTTAACATACAGAGTGAACAAAATTGGGGACAGCACACTTTCCTGCTTCAGGCCTATATCCAGACCTGCATTCTCTACTTCTGCCCTTCCTAAGGAAAGTGTACAGTCTACATCTGTACAGAGTGCTTTCAGAATTTCAGAAAAATTTCCACCAAATCCCAGTCCACTTAGTTTTTCCCATAGGACATCTCTCCATACCCTGTCATACACTTTCCTCACATCTAAGAAACCCATGAAGACTTTCTTCCGCTTTTGTCTTGCCAGTTCTAACACCTGGGTCAATGTGAAGATGTGGTCACCTGCCCATCTGCCTGGTATGAATCCATTCTGAATTTCCCCCAGACCCCCAGAAGACCAAGCCTTTCAACTATTCTACTTAGTCTCTGGTACATTTTCTACTGAATATTTTGCCCACATTTGATGAAATCGCAATGCCCCTGCACTGGTCCAATTGGCTTCATGGTCCCTTCTTTGGAATATACGAAATCCTAAGTCTATTCCATTCCTTTGGTACTTGTCTTTTTTCAGTGACCCTATTAAAAAGCAACTGTAAACTATCTTCAATTTCTTCTGGTCCTGGAGCTTTGCATACATTACTATGTTTTAAAAAGTCCAAGATGTACGTCATCTCAAAACAAGTCTAAAGAAAATTAAAATTCTCATTTGAGATTGCATCATGTAAGGCCCATTTTTTTGTTTTTTTTGTTTTTGTTTTAAGTTCTACAGGGGAGTGTGTGTGTGGGGGGGGGGAGGGTTTACCTCCCTGCCTTATCCACTCCACCCCTGCCCATTTTGCAGGATTGACTCGGACGCTTTGCACCCCTGTAAAATCTCGATTGTTTTTTTATTCTGAAAAAAATTACATGTTAAATTCCCATACACGGGTTAGAGTGCATCTGAAACTTGGGGCTAAGAGCTTATAGGCATATCCCTCATGGACAGCTAGTTAAATGGTTCTGGTTAAGCCTACTCTCAACTGCCAAGTGTTTGTATAAATGTGTACAAAGACCCTCCGGCCACAGGTTCAGTTTCCCAATGGAGAATGAGCTTAGCCTGGATGAAGGATACCTGAATGCCTTGAACCATGTCCCCAGTAAAGTGTAAAATAAACTGGTGTGATGAAGCACAGAGGACTGCAATTCACACCACTAGCACACTATATAAGGGGAGATATTTCTACAGCATAGACTTCTTGTGTCTCTCTCTTTTTTCTTTGTTTGTTTGTTTTTGGTTTTATTTTTTGTTGTTGTTTTGTTGTTGTTTTTTTGTTGTTTTTTTTAAATAAATAATATATCATGATTCTTTTAAATGCTACTTTTATATTCTTTTATCCTTCTTGATACACATTTTCACCACATAAACATGACAGCTTAGTGTACTGCAAAATTTGTCTCACAATATGATGATGGTCACAGTTGAGACTATTTTCATACCAAAGGATATGTCAAATTTTCATAGTTTATATGCAGTACACACTCAGATACATTCTATTCAACTTGCAGTTCAGTGTTGCTTTTGCATTGGGATACCTTTGATGCCTCTACTGCCTGTGAAACTACTAGAAACCTCCAGGTATTATATGTATTGATCACACCAGATGGCTGTGTGTATGTTTTGCTTAGTATTAACTTCATACTTCCTCTTTCCTGTACATATCAGAGGATGAAAATGTAGAGAGATAGACTAGAGCATCCTGTGTCACGACTTTTCATTTACATAAACCTTTTTTCAACAAACAAAAATCTCCATAGCTAACACCTCCCAGGACATTTAAATTTGACTCTGTGCCAAAAATATACATTGACAGAACAGAACATGTTTCAGTTTTGCATATCTATGTACAGGATGTCCAACTTTAGTGTGCAGGTGTTTGAAAGACTCATTTTATAGTGTTTGTCTTGGATGCAAAAAGGATGCAAAGGATGAAAAGAAAGCATACCCTAAAAGGTGCCAAATCCTTTTTTTTTTTTTAAATCCACCATTTCTTTACTAAAAGTTAAACAGAAAGAAAGAAAGAAAGCACTCTGACACCTTTTTACTTTCTTTCTTTCTTTCTTTCTTTCTTTCTTTCTTTCTTTCTTTCTTTCTTTCTTTCTTTCTTTCTTTCTCTCTCTCTTTCCCTCCCCCCCTCTCTCTCTCTCTCTCTCTCTCTCTCTCTCTCTCTCTCTCTCTCTCTCTCTCTCTCTCTCTCTCTCTCTCTCTCTCTCTCTCTCTCTCTCTCTCTCTCTCTCTCTCTCTCTCTCTCTCTCTCTCTCTCTCTCTCTCTCTCTCTCTCTCTCTCTCTCTCTCTCTCTCTCTCTCTCTTAGTGGTCTTGTCCCAGAATAAATCAGATCTGAAGGAAAATGAACATGTAATGTCACATAGGGGTGAGTGCCTCATTGTATAGTGGGGAAACAATTCTCTGCAGGATTTTTTTGTTTAACTTTTAGTAAAGAAATGGTGGATTTAAAAAATAAATATCTCCCCTTATATAGTGTGCTAGTGGTGTGAATTGCAGTCCTCAGTGCTTCATCACACCAGTTTATTTTACACTTTACTGGGGACATGGCTCAGGACATTCAGGTATCCAACATTCAGGCCAAGCTCATTCTCCACTGGGAAACTGATCCTGTGACTGGAGGATCTTATGATTGGATACTTTTTGGGGAGATTTATGTGTGTGAATGTCAGACGTAGTTGTATTTTGTATTATCTATCATCATGGTATTGTTTATACTATGTACTCAGGAATGGAATAAATAAATCAGTCAATGGTGTGCATGCTTAGTTTGTAAACCGTGGCTGTGTTTTTGAACTACCTGACCCAAAACAGGGAACCAATAAGGGATAAATTAACTATGCTGGCAGAGGATCCCCTAGCTAGAGCACATGATAGTTCCAGAATTTAAAATGCATCTCTTTTTCAAGGATTTTTCTACATCTGAAAAATATGATATAACCTAGATTGTGTTTCAAGAAGGCCAGTTATTACTATTTTATTAAAACCTCCATTACTGGAGAACACAATATACATAAATCATATATCGAGATCAGGGCATCCATCAAAATCATATCACAAAATTTGGATGACATAGGTAAAGTTCAACCAGCATTTATAAAAAAGATAAAAACAAATCAAATGTAACCATTGACAGAGATAAAATATACGAATATATTAATGCATCGAAAAAACTACTGCATTGTTACTTACAGTGCCATGTGTGGCGGGTGGTACCAGGCTATATGGGCGCACGGAGAACAATGCGAAAAAATCCAAAATTTGGAAAAATAATCCGTAAATTAAAAATTGACAATTAGCAGACGACATTTAGATGTTAGCGAGAAAAAGCATCATTAGGGTGGAATGAGTAAAGTAAATTACTATGATGGGACCTATTACTTAGTCCCATAAAATGTTTGACCAAGGTGCCCTGTCTACTCCAATACTGTACCCATCTTTCATCCAATACTGTTGATGACAACATTCATGCAAAAAACAAAAAAAATTCCTGAAACGATGCCGAGATTCTATGAAATACACCATAATTTAAGATTTCATGAAAATTGAGCCATTAAAACACCCCTAATTTACAATTTTGAGGACCGCGCTGAGGCTCAAAATTGACACCTTTTCCGGAAATTTTGAACAAGTGTACATATTTTGTGTAGAGTGGCGGGTGCCAGGACTGGACCTTTCAGGTCCTCCCTACATTGTCACTAAACGAGTCTTGATTAATTAACCCTTCCACCTTGTACTTACTGGAAATCGTTTTTATTAGCTCTTCTGACCAAAGGTCGCAGAGTTTATGAGACCGCTCATTTCTGTCCGTCTTGAAACTTTTGCTCGTTAGCACAATACCGCCCACAGTTTTCAAGTTACCCCAATATAACTTTCAGGACTTACAGGGTGTATGAAAATCTCGGTTGCTTTCAATATTGGAGGCGCCACCTATATTATATGTAATATAGGGGTCAAAATGTGAAAATCTTGTGAACACTATAGCATCTTTAATTTTTGGCGGATCTTCACCAAATTTGGTGGGATTGTGGGGGAGGTCAAAGTATAAGTTTCTAGTGATACTACTGGCACCACCTATAATTTGACAGAAATTATGAGCCAAAATGTGTTTTAAGATGTAAAATTTCATATTTGGAAAAGTAATTGGACTTGCCAAATTTATATGATACAGTGAAAACTCATTATAATGACACCATCTGTTCCCAAAGAAATGTGTCGGATAACTGAATCTGTCAGACAAATGAGTCAAGCAACAAAGAAAATAAACCTTTTCCCATGAAAATTTGTGTCATTATATTGAATATGTCGGATATCTGAGTGTCGTTATAATGAGGTTTCATTGTATATAGACCATGGCCAAAGGTAGAATGTTATGTAGTATCAGTGACCTTTGACCTTGACATAATATTTTTGTTAGGTCACCATGTTTGTAAAGTTGAAAAGATGATTTTGTAATGGCCGGGTGTACCTTGGACATCAATGGCAAAGAGAATTGAGCCTCCAGATCAAAATTGCACTCGAGTACATAATACATAAAACTGGTGACCTGCTTTTGGGGTCACTGTGACCCAGTAATTATGGAGTTTGGCACTTGTCCAAGTTTATTGTTTTTTTATTCAATAACTCGAAAAGTTATTACCCAATTTGAACATAACAATTTTTTAATCGGAATTGAAGGTCAAATGGCCAGTTTGAATATTGGGGTCATCTTGTGAATGCTCTGCACCCCACAATTCTTGAGATAGGCCCATATAACATTAAGAAGTTACAAAGTGCATGAAAATCTTTGTCGACATCAATGTTGGTGGCACCACCTGTAGTATTATGTAATATATAGGTAAAATGTGAAAATCTTGTGACAGCGATACCATCCATAGTTTTTAAGTCAGTCCAATATAACTTTCAGGACTTACAGGGTGTATAAAAATCGAAATCCCTTTGGATATTGGTGGCGCCACCTACAATATTATGCAATATAGGGATCAAAATGTGAAAATCTTGTGAACGCTGTAGCATCTGTAATTTTTGGTGGATCTTCACGGAATTTGGTCTGATTGTGGGGGAGGTCAAAATCTAACTTGCTAATGATACTGGTGGTGTCACCTATTATCTGAGGGAAATTATGAGCCAAAATGTGTTAAAGATATATAATTCCATATTTAGAAAAGTAATTGCATTAGACTTGCCACATTTGCAGTATAGATGGACCATGTCCATTGCTCAAATGTTATATACTGGCAGTGACCTTGACCTTTTTTATGAGGTCACCATGCCTGTAAAGTTGAAAGAGGTGATTTTGTAATGACAGGGTGTAGCTTGGACATCAATGGCAATGTGGGGACAGCACCAGGCCCATGGGTCTCTTGTATTACATAAACTGGGTGACCTTGATCTTCTGTTCCAAGGTCACTGAGGACATAAAACGAAAGAGTCACTCATTGTGTCTTGGCACATGCAACAGTATCCATCACAGGAATTTCACAAATAAGCTATGATTACATGTGGAGCAAAGTGCCATCTGGTGGACAAATGTGACACTAAGATCACAAGCTTTGTATGTTCAGAAGCCACTTGAGGACTTGCAACTTTGAAATGAAGGTAAAGGTGCAATACAGCCACGGTGTCATCGGAGCATTAGGCCCATTGGCATCTTGTTTTGTTAATTTTGATCTTGAGCAATCTTGAAGGATTAAACTGACACATTGGCTAATATCTTGGTAATATTAAACTTTTGGTCACGTAGTGGTAAGCACTAGTGCAATACATATAATAGGGCGGTAAGGTCTGGATTTGCAGAACCAGCAAATTCCAGTTAGCAGAGCACAAGATAATCATAATCTTCTTATCTAATATTGTTCTCATGTGCACACAATAGTGCCCCCTAGTGTGAAGTTTTATTTATTTTATTTTGTTTTTTGTTTGTTTGTTTGTTTGTTTGTTTGTTTGTATTTTTTGTTTGTTTGTTTTTTTTTTGGGGGGGGGGGGATTGGTAGCCTAATGGCTTCAAAGCAGTGAGTAAATGACTTCACATATGTGAGAAATTTTAACATGGTTATCACATTGTCAGCAGATTATTTTATGTAGTGTCTCTCTTTTGGGAGACCACCCCAAGAGCTGGCTTAAAAGTGGTCACATAAAGTAGATGGTCTCTCATTTGAGGTCAGGTAACATGGAGAAGATATAGCTAGTGATCTGTGACCTTAGCCAGTGGCCTTGAAAAGAGCACATACAGATCATGTTAGCAATAGGTGGCTTGACACATACCATGTACACAATCTATGTACAACCAGCATCATCACTGAACTAGGACTAACATTTTAAGAAATGTCTTACTTCAGTTATTATAAAAAGGAAGTCGGTCTCTGTTGTTGTCATTGGCATGTAACAGCGAGGTTGTTGGTAGGCATTTTTCATGAAGTCGCGATAGCGACGTCATGACAAAAATGCCTACCAACAACTGCGTTGTTACATGCCATTGACAACAACAGAGACAGACTTCATTTTTTATATTTATATTCATATTAACATTAATACTAGAACTAAATTTGTCATAAATATTTGTGCGTTAAAGTTTTGAGGGCCAATGGCAATGCAAAGGACCTTTTGTTTGTCAGTGGGAGGAGCTAGACCCCCTAGTATGGGTGTGGCTAGCCGCTTGTTACGTAGCAAAGTAGGCACTGGCACATGCCATGCTGTACATGATGTTACCATCGACTGATGAAAACAAAATTTGTCCCTATTCTTTCAATGCTAAGAAAAACTCCGAATGTAAATATTGTGGTTTAATTTTCCCTAATTTCCGTGCCATAATTAAAGTGTTACCAATGGTTGCTATGTCAGTGTAGTGTTTCCCAAACAGGCATCTATTGTTTTTGGCAACAAGCAAAAATGAAAAGTACAGGTGTCAGAGTACTAATTAACAAAGAAAAGCCTTTGCAGGAGAATAGGTGCAACAAATCTCAACATGTCACAAGGATTGCATAGAATGCTGTCTCAAAGGAGGGTCCACGCCCTTCCTACTTCCTCATGTAGGGGAGATGCTGCTTCGCTGGCATCACTTTTAACTGCAAGTACCCCATGGTGACTCAGCCATGCTTGAGTATTTCACAGCCACCTACGCGTCAGAATGATTCTGTCACTTTTCTTTCCTCAAACACTGTATACGAGGAAAATTATCTCGAATTGACTGTTTCATTGCCTGGTATTAATTAAGTCAGCTGCTTTCGTTGGCATTCTTTGGGTGCAGTGTGTGAAAAGTGTGGCGAGGAAAGCTGTTGACCCAAAGCATTCTGGTGTTCTCTGCATCGTTTAGCTGCTACTTTAATGATGGGTTGGTTTACAACAAAATATGAATGTGGTGTCATTATGTACAATCAGGGCACATGGACTTCTTTCAACAGTCGGCCATGAAGGAGTTACTCGCAAACTTAGTGTCCCCTTTCAAGAACATTTGCATGTGTTATTTTTAGACCAGGTTGATATTTCACCAGCCAAGGAGATACTGAGCTCTCTGCTACCAAGCTTATGCAATTGAATAATGACTGACATTATTAAGGTAGTGCGATACAAATCAGCATGGAAAACTTTACAGCCCTGTAACACTAAAGCTGTTCACATAAACATAGTAAAAGTATACATTTTTGGATTTTTCTCGCTTTGTACTATATGTAGGGTCAAAAAATCGGGACAATACTAATTGTAATTGTTGAATAAACAAACCATGAAGAAGAGCACGTCTTTTATCTCAGACCCCAGCGCTCTTGGTTAATAACTTTTTTAATGTATACAACAAACTTGTGACAAGTTTGCCATTTTATTGGCAATGTATCAAAATTCAAAACTAAGTGTCCTTTTATTTGGCTGTATGTATTTTATTTGCATGAGTGTAGGCATTCAAACACGGTGGCATCATTTAATCAGCTGAATGCATTGAGCATTGACATTCTATATAAGGTTAAAAAACAACTAGTTGGCGCAGAGAAAAATAAAAGGATCTTTTAAACTCCACACAATTACCTTACCAACCCCGTTTATTTGAAGGAAATCTGCCTGTAAGTTTTTGCGAAATAAATTTAACAAGTTCGAGTAGACGACCTTTCATCTTTGTTCAGGAATGGCAATCAAAGATCACTCGTCATGTTTTAACGGGGGTCTGAGAACAATAACTCACGCAATTTTACTCAAACACTCATGGAGTTTTGCATAGTAAGAGTTCAGAGTATGTTTGAACAAACATGATAACTGTCACTCATGTTGTTTACTTCTGAAGAACTTAATCGCATTGTTTATTTGCTATTTGCGATTAGATCACAAAACATGGCTTCCCTGTCAAGCGTATACCGCTTTGCTACGCTTCATTTTGATTGGCCAATCGTGGTGACATGAGATGCCAATCATCGTCGTGTGGCCTCTGCTTGACGATGGCGCACTACATTTCAATAGCATTGATATCACAGCTTACTTGCCGCAGTTTTGAAGGCTTTGTTAAAAAGAAAAAAAAATCACAACTTATCTTCAAAGCATGACGAGTGTTTTATATGATGAGGGGCTCCATGGGTTTTTTGTAAGTGCTCTATATAAGTGTACTGTTCAACATGGTAAGGTTTCATAAGGTAGGCTCCTACTACCTATATATGGTACATGTACTTTCAAAGGATCAAATAAAACGGGATATTTTGTCGCAAGAAGTAAGCTGTACCTTTACTTACCAACAACAAATACAACGATATCTAATTACTATGTATATTTGATCAAATTGCCACCCGATTAGTCAGGCTAATTGATAGTTTTGGGACCGGGTTAGCGAGTCGGACCCCACTATAAATCTGAAGTGTACATACCCAAGTTCAGTCATTCTGTTCACCAGAATCTTTTCTTGCGTCAGTCGTAGCATCTGTTGCTGGCTGCATCACTGATTTTTCCATCTTAACTTTAGGTATTTTGAGACTGATTGTGCTAGTTTAGCAATACAAGTGCTGATGAACGTACAAAGATAAGACCACCAATGCAATGACCAAGTCGCAAGTGCGGGTTCTGAGCTCACAAGAACTTCAAATACAATTTCGACATGGGCTTTAATTTTTCTGTTGAATTTAAATGTAATGAGAACTTGTGCGTGAATTATTAAATCTGATTAGAACTATTGGTTTCTTTGGGTGAGAAAACAATCGCTGCCACTTCGGTGATGAAAGACGGCGTTGAAACAGCAATGCCTTTGAAGTAGGATTAGGACGTACAGTCATGTCATGATCTCGGCTGACTGTACGGCCTGTCTTCAACACTTTTCTTCGGATTAAATGTTAAAAACTCAAGATAGCATAAAGAAGAAAACAAAGTACATGTAACAAGAGCGACCTAATGCATAAAATGTATGACCATATGGCTTGGGAACCACGGCTCTAATGCATCAGTGTCATCGCTAGAGTGAACACAGTGGTGGCCATTTTTAAACAAGCTGTTGCCACGACCGGTCATGTGACCACTTTCTCAAGCCCATCCCCTTCACACTAACAACAAGCATGGTCGGCGTGACTGTCAACGCTCAGCAAGATGCTCTACTAAATACCCCCATTTTTCTCTGTTTTGCAATTTCAGCAGAAGTTGGTTTTTACATGACAGAGACATAACATATTCATCCATACAAATATCAAAAAATATTTTTTTGGCCGAAATTTCGGGTGATTTGTATCTCACTACCTTAAGTTAACACTATCTAGAGGGCTTGCAACCTACAATAGCCAATTTCCATTCAGTGCCGGGTTACTCCTTACAAGGCAAAATGCATTAGGCAGTGTATCTGGTAATAAACTGTGCCTCGACTCCATTGTCATTGCTCTTTGGAATATGACAGATAGATGGCCTGAAAATATTGACAAAGGTTTAATCACTGGTGTCGTGTTCATCGACCTGTGGAAGGCATTTGGCACTGTTGGTATTACTATCCTGTTGCCACATAAACTAACTGTGTTTGGTTTGAGAACTATCAAACATGATTGGTTCAGAAGTTATCTGAAAGATTGCACCCAGTCTGTTGCAATCAGAGGCTAGACTTAAAAACCTGCACCAGTGCCAATGGAGGTACCCCAAAGGTCAATATTGGGACCCTTCTTATTCTTATAACATGTAAATGACTTGCCAAAAGTGAAAGCTAATTGTTTATCATCCATTCAAGCTCAGGACACAGAAACTGAATATGGGTATGATCCCAAAAATCGTAGAACATTGGAAAAAACACTAAATGATGATCCTCGGAATTTGAAAGAATACTTTGATGACAATGGATGTAGTGTGAATGTTGAAAAATGTGAGTGGATACTCATAGGTACTTATCAACTTATTACTCCACCTCTCAATATAAAAACCTGAAAATCAGGTCACCCATGCAAAATAGCTGGGAATGTTTATTGGTCAACACCTACATTGGAACAAATATATTAAGCTAATGCTAAAGAAAACATCATATAAAATCGGAATACTCCAGTCATTGAGAAATGTTGTGTACATAGATACTTTAAAATTGCTTTATGATGCCATTGTGCTAAGTAACATGGACTATGCCAATGTCATAGGCCAATGTCATATGCCAATGTCATATACCAATGCGTCAAAGACTCGTCTGGATAGGTTGCCAAAAATGCAGGACAGAGCAGCCAGACTAATAACGCTGTCTAGTAAAAGAACAAGTAGAAATGATTTCTTGCGTTGACTAGGCTTGCTATCACTGCAAAATAGATGCAAAACCCACAAATGCATCATGGTGTTCAAATGCAAAAACAATTTAACCTTGCAGTATCTAAGTAACATGTTTGAAACAAACAACACATATCACAGGTACAATATAAGGCATGCTGATGACCTCTGTACCAAAACGAAAACAAAAACAAAAAACACACAATATTTTTAGTAATATCGGTATTAGTAAGTATACTTATCTCTCGATCACAATTTCCATGGACCTTTGTGGCTGGGACTTACGCCCATGAAATTTGGTTGAGTTCACTCACTTGATTCCTGAAAACCTGACAGTCCCATGGCACCATCTCTTGGTTCCTTTGGAACTGGTGGTGCCTCCCAGAGCACATGCTCCCTGTATCGTCCTTCCTCTTTTGAAGAGTGGTCAATTGACAGAGGAAGTGGGGTGGTCGGGTAGGCTACTCTGGTGGTCAAGAGGTAAGTATACTTACTAATACCAATATTACTAAAAATATCGTGTATTAGTTACGTAACGTTACCATCAGTCGGAGTGAGGAAGTCACGTCTGAAAGGAAAACCTCAGATGTCCATGGATTTGAGGCCGCCAACAGCAGAGTCCAGTCAAAACCACAAACCCTCCTTACCAACGAGCATGGGACCTCGCTGAACCCCCAGGAATTCACCCACCAACATGATAGCTGTCTGCTTCATGGGTAGACGCTATTTATTTATGGTCCATCAGACCTGGAGATCTAACAGGACCTAGCCACAAAACTGGCAGGTCCCAGGGGGCTGGTGTATGGTTGCTAAGGGCAGTGGACACCTGTGTCAGCCGGCAACAGGCCAGGAGGTTGGGACAAACTGCCTGATATGGGTCCGAGATTAGGTCAACTTAACGCAATGCCACAGGCCCACTAAGAAGTGTGCTGACCGATAGGCTGTGTCAGATCATCCGCGAGAGTACTAAAGCGTAATTGCTGATGCTACTCAGATGGGATCCGGAAGGCCTAACAGATGAGTATTGGTACCTAAGCAAAGGAGCCTGTGATGCCCGCAAAGCCTATGTGCCCTCCTCTATCATTATCATTTCATATCATCTTGCAAGTAGTCCTCGGCTAAGGTCGTAGACAAGCACCAGTGGCAAGCCTGCAGAATGTCAACAACTGCAACATTGTGCAGGGCGCACCAGGAGGCATTAAAGGCACGCACCTAGTGATCTCTGGCTGAGACAAGCTGCAAGGCACCAGGCCTTTCCAGTGAGATGTCATTGGCCTGAAGGATAGTCTGCCTAATCCATGAAGAAATCGTTTTCTGCAAACTTGCTCCTTACCCCAGTTACTTAAGGCTAGGAAGAGGGCTGACCTCTGTCCCCTGAGTCCATGCATGCATGAAAGGTACCATCGAAGGGCTCTCACGGGACACCACACTTTTTCCTTGAGGGGAAGATTGGTATCCATAACACAGACTGTAAAATCCTTGAAGGCCGTGGCCAGATCTCGAGCGATTTGGTTCTTTGCAAGGAGGCTTCAGGGTCACCAGGAAGTGGTCAGGCAACCATTGGAGTTAGTCATGATCTAGCTTCTCCAACCCCCCAAGGGAGTGTTAACAGAAAAAAAGTTTTCCACATCCAGTACTTGAGGTGTACCCACTTGGGTTTCTCAAGGCACTCAAAGGGCCAATTCCTCAACATGACTAGATGCAGCGGCAGGTCCCACCTGTCTTGATGCCGGTCTGTCAGTGTGAAAGGGCATGATGAGGGCAGACAGGAATTGCTCCCAATGTGAATGTCCAAGACATTTGCTAGGGTTGAAGAAATGGCTGGTCAGAAACTCTCCTCTTTTCTTGAGGTCTTGCATAAGACTTTCCACTGATACAACAGGAAGTCAGCGATGTCAGCAATGTGCGGAGCCCAAGGATGAATTCTAATACTGACGCACCAGTGGGAAAACATGTTCCATCGAGCCGAGTAGATAGTTAGAGAAGAAGATTGAAGCCCTCCTCTGGCAATTCTATCTGAGACTGATTCTGAGAAACCTCAGTGTCACGGATGTGCTGTGAGTTAACTGCTAAATATGCAGGTTGAGCACTTTAGGGATCTTATGGAGCTTGCTTTTCTGTGGTTACATCAGAAGCTTTGGGCCATGCTGGTAATCATAGGCTCGGCGATTAGATCCAGCAGGTCCACTAAGCAATCGCTCTGGGCCACCAAGGGGCGACGAGGATCGCATTGCAATCATGGGACTGAACCTTGCGCAAGTACCCTCAGAAGGATCTGTGGAGGTGGAAAAGAGTATGCCCAAAGGTTGCTCCAGTCCATGGCTCGAGCATCCACTGCTAGGGCCTGGGGGTCCAGGGCAGGTGAGATGTAAACCAACAGTTTCACATTCTTGCGAGCCGTGCACCACAAGTCCGCAAGTGGTGTTCCCCATCTGGCTCAAATGGCCTGAATGACCTGTGGACAGAGCAAGCACTCCGTCCTTACCAGCTGACCTTTCCTCGAGAGTTGATCTGCCAGGACATTTTAATGTCCCAGGATGTGTTTTACATGCGTACGGATGTCACGTTCGGAGCACCATCGAGTGATGCATCCAGCTAACTCCATCAGCTTCTTGGTTTGTGTGTTGAGGAAGGCCACCACAATCCCGTTGTGGCACATTATGATGACATGTTTGTGCTCCACTAGGTCCCGGAGGTGGAGGAGCGCTAAGCGTATCGCCTTCAGTTCCAACCAGTTTATGTGGTGAGATGCAAATTACGCTAGCCAAGGGCCTGACGCTGTCCGGACCAAGAAGACTCCATGTAGATCGAAAGCTGGGCCTGAAAATGTATCAGCATCTATCCCATCATGACATTCTCCCTCATGGTCCACCACAGAAGGTGGGGACGACCCATGCTGAGAATCAGCACCAGGGCCCGGTAGCCCTGGTCCCTTGACCATCTGCCCTGCAGAGTGTGCTGTAAGGGGCAACAGGGAAGAGGATGGAGTGAAACCTGGGAGTCCATCCAGGACAGGGAGCCGAGCAGGGTGAACCATTGTTGTGCTTAGCGGACCTTGCAGCCATTGACTGGGCGCTGCACAGAGTCTAACTGCATGGCAGCGGGCAATCCTGAGACGGTGCGCTCTGGTATACAAGAGTCAGGAGTGCTGATGCTTCCCGGACTTCTTGCCTTTACCAGAGGACTTTCCCTTCCTGGATTGCCGCCAACTCTTTGAAGGGCATCATGTTCCAGAGGGAGCAAGAGCCGAGGGGTGAATAGGTGCATTCTGGGAAGACTTGCACCACTTTGTTGCTGAGGTGGCTAGGGCTGAACAGAGCCCAAAACACAAGCCACAAAGAATTTTTACCAGCATTTGGCTGGTGGCTGGTGCTAATTTTGAACCCTGTAGAACATGCCATCATGAATGGTATCACATGCAAATTTCAGCAAAAATGATTTCTAGTAATGAGAAATTTAAGTAAGAACATTAAAGCAGACAATAATTTACATCCAGGCACTTCTGGGTGATTTGAGCAGGACAGACTTATAATAGAATGGAGTCTACAGCTTCTCTTCCACACAGATGTGTCAAAGTTCCGCCATTAAAAGCTGTTGATATGGACAGTGCTGTCCTGAACAGTCTTCTCAACAGTTCTCATTCAAACTGTTTTGTATGCATTAGGAATTCAACTGAACTCATAACACTTACTTTCATGGCCAAGCTGGTTGACAGTGGCTGGTAATAAACCAGTTCATAGGACTTGGGTTTATTCGATTCACCTTGGGAAGCGCATCCTGCTTTGTTTACATTTTGTCCTCGACCACGCTGGCCGGATTACACGTGGATGGATCAGAAAGTAAAACATAGGATGTGCTTGGATTTAATGAAAAATCAAACTGTCAGCAAACTAAAAATGCACGTTTCACCACTGATGTGATATTTTAGGTAAAAGATTTGCACTGTTCAGCACAATCCATGCTGTCATCACCAGCGTTAGGCGTGGCATCCATTGTAAACATGACGACCTGGCCCAGCCTCGGCCACTTGCTGATTGGACAATCAGGCCAAAAATGAAATGCATAATTAATTAAGGTCTGGAAAAGTTCGGTACAACTCAGTATAAACAGGTCTATTCCAAAGGTCATCTGCTTCATCCATTGGATTACATTTTGTTCTTTTAAATGGAAATTTTGAGGAAGACTTTCCATGGCAGTGTGCCAGTAGTCAACAGTTTGCCAGGAGTTGCCAGGAAAAGTTGCTGACTCAGTCCAATAATATGACCAGTTAAGGGTTACATGTGCATGACCTTTTGAGGATTAAGCAGATAACATTTTATATCGGGGCCCTTCAGTGCATTTTGAGCAGGAAAATGTTAGATGCTGCACAGACAAACACAAACTGCAAACTGTTTCATTTTGGGTGTATAAATTTTGTTTCTTATCTCTTGTTAAAATTTGATAAGATTGTAAATTTAATATTTTTACCTTGCCAAAATAAGTTCTGAAGAACACTTCACAAAATCAAATTTCTGTCTGCCTGGGAAGCAGACTCTAATGTTCTTGTTTATGTATGTTACACTAGTTGTGTTGCACTAGGCCACTTAGCAGGCAGGTCAAGTGCATGCAATTTCAAGAACAAAAATGGCAGGCAGATTTTTTTTGTTGGGGGAGGGGAGGTTTAAACATATTTTTATTGAAGTTATTACATGAACATGTACAATAGATTTGACCAATAATTTCAGTAATCAGGAAAAGGGGCTTAGTCTTATACAAATGCCTCTTGTGAGAATGAAAAGAGGGAAGAGGACAATACGAGACACTGAGGTACATGTACATGTAAGAGATGACAGTGACCTGGATGACACAGACATTGGGGCAAATAGGGTACCACCTGGAATTGTGATGTCACAAAAAATGAGATAGCGGTATATTATTTTAGGAATCAGCCAGTACTAGTCAGTCTTGGGAAATATATTCCTGACAGTGCAAGGAAAATGACAAAGTCATCTTTGACAGAACCTTCAAGAGAGCCATAAAACACTTTGTGGTTTGTTTTTCTTTCTTTCTTTTTTTTTTTTTATTTCATTCTGTTGTTAGCAACTCATATATTTTTGATCTCCTATAAAAACATGTATGATGGTATGTAGCAACACTTGTCACAGTCATCCCAACAAGGTCTTCTGTGTACATGAAGAACAAACGATCAAGATGTGTACACACTCAGTGACTCTGTATCCTGGGAAACACAGGGCTGAACAGCAATTGTTGGTTGTCTGGTATCTTCCAATTATTGCCATGGCAATATTGTTTATATGGTTGTCGGATATCTTCCAATTATTGCCATGGCAATATTGTTTATATGGTTGTCGGATATCTTCCAATTATTGCCATGGCAATATTGTTTATATGGTTGTCGGATATCTTCCAATTATTGCCATGGCAATATTGTTTATATGGTTGTCGGATATCTTCCAATTATTGCCATGGCAATATTGTTTATATGGTTGTCGGATATCTTCCAATTATTGCCATGGCAATATTGTTTATATGGTTGTCGGATATCTTCCAATTTATAGCAACATCGTTGTCTGATATCTTCCAACAACTGCCATAGCAATATTGTGTATATGGTTCTCTGATATCTTCCAAAAATTGCCATAACAATATTATTTATGATGTTGTCTGATAACTTCCAACAATTGACATAGCAGAATTGTTTATATGATGGTTATGTGTCCTCTTTCAATTTCACAGAGAGAGAGAGAGAGAGAGAGAGAGAGAGAGAGAGAGAGAGAGAGAGAGAGAGAGAGAGAGAGAGCGAGAGAGAGAGAGAGAGAGAGAGAGAGAGAGAGAGAGAGAGAGAGAGAGAGAGAGAGAGAGAGAGAGAGAGAGAGAGAGAGAGAGAGAATACAAAATAACAGTTGTAAAATGTTATTATCCATCATCCATCTAACAGTTACTGTGGCAATAGTGTTTTTGGTATAATGTTTCTTGCATCAACAGTGCTGTATAGACAGTATGAATGGGGGACTTAACAGTACTGATAGTGCTAGTGATGGAATCAACAGTACTGGACAGTATAAGTTGGAGAATCAACAGTCCTGTACAGTATGAGTGGGGGAATCAACAGTCTTGTTCAGTATGAGTGGGGAATCAGCAGTACTGTACAGTATGAGTGGGGAATCAACAGTACTGTACAGTATGAATGGGGGAATCAACAGTACTGTACAGTATGAGTAGGGGAATCAAAAGGACTGTACAGTACTAGTGGGGGATCAGTAGTACTGTACAGTACTAATGGAGGAATGGACAATACTCTACAGTGCTAGTGGTGGAAGGGGGCATCCATAGTTGAAAATACAAAAGTAATATAAGTTTTGCTTAAACTTACGATTATGTATTAGGCCTATATGAATAAGTAAAAAACGTATACGTAAATCTTGCATGAAAGTCAGAAGGCTTATAGAGCTTCACATAACATGAATTTGTCTCGTTTTGGTAACTAACAAGCCACGTCATTGATTAAAATGTGCTGCACACACTGGGTGTGCCAGTCCGTATGACCGGCTTGATTCCATATCCATGGATCCCTTGGAACAAATATTCATTCACCCTAGGAACAAATATTTGGAAGTATTTGCTCCCCTTATGAACATTTCTTCTCCAATCATACACTTTGTGCTATCAGTTAAGTTTATTCAAATATTCGTACCCCCTAGGAACAAATAGTTGGGGACCATACACTTTGTATTACATGTATCAGTTAAGTTTATTCCATGCATATGGTATTAACCCTTGGGAATATTTAAGGTGGCACAAACAAGGCTAGGCACTTAGAGGAGTGTTGTCTTCAACCCGCTCTCCTGTTTTGGTTTTTATTTTTAGACCCATAAAACTATACAAATTCATGTTGCTTGGGATCTTTACATTATATATACACCAAGAAAAAAATTTAAAATCCCTGTTTTGGACGAAAAATGGACATTTTACAAAATGGTTCAATTTGGAGATTTTTCTCAGGATTTTCGAAAAATATAGTACTTAAAAACTCGAAAATTTGCAAAATGAAACTTCGTAGTTATGTCCAGGTTCGGTTCCTTCACTTTTTCCATAAACGCAATAAATAAATTGTAATCGATTATTAATTATGATGCTCGTGAAGATGAACACTTCTTCATGTTTAGGGGGCATAAAACTGCCTAAAAAAAAAACATGAGCTAAAGATACCGGGCGAAGGTCGCAACGGCTAGTGGAGGTGGGTCCGACCGGTTTCGTTTCGACTGAAACTCATCAGGGACTGAGGGGGAAATGACGTGACGTCTGTTTATATACCAGAGTACAACTTTTCCGTTGCTACGCAAAACACGGGCTTGTGATTACGTAACACGGAGCTCCGGACTTCGTGTGACAGTGGTTGTCAACGCAAAGTTGAATCCAAATGAAAATTTGAATTACAGTGGACTCAAAAGATTGAGGTTACTGTTGGTGCACTTCAGGGGTCGTTGAGTGCATAAACAGGAATAGTTCGTGGAAAAACAAAGTTCCACTGAAGCCCTGCTGAAGGAGCTTCTGGCTGTGTGACTACACAGTAAACGGATAGTTGTGCATCTTCCCATAGGTAAATACATTAAATATGTCTACCTAGCAGAAAAACATAGGTAAATGAGCTCTGGAACAAAAATTTAGCATAAGACTGAGCAAGGGAGCTCATTTACCCATGATGTTGAGACCGAAGGGCTCTAGTGAGCGCAGTTGGTGCATCCAATGTCTCTCCCTGTCTAGTCGCATAAAAAACATATTCCAAAACGCAAAAAACCAGTCCACTTTCTGCACAAGAATACTGGCCTTTCAAGAAGGGTGGCCTCTGGTGAGAAGGGCCTTATAAGAGGGGGACCACTGTAAAGAGATTTGCAGGCACAGTTAACTACCTGTCTGTTTCTTCCTAGATTACAGGAAATATTGAAGCTTTTGCGTGGATTGACTAGCAAGCGGAAATGTTTGATTGGTGTGAAGAACATAAAATTGTGTTGTGTTTTACATGTATAATTGAGCTGTTAAAAAAGCCCCCTGGGTACAGGTTTACTGTGTATTTACACTGATAGTAGTTGCATAGCAACAGGGAGTTACATCACAGAAACCTATGCTGATGAAACTGAAGGTGTGGGCTTTTATAGTAAAAGTTTACCAGAAGCCTGTAGATGTTAATCAGCATGTGAACTTGAACTAGTTGGCTGGTTAATCACAACAGCCTTTAAACACACACTGAAGTTATGGCAATTTTATGCATTTGTTGAGCATTCTGCATTAATGGAGACTGAAGTCTAAACATGGCCCTTGTACCACTCCAGGGCTGCCAACCATCCCGGCTCGTCCGGGACAGTCCCTTTATCGAGACCCTGTCCCCCCTGTCCAGGTTTTGCTCAAATTTTCCCGGAATTTAAAACAAAAAATAATTCGATGTTAAACCAATATTATTCCAGGTTGCCCTGTTCGAGCGTGTGTGGGCCTACTGTCCTCATTTTTCTGACACTGATTTAAGAAATGTAAACATGTAGCTCATTGGCCAAAAGGCACGAGTGCCAATCAGAAGCTGTGATTTATTACATTGGCCCTTTAAACCACGGGTGAATAGTTCAGTGAAGAAACATGGCAAGCAAAAGGAAACGAAAAGAAAATGATGAAAACAAACTCAAAGGCAAGTGTTATTGTAAGTACGGTCCAGTTTGGGAGGGAGAGACAGAGTCTGACATCAATGACTGGGTCAGTAGAGTTTCCGAGATGTGCCACTTGCCTCAAAGACATTTCAATCAAGTACGGGGGCAAGAGAGACCTTACTGATCAGGCGAAATCTGCAGAATGCCAAACAGCTGTTTGCAAACGACAATCTAGTTGGACAATCAAACAACTTCTGTAGACCAGTTTTGGCACCACGTGTCCCAGATGAAGGGGGTTGATGGTAGATCTCTCTGTGCTCATGATGCACAGATGGCAAAAATCCTGCTTTGTTGACAGTAAAGCAGAATATGGACATTGAATATTTTCACTCTTTCAATGCCAATCATGTCTAAAATCAATCTTCTTAAGTCTGGCAAGTCTGAATTATCATTAGGATCCCAGATTCATGTTCCTTGTAAAAAGACTTTTCATTTCAAGTACTAGTATGCCTATAGTTCCAGAGAGAATGCCTCAGGTTAACAGCTTTTCTTGGCACGCATTGGGCACATTGCGCCCTATGTGTGCCAAGAAAAGCTGTTGACTCAGTCCCCAATTTGTTACTGAAAGAGTTAACTATAAGCCCAGTGATCACGTTTTCAGTGAGGCAAAGTCTGCAGCTTACAATGCATTGGAGAAGAAAAAGTGAATGATAACTTGTTTGTTAGGTGATTCAAGTGAAGTGATGACAGGGTTCTAGTCTTCATACAACTCATACACTGTATACATTTATGTCTGTGTATACAGTTTTGACTTGTTTATAACACAGTGGTGCTATGTAGTCCAGAACTAAATGAGTTTATTGAGAACTTTGAATCTACATTCTTGAATATCTGCATTAAAAGTTGATTTTCAAAGTAAGAAACAGATTAAAATCTCATGAGAATGGACACAAGTATTCTTGGTAAATGTCTGCTGAACAGAATGGACACAGGTATCCTTAGTAAATGTCTGCTGAACAGAATGGACACAGGTATCCTTGGTAAATGTCTCCGGAACAGAATGGACACAGATATTCTTGGTAAATGTCTCCTGAACAGAATGGACACAGGCATCCTTGGTAAATGTCTCCTGAACAGAATGGACACAGGCATCCTTGGTAAATGTCTCCTGAACAGAATGGACACAGATATTCTTGGTAAATGTCTCCTGAACAGAATGGACACAGGTATCCTTGGTAAATGTCTCCTGAACAGAATGGACACAGGTATCCTTGGTAAATGTCTGCTGAACAGAATGGACACAGGTATCCTTGGTAAATGTCTGCTGAACAGAATGGACACAGGTATCCTTGGTAAATGTCTGCTGAACAGAATGGACACAGGTATCCTTGGTAAATGTCTCCTGAACAGAATGGACACAGGTATCCTTGGTAAATGTCTCCTGAACAGAATGGACACAGGTATCCTTGGTAAATGTCTCTGGAACAGGCGCTATGTGTCAACACTTACACTGTGTATTTAGCTCTATGAATTGGATGACAATCTGCAAGTTCTATATTTTCAGTTGAAACAAACTAGATGCATTTGTTTAAGTGACATGGGGTGCTGTTCATGTTCTGTGATTGTCTTTTCTGTGTCCCGAGTGTCCCAAGGAAAGCTGTGACTAGGACTACTTTTTGCTTTAGACTATATGCTTACTGGTATTTGAATGAAAGGTATCTTCATGAGGAATTTTAATATTTTAACCATTATATGTTTAACGGTAATGAGAACACGACAATATATTTGGGCATCAGTATGTTACAAATTAAGACTTGAATGACAAGGACTTAGGAATATTGCAGTGAATTTATACCTGTGTTGTATGACTTTTGATATGACTCGTAATTTGTCCATAACTTGCTGTAAGTTAAACACCATATAGAATACATATTTTGCATTCTTTGTTATTTCTATTAAAACTTTAATTTATGTGTGTAGATATGCATTTTAGCATGTTCATAGCATAGCATTATGCCATTTGTTTACACACATTTTAAGAGGTCAACTGTAGTTCGTTATATTTGTACCTCCCAAGACGTAAATAAACCATACAAAATGATAAGCTGATGAAACTTCATTTATTCACAGTACATTACCTTTTACATCAACTTTATCTCTGATCAATGATTTTTTTTTCTTTTAATATGTCATTATTTTGTTATATAATGTCCTTCATATTTAATATAAAGAGAAACTTAAGAAACCCAAATCTGTAAGCCCAAGTACTGTTTGAACACTATTAAGTCTGATAATCATATTTCATGTATTTTGTACCTTTACGTCATTTACTGTATATGACGTCTTCTATAAGTTTTGTAGTAATGGTCACTGTTATGTTCCCATGTATGTTTCATGTTGTTGCATCCTGTATATTTATCAAACAGTTTTAGAACTCTTTAGTACAAGAGAATTACCATGTTACGTAAATTGTCACAGAATTATATAAAGTGTTCAAGTGAATACAAATAAATATAAAGTCTTTTGGTGTGGTAGAATACATATATAATATCAGTGTTAAGGTAGTTTCTGTATTTTTTCAATATTTAAATTTGTTATACTTTGGTAGGCAAGGTTATATAAAGCCCATCCCACTAGGGGCATGATGATCATGTCATGATAATGAAGATATTTATCCAGGGTATCCAAACATAAAATTTCAAGGCTTGTTTACATTCAGGTTCTGTGTCTGTAAATCTTAAATATAACTGTATACAAATTATTTAAGCAAAACTATGAATCATAAATCCTCTTTAAAACCTGATGGTGTTAAAATGTATGGCAGAATACATGGGTCAAACTATGGTACCACGTTACTGCAGAGCAGCCAGGCCTCAGGTACCAAGAGCAGTCCACCAGTACTAGTTGAACATTGCTGCTTCATGTAATGTTATGAAAAACATTTATGCTGGGTGATGTACAAGTGGGTTGTGGTATCTGGGTGGTGTACAAATAGGTCGTGGTATCTGGGTGATGTACAAGTAGGTTGTGGTATTTGGGTGATGTACAAGTGGGTTGTGGCATCTGGGTGATGTACAAGTGGGTTGTGGCATCTGGGTGATATACACATAGGCTGTGGTATCTGGGTGATGTATAAGTATGATGTGGTATATGAGTGATGTACAAGTAGATTGTGGTATCTGGGTGATGCACAAGTAGGGTGTAGTATTTGGGTGATGTACAAGTAGGTTGTGGTATACATGTATGGGTGATGCATAAGTAGGTTGTGGTACATGGGTGATGTACTAGTAGGTTGTGGTATATGGGTGATGTACAAGTAGGTTGTAGTATTTGGGTGATGTACAAGTAGGTTGTGGTATACATGTATGGGTGATGTACTAGTAGGTTGTGGTATATGGGTGATGTACAAGTAGGTTGTAGTATTTGGGTGATGTACAAGTAGGTTGTGGTATTTGGGTAATGTACTAGTAGGTTGTGGTACTTAGTTCCACTATGTCATGGCTGACTGCTGGAAGGAGCACTTTATGCAGGATTACGTTACAAAGTCAATCATATTATCTAGAAAAGCCATCCCTGTAATAGGACCACTTCTGTTGGGGTAAGAGTAGCCTTGTGTTGGGGTGAGGGTAGCTTTGTGTTGGGGTGAGGGTAGCCTTGTAGGAGGGAATGGGCTGTACCCTGCTGGCTTTTCATCATTAAGATGTCTTCATTGCCAACTAAACAAATCAATCTCTGTTTTTTCTCTACTCTGCTTTGTCAGCCTTAACCGGTTACCCATTATAATTTAGCATGTATATGTAATTTGTCTTTGTATTTTTGTTTCAGTGCATTTAGCGTTCCTGCCAGAACCAGTTTACTCGGGACCAGATCAAGTTGTCTACTTTAGAGGTCAAAATATGGAGGTAAGGCTGAACTCATTTCCCTTGTGAATGTTAAAGCTTAGGTCAGGAACTTTGCTTCAAATGCTGTGAACATCCAGACCTGGTGAGGGAAAGCACAAGGCCTGAGAGCACAATGGGCTGACAGAAATCTACAGTTGTGAGGCAAAATTTGAAAGAATAAAATAATATTATTGCAAATACCCATCATAGTAGATTAGATACAGACCTCTATTTGTTTTCCCATAGACCTACATTATATCCTTTGGTTCATAAAATTTTATAAAATGAGTCAGATATAGTAGATCAGATACAGAATATCTGTTTTTCCCCCATAGACTTACATTATATCCTTTGGGTCATAAAACTGTAGAGTAAATACAGAACTTCCGTTTATTTTCCCATAGACTTGCATTATATTGCTTGGTTCATAAAGCCATTATAAATTGAGTTGTAGTAGATTAGACACAAAACCCCTATTTCCCATAGACTTATATTATACCATTTGACTCATAAAACTGTTGTAAAGTGATTAATAGTTGTGTGTACAGAGCTTCTATCTGTTTTCCCAATGTACTCGCATTACAGTGGTACCTGTTTTAAGAGACCCCTCCAATGAGAGACTGCATATCTTTTTAAGACCGCTCTCTCAGAACACTGTGCTATAATTTCCATGTTATCATACCTCTAATTAAAGAGCACCTGTTTTGAGAGACCACATTTTCACCTGTCCTAAGAGCAATCTCTCAAGACAGGGACCACTGTATAGCCTTTGGCTCATAAAACTTGTAGTCATAGTAGAGTAGATACAGAACACCTATTTATTTGCCCATTGACTTACATTATAGCTTATGGCTTATATAACTGTTGTAAAGTTAATAGAGTAGATACAGAATATGTATTTATTTTCCCATTGATTTACATTATAAACACATTCTAGTCATCTTAAAAGCTATCCTTGTATTGCTTATTTTCACAGATCCACCTTAGCTTCACATGATATCCAGGTTCCCCTGGGGAAAAAATTAAAGACCTACTTTTTGATCTACTGTATTGTCTCTCTTTAGCACCCAGGGCACTTAGGGAAATTGACAGTGAATTTGTCTCAATAACAAAACTTTTTTTGGCATATAACAGGTTAGAAAACAGAAAAATGTTGCTAAAATTGTCTAAAATGGGAGAATTTTCTAAGCCAGAATAGTAAGGGGGTGCTTAAAGGGGCAGGGTGCTAAAAATGTATAATATGGTACGTTTTGGAGGTTGAGCTATATTTGTGTCATCCGTTAAGGCCAGTTGGGATGGAAAAAAGTGCATTTTATGCTGAATTGACAGAGTAGAATTTATATGGTCTTCTATAGTTTGTAAGACCAGGAATTAATCTACTGTCAAGCATTTTGGGAAAGGATATTTGCTTTAAGAAATGGAGAAGAAAGGTTGGCTAACTCTCTGTGGGGGATGCGATGACTGGAGATTGGGGCCAGGATGCTTGAGGGACGCAGGGGGTCTGCAGGGTGTCCAGATGGCAAACTAATCAAGATTACAATGAGAAGACTAGGCAAATGCCAGGACTGCAAGTATGGCCTGTCTGTGTAGCTTAATGCATTGAAAGACTTTGGCTATTTACACTGACCCAGTTCATTCTGACTGAACTCTTGAAAGACGACAACCAAGGAATGCTATGTTTGATTAAAACTTGATTTGTATTTATAACCCACATAACTCTCTGTTATGTCATGGGTTTTACATAACTGTCGTAGATTTTGTCCTTAGAAATAGCAACTGTGAGACTGGTCAGTTGGAATGTATTGGTCCAGGTGTTAATTTGTGCACGTTACTAATGTTTAGTAAAATTCCACAGGGAAGGTGACATGGCAGGGCTGAGGACAGTCCCTGTAGGGAGCATATAATTTATCAACGGAGAATATGTTTGAAAATAAACATAAAAATGGAATGTTCCTCAATATATGCAGAAACTAAAAGAAAAAATAAAGATTGCAAGATAGATATTTCCTGCTGGGGAGCAAAGAAGGAAAATATAAAACATTAAAACATTTTAGTTTTTAATTCATTTCATACCAGTCCCTGATTTTTCCGTACATTTACCTAGATTTAAGATGATAATTACATATTTAAATTCTTCATGAAAAGAGCTTTCATTCAAGTACCAACATGCCTATAGTTATAAGTCAGTGGTTCTGGCACTGCCTGGCAAGTCATGCTGCAGCTGCCTTTGTGGCAGCTGCAGCATGACTTGCCAGGCAGTGCCAGAACCACTGACCAAGGCCTGTCACCATAGTATGGAATGGGTTAAGGGCTATTTTCTGTATACAAGGTGGACAGTTTCTTGTTAGACAAAACATAATACTTGCAAAGGAAAATATTCTTAAATTCATGCCAAATTTTCTTTAATAACATTTTTTCTTTGCTGTTTTAGAATAACTTAGATCTAGAAAAATGTGATTTTGCTTTCTGAAAAATATGCACATTTGTTTCCATAGATTATTCCTTGATTTAAGAAATTATCATGACCGTACTACTGAATACAATATTCTTCTTTGACAAATCTGATACTGAAGTTGTTTTCTATTTTGCGATATTGCTGTGTTTCAGGAGGAGATTGAACGAGACAAGCGGGTTACATGGCTGATAGAGTTCTATGCTGCATGGTCACCCAAGTGTGTCGGTTTTGCACCCATATTTGCCCAGTTATCAGCTAAGTATGTACTAGTATTGATAATGTAAATAATTATCGGTGTGGCACTCACCATACTATATATTACCCAAGTATGTTAGAGAAACTAAACTTAACTCTGGTAGTGCCATGTACCTATATTTTGGTATCCCCTGGTCAACTGCCAGGACCCTATTACATAACATACCGAAAAAAATCGGTATGTGGCAGTTGGGCAGCGTTTCTGAAAAAAGTTGTGGCCTAACCAGGGTTAAGTGGGCCTTGATATCAGACTTGTGTTTGGAGTATTTTGTTGCATTAACACCTCAACTAAAATGGATAATATTCAGTGGCATATGTAATTTCTATCAAATGTTTTGCCCCGTCGACCTTGTTAGTCGATGGGGTATTATTGTCATGTCTGTGCATGCATCTTGTCCATCCGCCACCTTTGCAGATGCAGTAACAGCTGAACAAATTGAGTTACTATCATGAAACGTGGACTGTAGAGGCATCTTATGTAAGCTGGGTTAAATTCAACATTCAATGACCTTAACCTGTTTTCAAGGTCACCAGGGGGTCATAATTTTTTCTTTTTTAGGTGGGGCTCCGTAAGGAGACCCCCTCTCATGTACAATGTACATAGTAGACCTAAAAAGTTCAATATTTGAAAACCAGGAACTATTCCTGTCGTGTTAATAGTCCTGATTTGTGACAAGACTTTATTCTTAACATTTGATATCGGCAAAATAAACAAGACTGATACCTGAAGGGTTTAATAAGAGAAAATACTCTGTCACCACTGGTTACAATTGCTGAAAAAGCCTCGCTGTGAGAATATGTCATCCGGCGAACGCATGTATTCTGGTGCAAACAAGAAACAGATTTTAAAAAGGTGCAAGTTATTTTCTTTCATTTGTGCTCTTAATGGTAACACTGGTATTACTGCTCATTGCTGATGTAAAATGTAGATATTCTTTATCGATCTATGCACATTATCAGGACCTTTCTGTAAAAAGAAGTTCCGTATCTTGCTTGTATTCGTGGGTGAATGTGACCTCAATTCTGTGAACACCGAACTTTTGTCAGCTCAATGAGGCTCTCCGTAGGTTTTTGCATATCCAGACAGTTACCAGTCTGAACACGTCCAAAGATGCATCAGACGGAAAAAATCCATTGAGCATTCGTTACAGTGATCTAAAAAGTCCACGAGAAAATGTAATCAAGTTATCACTTCCCCTTACAAGTCTTGTGCAAGTACGCTGTTTTGGCGCAATAACAATATGTAAGTGCTTTAAAGTTGCATTCCGCGATATTTCATACACGTACCTATCCACGTAATTCATCACTAATCATGCGTCGAAGGACCGTTGTGCCTTTGTTTTGGTCAATAAACATGATATTTTGGCGGGAAGAAAGAGTTTTTACATTCGACCATGCAAGTGTTGTTTATAACGGCATTCGGCCATGCACAACGGTTCTAGGGCAATTCCTCGCTGATGAGAGATATATTTAGAACCAGTTGGCTCTCGCCGGTCACGTGGCGTGCGCTATATTGCGAGAGCAAAGCACAATTGCATGCAGTCTCCACGTGCTTGCAGAGCCGTCTGCGGAGACAAAGTGAAACTGTGAAATACCACTATTTTGTTGGCCGTCAACGAGAATAGAATTTTTCATGTGATTAACTGTGCTTGATCATATTTTAATCATGCATGTTCGTATCGCAAGACTCAATGATAAATGGACGAGTTTGTACGCTCATCGGTGCCTAATGTTGTTTGTTCAAGCCTACGGCCTTCGCATCGTTCGAACTTGAAGTTGAAGACGACGGCATGCAGTCTTACATAATGTTCCGGTGTCAATGACAATGTTTGACACATTTATTGACGCAAAACAGCAAATAAAGCTTTTATATATGGTGTTCATTTTGACGCTAAACTTGTGCATGTTTTTATAAATTCAAGTCGCGATCGTTTTCTATGGACTGTGTTTGTGGTATATATTTTGATAGACATATTTGTTTGCTTTAGATTACATAAGTGTGGAAAACGAGCAAATGAGAACACACATGGTCGCAAACAATAACACATGATTGTCATCTTCACCGTTCACTGCAAATACAGATTCAACTTGGAACATATTGACCTCAAATCTCAGGAAACTAAATTTTTATGCAGTGAAACAAACGTCGTTTCATATTTCAAGATTTGTCTATAATTTGGTATCAGCAGTTCTAGGATGCAGGTACCTCCGTTCCATTGGTTATTAATGTTACAGCAAAGATGGTAGAAAAAGCCCTCCTTCAGGGTCGGTAAGGGGTTTCTTGCACTGGCGTGCTGCTTTTTTTTTTTTTTTTTTTTTAATTTATTTACCGTACTGGCGTACTGGAAGCCGTCTTGTTTTACGTACTTCGTACTATCCAAAATTTTGAAAGATTTTTATTTTCCGTACTGCGTACTCTAGAAGAATAATTACCTGTACCAGCGTACCGACCCCCCCCCCCTTCTCCTTGGTTACAGTGAGCAAAAGACTATCTTCATGCTTATCTGCAGAGAGAGAGAGAGAGAGAGAGAGAGAGAGAGAGAGAGAGAGAGAGAGTTAGTTTTCACCAGGATTCGTCGTGTTTCCTACCAAAAATTTTGTTTTAGGATGTTTGTTTTATTGACGATGCACTGCATTCGTAAGATCTTGTCAATATTATCGTCTGAATAATTTTCCTCGCGCTGTTCCTACCAACTGTACACTATAGTAGATTGTTCCAATGCAACTAAGCAATCATATATTTCGAGTTTGCGTCATGATATGATACATTTGAAATCCTCAGTATTTTTTTTTTTATCGCAAATTACCAAAATAGAAATGCGAGATAAAAAACAAACAAAACAAAACAAATCAAAAACAAAACAAACAAAAAACAAAAACAAAAACAAGAAAAAAAAAAACAAAAACAAAACAAAACAAACAAACAACAAAAAAACAAACAACACACACACACACACACACACACACACAAAACCCCACAGCAGATCTAGAAAGGACCAGATGAAATTCTGAATTACTTGACTAAAATGATTTGTTTGGAAAAAATTGTTGATACCTTAAGTTTATGTACATCAACTTTTGTTCTGCATAGGCCTATGACTTACAAGAAAGAACGATAGATAATTCTGTGCTGGAAGCATGTGCAAAAAAATGGGATGTTATTTAGTTGGACTTGTGTGTGCGTGTTTTCGGAGAATGTATACGGTTGCGACCGATAATAGCAGATAGATATGGCTGAAGCAGTGGCCGAAAGAGTGAGAGAATGAGGCTTCTTTGTATAATAAATTTTATGTTTCGAAACGTACAGTTCCTCATCAAATTTTCATGTCGCATGTGCCATTATACCGAACACAGTGTGACACCCGAGGACCCGTTCAGACCGTTGTGCAGTATACCGTTCTGTCAATGGTGACAACGTTCAAAGCTTGTTCTAATCCATTGCAAATGCATTTGGCTAGTGTGGTACACAGCAATGTGAAATTACAAGTACAATCCTTTTTAATTTTTCAAAATAAATTCGTTATATTGTCGTCGAGAAATGTTGGTAAAATTCTCTGTCGGACGAGGCTCTGAACAACGTATTGCAACTTCCCACACAAGTGGCATGCAGACGAATGTCTGAAGAAAGAAACTCACACATTATACCTTGCACAATCTTATAGAAATACAGAACTGATAAAGTCAAGTTCATGAGAAAATTTTATGGTGCCCCTAGGAAAATTGATGACGAATAGAATAACATAAATCTTTGACATCGTAGACAATAACAGCTTGATAAGTAGCGGAGGTCGCGGGCACGTCTTCCTCGCAATATGTGCAGTCAAGAGCTGCCGATGCAGACAAAATTTTATCTCGAAGTTAGCGGGAAACGTAGATAGTATGCCCATTTGTTTGTTGTTTTTTCTCTCTCTTTGTCTCTGAAGTTGCCGTTGTCTTTACTGATCTTAATTAACGGCACTTTTGTCCCATGAATTTGATTACCTAGCCACTCTCCCCACCCTCCCCCCCCCCCAAAAAAAAAAAAAAGAAAAGAAAAAGAAAAGAAAACTTCATCAAGCTGGAGCGGTTATAATATGATAATGATATTCGGATTCAATCTCGATTGATTACAATCACGACTGATCAAGTATCCATGACGACTTGAATATAACGACTTCAAAGAAATGGGCGGCTCCTGCGATCTTTGATTTTTTTTTTTCCGGCACGTGCGACAACTGGGCACTGCTCTGAACATCAGACCTGTTCAGAATCAGAATGAATGTAGCGACATCATCATCACTTGGACGCCCAAGGCTGACCTTGTCCTTCTTTTACAACCCGCTATCGCTCCATATTTTCAACACCGATGGAAACTGTGTGTGTCTGTCTTATTTTGTCACGCGCAGCTGGGGCACGTTTCTTTTCGCTGTGAGTGGCGTAATTTTCTTGGTCGCACAAGCAGACGAAAAGCCGGCTCAGACGGAAAACATAAGATGTACGCATGCGCGAGATCTGTATGTAAATGACCCAAATGACGTTGTCCAGGAATTCCCTACCGCACTCTGTTTGAATATTGAAGTTCCATTGGTGGAACCCGAAGAAGACGTGAGGATTACTCGGTAGTTTCACAAGTAAGTGTGTGTTTTTCATATTTCGTTGTTTTATATTGTGTATTTTACACGAGCGAAGATGTGTTTGTATAAAATTTGACAGGTTCCCTGCCACTAGCGGTGTCATAGCATCAATGTGGTATCCACGTGGTCATTGCCATGTCGACCATCACATGAACATTAATAAAAAAGTCATTATGGCAATGTCGCTCATCACGAACACATGCTTTTGAATATCAATGCATTGCTCACAAATTAAACTTGATGTGTGTTTTGAAGTCTTATACTGAGTTGTTATTGTATGTCACTTGGTCTGCTTTATTGATTGCGTTCAATTGATTGTGGGATTCTGAGATGAATCAAGATCTAGGTCATGGATCCGAGCGAGAAGTGGATGTTTGTAAACATTGCTATGCTGAGACTGTCGACATTTTCAGTTCACGTTTTGAATGACCTATCACTCAGTGCTGTACTCACTCAACCTTGCGCTCGATAAGGCCACTTTGTTTGATGCTAAAACTATTTTTTCTTCGATTGATATACTGTATAGGGAAACTGTGTGCCAGAACAGTCACGGAGAGATGGGAAAAGTTGTGTTTTAATGGGAGGGAAAATGGCGTCAGTGAAAACTATTATTAAAGCAAAGCAAAACTTATATAATTTAAAAGTTGGTTTGATTCATTTACATGTTGAGCTTTAGATTTGTCACATCGTAATCATTCATAACTTACCTTTTTTGAACGATCTGAATAGAGGTTGAAATGTATGTATGTATGTATGTATGTATGTATATATATGTATCTATGTATGTATGTATATGTATATATATATATATATATATATATATATATATGTATATATATATATATATATATATATATATATATATATATATATATATATATATATATATATATATATATATATATATATATATATATATATATATATATGCATATTTTAAGTGTGATTAAAACCCCATCTTCTGCTGGGATTTTGGTGTGATTTTTACCTCAGCTGACTTGTCAGTCAGCTGACGTTTTTTGAGGGTCCATCGTCCGTCCGTCGTCCACAATTCACATTTTCGACTTCTTCTCAAAAACAGTCAGCCAGATTCACTTCAAACTTGGTGGAGATGTGCCTTGGGTGGGTCTCTACTAAGTTTGTTCAAATGGTCACGGTCGAGTGATTTTTGGATTTTTAATGAATTTTTTTGTCCATTTTTGGGTAAATCTTAAAAAATCTTCTTCTCCGAAACCACTCACTCAATTGCTTTGATATCACACAGGAACACTCTCTGGGACACTTAGTTCTTAATTTGTTCACCAGGTGGCACTGCAATTTTTTCCTAATTTTTTATGAATTTTTGTGTGTTATAGCTATTTTCGACTTCTTCTCCAGAACCATCACTCAGATTAAGCTGAAACTTGGTGGATATGTTCCTTGTAGAAGGGTCAAACAAAGTTGTTCACTATGTGGGAATGCTGCGGATTCCTGATTTTTAAGGATTTTTTCAATTCTGGTACTTGTCGGTCAATGCAGCTTTCCTATTGATTACTATGGAAGTCAATGGGCATTCTAATGCTAATTCATATTTTTGACTTCTTCTCCAAAACCGTCATCCAGATTAACTTCAAACTTGGTGGCAATGTACCTTGGGTGGGTTTCTACCAATTATGTTCACGTGGTCATGCTCCGGTGATTTTTGGATTTTTAGTGATTTTTTTTTTTTTTTTGGACAAATCTTAAAAAATCTTCTTCCCCGAAACTGCTTACCTAAATGCTTTGATGTCACACAGGAAGACATCTAGGGACTCCTTGTTGTTAATTTGTTCACCAGGTGGCGCTGCAGTTTTTTCCAATTTTTTTGTGAATTTTTGTGTGCTATAGTTATTTTCGACTTCTTCTCCAGAACCGTCGCTCAGATTAAGCTTACACTTGGTGGATATGTTCCTAATGGAAGGGCCAAACAAACTTGTTCACTGTGTGGGAATGCTGCGGATTGCTGATTTTTAATGATTTTTTCAAGTCAGCTCCTTTGGGGTAAATGCACCTTTCCTATTGATTACCATGTAAGTCAATGGGCATTCTAATGCTAATTTACATTTTCGAATTCTTATCCAAATCCATCATCCAGATTAACTTCAAACTTAGTGGCAATGTACCTTGGGTGGGTGTCTACCAGGTTTGTTCCAATGGTCATGTTCCAATGAATTTGGATTTTTTTGTGATTTTTTTTTCAAAAATCACTACAAAAGTTTTAATAGGAAAACTTAACATAGGAATTTCTTGTAATGGTCGTAACTTTAATAATATTGACCAGATTTACTTCAAACTTGGTGGGGATGTGCCTTGGGTGGATATTTACCAAGTGTGTTCAAATGGTCAAGCTCTATTGATTTTTGGATTTTTGATGAATTTTGTTGTTTTGGGGGGGGGGGGGGGGCAAACCTTCAAAATTCTTCTCTGAAACCACTCACCCAATTGCTTTGATATCGTACATGGACACTCCCGGGAACACCTAGTTCCCAATATGTTCACCAGGTGGCGCTGCAATTTTTTTTAATGAATTTTTTGTATGGATTTGCTATTTTTCACTTGTTCTCAGAACCATCCCTCAGATTAAGCTGAAATGTGATGGATATATTGTTGTGGAAGGGTCAAACAGTTGTTTACTAGGTGGCACTGCTTTGGATTCCTGATTTTTAAGGATTTTCAATTCGGGTACTTATCGTTCAATGCAGCTTTCCTATTGATTACCATGTAAATCAATGGGCATTCTAATGCTAATTCACAGGACAACTGACACGAAATTTACTGTTTACTTGATATCTTGAGATCTGTTTTGGGTTAGCTACACATGTTTACTATTTTGTATGAAGGTCATGCTGAGACAGTACATGAATGACCTTGACCTCGTTTGTGGGATCACAGTGCAACATACATGAATTTTACTTTTCATTATAACTTGAGAATTACTTGAACTTTGATGTTGCACGTGTGGGTGTTCTTCTATGAAGGTCAGACTTACTCAGAACATGGTGTCCTCGATCCTTTCCAAAGTTCATAGAGCTGCAAGTGTGATGAATGTCAAGATCAGCTGAGGCACGGGCTGTTCACACAGACCTCTTGTTTAAGGTCCATCTTCCTGCATACCCTTGGAATGGAAAATGACAACCTGTATGTATCAGATGTACAGGGTGGCCTTTTACAGATCAAGGGTACAAACTAAACCAGAGGAGAAGCACTTCCAGTGATGAGGGGGCTAACAATTCTGTTTCTATTTTGCACCACCTGATTAAAGTGTACTGGAGCTCAAATGAAATAATACAGTGAAAACTCAAAGTGACACTCAGTTATCTGACATATTCATTATAATGACACAAATTTGAAGGGACTGAAGTTGTTGTTCCTTTGTTTTTTGACTCATTAATCTGAAATATTCAGATATCTGACTCATTTTCTTGGAAAAAAATAGTGTCATTCTTACAAGTGTTCATTGTGCCTGCTATGTGTGGACCCTGACAAACATTAAAAATGTAGCAATCAATAAAGCAGACTTAGTGACATACAATAACAACTCAGTATAAGACTTCAAAACACACATCAAGTTTAATTTGCGAGCAATGCGCCGATATTCAAAAGCATGTGCTGATGGTGAATGACATCGCCATAATGTTCATGTGATGGTCAACATGGCAATGACCGCGTAGATACCACATTGATGCTATGACACCGCAAGTGGCAGAGAACCTGTCAAAATTTATACAAACACATCTTCGCTCGTGTAATATGTACAAGGTAAAACAATGAAATATGAAAAACACGCACTTACTTGTGAAACTACTGAGTAATCCTCAGGTATTCTTCTAGTTCCACCTCTTCGCAGTGGCTTCAGCAACAGGTCTTTTCATACGTCACTGTGGCTGCTTTACATATGTCATAACACATTATGCGTGCGCATAAACGATCTCCAAAATACGCTCACTCCCACCCTAGAAATAAATTTTTGTTTGATCATACACAAACCTACATGTATTGAAATGTTAACAAAATATTCATATTAAGCCCGGTAAATTAAGGTCTTACAGATATTACTATCATAGCCATGAATATTAACTCGCAAATGTACCCAAATTTCATATACATGTATATGTATATTATACATGTAAACATATGTTCATGCCCTAATGAAAACAAAGGAAAAACAACAAAAAGCCCCACCTCCAGGCTTTAAGCCTTGTTCTTTTATAATTTTTCCATAATATTTTTTACCTGGCTGAGTGGATCTTCAGGTTGTTCCAACCGTTATTTATTTTGTATTGTGGTGGGGAGGGTTATTAAAAGGGCTGGTGCCCCTGAAAGGGGTGAAGACTACCAGAAAGTTACTGGCAGATTCTTTCATCTGAGACAAATAGCCTAATTTTCATGTGAAAATCAATTTGGCACTGATGGAAATCGAAGCCAGTCAAGATACCCTTATTAGGGCTCCACAAATCACATTTCCAGTTGTGAAACAGTGGTCTGAGATTGTCAGAGCCTAAGTGGCTTGTGATATGCTGGTGATTACTGCCGTCTGTGTGTACACACCAATGCAGGCATGTGTGGGGAATGCCAATAGGTGATAATAATCCCTAAGTAAACTTTCCAGGTTTAAACAATTAATAATAATAATTTATTGAACTTCCGCTAGCGGAGAAAGTAACAACACATGTAAAATACATCGAAATTACATGAATACAAAATGATAAAATAGTAAAACATAAAAAAAAATTGTTGAACTCAATCAGATACTTAAAAGAAATTATACCAATTAAGACGCCTTAATCAATAGCATGGCTAGTGTATGCTCATAACCCCCCGGCTTTTGGAAGTTTTCGTGAAACAGTAGGTGCTTTAGTGAGTCTACGTGTGCTCACGACATGTCAGTCGTGGCTTGTCTTAATCAAGAAATACGGAAATGTGACATTATACACCCCATTCCATTTAACGCCTCCTTTAAGTTGGCGGCATATATGAACATCCAATCTGGTAGGGGTAATACGTTAAATAATTTGAAGAACAAACCCTCATGCCACACAGTGTCAAAAGAATTTTCAGTGGAGCTCATAAAATCACACAGAGTATAATTGATGATTAACAGCCAGATTGCATTGTACCAATAAAATATAGATAAATAATGCTTTGTAGACATAGAAATATATATCCTCGCAACGTCAAGCTCTCGGCGGAGCTAGCTACGCAGCGGCAGCGCTGCGCAGGTGCCGGGGAAGGCCTGGCGCTGCGAGGATGCCACGAAAATATAAGATGATACATATCAAGCTTCATAGACAAGGATATACATGTATATCCTTGCAGCGTCAAGCCCTTGCCAGAGCTAGCTGCGCAGCACAAGTGCTGCACAGCTCGCCGAGGAAGGCCCGGCGCTGCGAGGATGTCATGGAAGTACAAGAGATTATTAAATACATCTTGTCAACAAAACTGCAAGGATGAGCTCCTCAGCCCATGGTTTGATAAAGTTGTCATGGCTTATTAGATAATGGAGCGTGTCCACAACTCCATCTTCCTCCTGTTTCTCGGAGGGGACACGCCAACTATTGGTAAATGCGACCTGTGTTGGGGAGTAACTAGGGCTGTAACGATACACCTTTTCACGATACGATACGTATCCCGATACGGAACTGACGATACGATACAAAACGATACAATTTGATACTTAACCATAATAGTACAGGGGTCACATTATTTCAGTACGGGTTCGTTGGACCCATCTTTCTTCTTTTTCAGGAAAAAATAGTGAGTCCATGAACTGAATCGATGGGTCCAGTCTGAAATTGTGCAATCTAGACTTTTGATGTAATTTGATCAATTGAGATTAATTGGTATAATCAACATACATCAAAATGATAAACAAATAAAACATGCAGGTAACTTAGCCTAGAAACGAACATAACATAGGGTCTATATGCTCATGTAGGTGACTCATTATTATAAAATTTAAGATTAAACAAAAAGTTACCAATATGCTAACTTGATGTAAAAGGGTCTAAAAGTTGTTGACTGTACCAAGGATGGATTCAATCTGCCCAGGGACCTGCTATTACATGTAGGACTAAGTCTATAACGCATCCCTGGTCTACCAAAAAAATGATTGTGAAGGGGGCTTAACCCCTAGCACGCTGCCACTGTGGCGGTATCTACTATCTGGTATCGCACAGTTTTTCAACTAGCTTGCACAACAAGCGGCATGCATGACTGAACATGCCTGTGCTCTGTTATTTTTGCGATTGATTGCACGTGATGAAATGGTCAGAAATTACATGATTTATATTTCTGTGCACTTTCTATTTCAATAAACCTAACAAATTTGATGCCGTAGGTGGTGTTAAGAGTCTGATCTTAAGCGCGGTCACTTTTTTTCATCAAGCAACACGGTAGGCCTACAACTTGACAAGCCATGCAACACAAGCGAGTGTACACAGCCTGTCACGGGCATGCACCCAGGCATGGTTCTCCGCTATGTTGAACGTATATTTTTTTCCGGCCTTCGATCATAAATTTCATTCCTGCCTTGTTCTGTCATACAGATTTGTTACATTCAAACAATTCAATAAAATCAAAACAACTAAATTTTGTTAAAAAAAAAAAAAAAAAAAAACGGCGTGCCCCATCCCCATCGGAGACAGTGATCAACAACATCATGTCAGGCCTAATGCAAATTTTCGCTTCGTTCACATGTGACCGTGCGATGACAAATGAGCGTACTTTCCTTGCCGTCCGTAATGAATTTTCTCTCGTGCCTTTGTCTCTGTCTAGATTTGTTCGATAGAAGTCTTCTTGGTGAAAATATGATGTGAAAATTTAACATCTTGGTCCAATAATCTTTGCGTAATAAGACTTGTACCTTCCCAACATTGCGGGCATGAGACAGGCACATGGGCAACAACGAATTTGATTGGACAGTAAGTGGCACGTGATCAAATCCACACAATGAGGAGCCTGGAAGTGCTCTCAGCGCATTTATAATGAGATGAAATGACGTCCATCCGTTCCCATTATGGGAATTTTTTGGAGGGATACCCCAGGAAAAATTTTTTCTTAGCAAATAAGAGAGCTTGTTACATAGAAAGACGAACATCAGAGGATTCCATCAGTATAATACATAGTCATGATACTGATAATGGTCGATGCAAAACACCGTGACCGCGTGGGGTAATTTTTGCAGTTGTGTTATTCAAAATGCATCGCGTTTGTGCGTGCGTCCATAGCGACGCGAAATGACAATGTTTTTATTAATTTCCGGGCGTCTTTTCTTCATATTTGCGTCCATGACGCAGGACGCAAGCTTAATGTGACCCCTGAATAATGAGCGTGCTGCTTTTTCTCGCCGGGCACAGTCATTTTGCTGACCTAGATTCAGACTTTGCACACAAGGGTATGACGTAGCGCCACAAAGCGTCATGCATATATGATTATGAAGGGAATCCCAAAACACTTTTGTAGGCAAAAATAGATCATAAATAATCAGAAGGCTGACGAATGGTTTGTCAATTGACGAGTTTACCTTCACAAAATCACGGTAAATCTTAATGAATTATGGCCTTTACTTCCGTATTTTTTCTTTTTAGAGCTGAAATTACTTATATGATGGAATGTATCGTATTTTTGCGATACTGGGGACCTCATTTCGATACGTGTATCTTGGATGGACTGTACCGCGATGCACCGTTATCGCGGTATATCGTTACAGCCCTAGGAGTAACCATACTCAACAATTCCTCCAATGATAGTGTCTTGGCCCATATGCCCATGCACAATAAACTCTGGGAGTAAATGGGCATAAAAACTAAGTAGCGGTGTATTCAGTTTAAAAATGCGATTAAAGAGAGATAGAGTTTTGCGACAAACAAATGCTTAGTCAGCAGTTGTATTCAACAGAACTTGGCTACCTACTTGATTTCTGTCAAAACAAGCAGGTACATACGATTGCGAGATCAAAGGATAGGCAGTAATGTATTGGCTTATGCACGTTATTGGAGCAGGGTCACAGCAACTCACCATCAGTCTGATCTGCCCCTGTGATGTGAAAGCAGTATTAAAAATTATTAAAATTTGCATGGCAAATTCTTCTGCAAATTAGCATCAAACGGGTGAGTTGACTTCCCAGGCAAAAACAACACATAACTGCCAGTCACACTCAAGTGACAGTGTGGAGCAGATCTATTAGTACAGAAAAACATGACCCATATTCATAAATTCCAAACCCAACAATGACAGCAAAGAGATTCAAGAGTTACCAAAGCATCAACGTTCATCTTCTAATACCAATGTGAAGAAACAAATTTCATTCCTGACTTGAGACAGGCAGTTACCCATAAAAGGCAACTGGTGGTTTTAAACCAGTCCTCTCAACCTTTGAAATATTCTACATTAACGTCATACTATAGTGTTTCCAAAATGCCTAACCACTCAAAACACAAAGTTTATCACTTCTGCCAAAAATGAAAAGAGACCTGGTAGGCCTATCACTGTTTAGTCCTTCTGACTTGTCGGTCAGCTGAGTTTATAGCAAAGGAAGAAAGTAGGCCTACATCCTTTTTGTGATATTTATGAATCTGGAACATTATAAACATACTCTACCTCCATTATAACTATGAGTCGGAGAACATAGCCCACAGCACAACATAGCCAATGAAGTATTTATCAAATAGTACAGAAAAACATGACCCATATTCATAAATTCCAAACCCAACAATATTAATGACAGTAAAGAGATTCCAGAGTCACCAGCCGTGATTGGCTCATTTTTGCAGGTGACTCAATTGACCAATTGGATGGTGTGTTGCTGGTCAGGCCACATGACCACATGACCACACAGCTCTTGGCAGACTGCGGCAGGAAAGACATTGATGAGTTGATGCACATGCACACTCAATGTCCATTATAAGGAGACCTATTTCTGATTTGAAATGTTAAATTTTTCATTTGAATTTGAATTAGGAATTCAATTCAATTCATTTATTTGACCAATATAATACAGTATAGTATAATTCATAATAGGTACATTGTATCAATATGAATTAACAATCAATCTGATAATTTATTTCTTTAAAAACATGGATTTGGTCATGGATTTGGTCAGGAGACTCATATTAAGATTATTTTATTAACAATCCCTAGCATATGAGCGACCCAAATTGAATTAGTTTTAATTATTATAAATTCCCATGGTGACAAAACACAAATATATAGGTATCTTGAAAACAGAACTCAAAATGCATTGAATAAACATTTGCTAGTAAGGATTGTAAAGTACAACAAACATAAACACAAAAAATCTCGGTGGATTACTCAAGAAATAATTAGATCAATAAAAAAAAGGGATGATTTGTTTAAAGCTCTAAAAAAGACTCCCTTGAATATGAAGCACATAAAGTAAATCTGAACACTTTAAACAAAATATAAAAAATACCGCTATTATTGGGCAGTGTTTCAAAAAATACAAAAATGATACGAAAAATACATGGAAAACTATAAATAACATGTTGAGTAAGACTCAGATGAGAATATTTTTTTGTGAAATTTTTAACATAGATGGTAAATTAATATCAGATAATCAGGAAATTGTAAATTCTTTTGATAAATGCTTCACAGGCATTGGACCTGATCTAGCCTCCAAAATAGGCATTCCAAGGAATGTTGCTGTAAATGATAACTTGAAAAATCCCACACAACACAGGCTGAAATTCACACATCTCTCTGAAACTACCATTCTACAAATAGTAAATTCATTAAAACCATTTAACACCGTTTATTGTGAGGAACTTGCCAATATTGTATACACAAATTGAGTATTATGTACCGATAGGATTCACGGAATAAACGGTACACTAAAGATGTGGATTCCAGGCATTAGAGGCAACGAGAAAGAGGATCCTAAAACCAATGCAATTACATTGTATTAATCTTTAATTATTAAAGTTTACCTGGGACAGTGATTCCTATAATTCCAGAAATAGCACTGTATTTTTCATCATAAGTCACTCCATGCAAATAGCTTACGTTTCACTTTGTATTTTTAATATTTTGCTATTTTACTCTTAACAGTCGTAGCTGGAATCATGGTAAAAATTGACATATTTTTGTCTTTTTGTCCAGAACCACTTCTCAGTAGTCATTATCCTATTCTGCAGTCCAAACTTTTTATTCTCCGTAAGCTAAATGTCACTGTCTAACCCATATACGTATGGAGGTACTATTGTTCATATTGCACACGTTCTTCTGAAGAATTTTTACGTAGGCTGTAGTAGCCCAAATGAATAAAAGGGTCTTCAGCAGGTAACTAATCAGAACATGTTTCAGAGCCTGCACCTGTTTAGTTTGAATTTGCAAGCGACTATAAGCGGCAGATGGTTCGTCTGGCCCTTTGTCTATGGATTGATGAAAAACTTCCATGTTTATTGTATAAAAGTAGATTCAGACCAGCAGATTTTGCATACAGGCAAGTGGATTTTGAAGTCTACTTGCCCTGCAGGCAAGTGATTTTTAAAAATTGTCGAGCTCTGCAGTATGCACAAATTTTGCTCAATTTATTTACATGTAGTTGGTTCCCTGAGGATCAGACTACATAATAATTACAGGGCATCAGTCGCTTTGCGGGTGAGTGTAAAGGTCATTGTTTAGCCAGCAAGACGGTTGCTTTTTTGTCAACAAATGAAATGTTTATACAAGTTTGCTGAATATGTAACAAAGTGAACAAAGTGATTTTTTATATATATATATATATATATATATATATATATATATATATATATATATATATATATATATATATATATATATATATATATATATATATATAAACACTACCCACCTGTGTACAGACAGAGTGGTAGCGTGGGAAGAATTCTTGTGCCTGTCCCCAAGCCTGGGTCCAAATTTTCATTTTTTTAATGACTTGTTTGTTCCTTTTTTTGGTTGGGGGGGGGGGGGAGGAGTTGTTCCTTTTTAGTGAAAATTTAAAAAAGGTTCTTCTCCAAATGCTTTTAGCCAATTGCACTATGGTGTCCAGCAGCTGTCCTTTGGGAAGGCTGGATGCACCAAACTTGATTTAAGGAAAGCTTGTGACTCATTCATGATATCAATTCAAGTGGGAAAGGGTCAATCCAGCCAGTAGGGTGCTCCTGACAAATGGAGAGACTTGTTGGTAGCAAGTACAGAGGTTTCCATTAACGGCACAAAAAATGGAAAGGTTTTGTGAAGACTGGTGCAAAAGTGATAGCTCCATCAGTTTGTGTGGCAAGCATTGTCTGAAACAAGCAGGAGATAGGACAGTGCAAGTGACTTTTATGCCCAAGGTAGTGGGAGGCAGAGACTCACAGACAGTGCAGGTGCATGGACAAGGTATGCCATGCGTTCACGTCATATCCATGTATAAGTGTACAGTGGTCCCTCTCTGCCAGGGTCTGACTTACTAAAGGCCACTCGTCTCATCAGGCTGCTGGCTTTGTGTACAAAGTGTCCCTTTCTGTTGTTTTGTCCTACTCAAGAAAGGCCACGCCCTAATGTGGCCACTTTTCTATTGTGTTAGAACTGACCCAATTAAAGATTGAACTCATAAAATGTATGGTATTTATGCAAATTTTACATGGAGTGGATTTTTTGCTCTTTTCAGATACACACTTGACAACCTGAAATTTGGAAAGTTAGATGCATCAAGGTACTCAGCTGTAGCAGAAAAGTAAGTGAATGTGGGAAGCCCTTGGCCAACAGGCCTTGATAAATAACGTGAGAACAGTGAGCAGACTGCATAGCCTTTTTGTGGGGTTAATTGAGAACTACATGCACCCTAGCGCCACCTGTACTGTAGCCCACGTCTTATTCGATAGGGTGTTCCGTGTCTTGTAAAGCCTCTCCCATGTGAGTCACACCTGAAATGGACGGCAATCTTTTCAGGATACTTTGTGCAGTACTTCTCATGCTATTTAGACTTCCTCTGTAAAGCCACAGGGTGGTCACCTTATATGGTGGTCTTTCAAGAAAGGTTTCACTGTAACATGGTAAAGGCCTTGGGCAGCATCTTTTTGCTTTCCCTAGCAAGTCCTGCCTCAGCTGTGTTTATTGCTGTCAGAGTATGACTTACCTAATAAAGCTATAACTACAGTGATCCCTGTCTCAAGAGACCACAATTTGGGGTGGTTTTTCAAAACAGGTTTCATAGTGCTTGATTTGATTAGGTATGTTGGTATTGTGTTTGAAAGCATCTTCATGAGCAATTTCATTGGAAAAGTTCATTGATTCCATCAGAATACATGGGCTAAAAATAACTAGCATGTAATCAACGTAAATATACAGTACTTTATACCTATGTAAAAGTTAACAGCCAAATGTGCTTGTGATGTTTCACTTGGATTTTCAAATGTTTGCACATGTTTACTTTGTGAGCTATAAGACGGGACAAGTGCCATCGATGAAAGAGGTAAAAGTATGAACGGTTTTGTTCAAATGAACTTGTCAGGAAGTAAGGGAAAACCACTGGGGGCCCTATATATACGCACAGGTAACTTTCCGTCGTCACACAATACACGTGCATTGTGATGGTGTGAGAACAGGGTGTACATTGGCTGTGATTGGTTATCAGAGTCAGTTCATTTCAAATTGCCTGCTTGAAATGGAAGTTCCTTCCAAATAAGAAAAGGTCCGACATCGTGATGATCCCGTTGGGCAAAATGGCGACCCATGGGTTGATCAGTAACTCTGTTACTGATGTAACAGAAATGTTCCCATAATCTACAACGTAACAGTCGTTTTGTTTATCCCACATACTGCTTATTGCAGGTGGCATATGTTAGAAGGTAAATGAGATTGGAGCTTTCACAACAACCTTCACTGGGGACAGAATAAGATCTGCCAGTTTGTGTGCTCCCTGCTCGTCCAGTGGATACCAAAGTGGTAAAGTACCTGCAGTTGTGTAAGCTCCATGTTGTGAGTCAGTCTTGACTGTGGTGTCAAGGAAATTGACACTGGTTTTGAAAGAATGTGCTGTGAATTTTATAGTAGCATGGCAGGAGTTTAAATGGGTGATAAACTCCAACAGATTTTCATCTCCATATATTCAGATACAGAAGATATCATCAATAAATCTGTACCACACAAGATGTTGTAGTGGGAATCTGAGGAGGTTGTTTTGTTCCAACTCAGCCATTAACAGATTGGCAAATGAGGGGGCGACCTTTGTGCCCATGGCTATGCCACTGATTTGTAAGTAGTGCTTCCCATTATACTGGAAGTTGTTGCAAGTTAAAACTAATGGTAATTAGTTGATTAGTTCAGGAATGCTCGGTTTGTCCAGGGGTCCCTATTGTGTAATAAGGATCTAGCTGCACTATGTAGGCCTTCGGAGGTGGGAATATTAGTGTACAAAGACTGCACATCAAAAGTTACCAGTAGTGTGTTTTCTGGTAAGGTCTAAAGGGCTTCAATTTTGTTAATGAAGTCTGAGGTATCTTTTAATGTACCGGTAGCTGGGGATGTTTTTCACCAGTGGCTTAAGAAAGAAATCTACATAGGCAAAGATTCTCTCTGTGTGCCATTCATTTTTTTCGAAAAAAAAATGTTTACTTTGTGTCTGCAAATTTTTAGGAAAGCTTTTCAAACAATTTCCCAAATGTATATCAAACTCTTCTAAACACATTCAGCTAATTTCACAAGCATGTTCTGAGGACTAGATAGGAGCAGCACATTCCAAACTCTTACAACAAACTGTTGAGGAGGCTCCGTCCAAGTGAGTTTCACAAACATATCATCATGTGCATGTATGCCTATACAAAATAATTAGCCCCCCACCAGGGACTATAGGTTTGAACCTTGACATCTATGTCCTTCTATTGGTCCACGGTTCAGTCCATCCTTCGATCCTCTGACAATGTTTGCCTGGGCCATGTTTATTGCATGTACCAAATTTGGTGGGTGGACACCTAATAGGATAGGGTTGTGTTACATACCAGAATGGGGTTGCGACCTTGACCTTGACACACCTGCTGGCTGGTTGATCATGAAGTCTTCATAATCTTGTGTATCATGTTGTTTTTGAAAGTGACAGCATCACTCTGTTGTGACATTGATAACATTCACCCATGCCGAGTACTACACTGCAGTCAGTGGAATTCTGGTATTTTCCCCGTTTCAGTCTATGTTAATCTATAAAATATTGCTGACTTTAAGGTAAATATCCAACATAAAATCATGGGATAGATACATACTATCATTCACATGGTTTCTGATTGGAACTCAATGATTCTAATCACGGAAACCACTTGCTGCTTCACAGCTCCTGCTTTCCATGTCACAATCAGTATTAGAATCATTCGTTCCAGCCAGAAACACTGCTCATGACAGTTATATGTTTATCTCTCCAAAACATCACTCATGACAGTCTGTATATTTATCTCTCCAAAACATCACTCATGACAGTCTGTATATTTATCTCTCCAAAACATCACACACGATAGTTTGTATAAATATATTTATTTCTCCAAAACATCACTCATGACAGTCTGTATATTTATCTCTCCAAAACATCACACATGATAGTTTGTATAAATATATTTATCTCTCCAAAACATCACTCATGGCAGTCTGTATATTTATCTCTCCAAAACATCACACATGATAGTTTGTATAAATATATTTATCTCTCCAAAACATCACTCATGACAGTCTGTATATTTATCTCTCCAAAACATCACTCATCACAGTTTGAAGATCTATCTCTCCTTTGCCCTTCATTCAGATTGTTACCCAGGGTGCAGCAGCAGGCACTGACTGCTCTACAACATCGTAATCATGTTTTGGCAACACATTGTAAGAGAACCAAATGACACTGATTGACACTAGTGTCCACGACATTGACTGACACCACTGTGTCCACAACATTGACTGACACCACTGTGTCCACGACATTGATTGACACCACTGTGTCCACGACATTGATTGACACCACTGTGTCCACAACATTGATTGACACCACTGTGTCCACGACATTGATTGACACCACTGTGTCCACGACATTGATTGACACCACTGTGTCCACAGCATTGATTGACACCACTGTGTCCACGACATTGACACCAGTGTCCACGACATTTCCGTTAACCTCTTCCTCCTTAGAATAAGACTGAGTCAACTGCTTTCCTTACCCGGGGTTGGGAAGATGGCGCCCAATCCACACCAAAGAAAACTGTTGACCTGGGGCTGGAATAATAGATCTTACTTACAGTTCTCACCAAATATGTTTTCTATTGATGAGAAATTGTAAGTTAGAAAGTGATTGAGGCAGATGACGATTTACATTTGGGGGCTTTTGGGTAATTTGAGCAGGAAAGGGTTGATTTAGCTAAAGCAGAAGGAAACATGCTGTTGTGTCACCTTGATATGTATCACAGAATGACCATGTAGCTTTGAACATTGAACCCTTGCTGGTTCAAATCACATTTTAAAAAAAAAGACGCTCTGATGTTAACTTGTCATTTGCTGTAATGCTTTAATTTAAATGTTATGTCAATTGAAAAAAATATATTGTCCGTGCCCATCTCCCCATGTTATGGACCATTCATTCCACACATTTGTGTGAATGTTAAAAAAAATGTATCATCTATTACATATTCCTAATATTACCATGGCCCCTACCCACGGCAGTTGAAGCAATTAAATGGTTGTTCAAAACACAATATTTCTGATGATTTTACTTTTTGACCCTTCAGCCAGCAACTGAAAGGATTTCCTCACAAGGAAAATCTTTCTAATTCAAAGTTAACTTCTTTGAAAGGAACGCGATATCCACAATAGACATTCTCGACAGTTTGCGTTGAGCCACTTTTGAAATGTAAACAATAGAATGTGTTTTGCGTAGCAACCATAGTGGCATATAAACATGCATAAGGCAGTTTTTTTAACTGTAACGGTTTGTAACTGATGAGGTGAAGATATCACTGAAAATTAGTCTTGCATTAAAATGGTTAATAAGCAACTTCCATCAGCGACCGTTGTCCAGTCAGATTTGTTTGTGTTAACAGAAACCCTTTTTTGCGGAAAATTGTCGATGAGATCGATCATGAAGGCACACCGTAGGTCAATAGCTTTGTGCTGACTCATGCCAAGGAAAGCTATTGATTCAGTCTGATTCTCACCAGCAGTGGGTAAAAGTTAATCTGGTCCTTATGTCAGCCATTTCAAGTCTAAAGCCAGGCTTCTGGAAAATAGCAGGAAACATTTATTCACAAGACGGGCTTTTTGCACAACTTGGCTTGGCCTAACAACAATTATTTTTATTGGGAACCCATTTATTTATAGGATACATTTTCAGATTTAGATTTCCTGGGAAAAGTAAAACAAGTGCAATATGGAAAAGTTACCAAAAGTTCCAATTGAAACAGGAAGCACTGTTTCTGTTACACAGACAAAAGAGCCTGTGATAATCAGGATGCCATCGAGGGCAGGGCTGTCACAACCGTCTTAGTGTTTTGTAAATGATCTTAGAATGTCAGGGTAACACAACAAATTTGATGTTTGCCAGGACGGCAAAAATACTTTGATGGCGGCGGTACATGGTTCCATGTTAGACTAGCAAACAGGCCAGGACAACAGGACAAACTGACTGATACTGTTCGAGACTAGGTCAACTAGGCACGAAGCCCTACTAGGCCCACTAAGAAATGCGCTGACCTATAGGCTGCATGGAATCTAAACCACATGAGATGTATTATATTCACCCGGATTCACATCTATGCTAGCTCAAAGCTATACATTGCTGCCTTATGCTGTACATACAATAAAAAATTGCTGTGCTGTGTTTAAATAAATTATAATTTGAAAACAGGGTTGTTTGTTTGTCCTTACTTTGTAACCTAGAATGAGGTGACCAAAATATCAGTGATCATGAGCAAAGTCATTCACTACACATACACCTCTATGGATAAATTATCATCATAATATTAAAGCTAATTATGTTATACTGCTCATGAGTATAAAAAAATAAAAGTATATTGATGATTAGTACAAGCACAAGACACAAATTTCCATGGATCCTTCTCAGCCCAGTTCAACTGAATTCAAATTTACATGTATCCCAGTGAGTTTGCTAGTTGAGAGGACTACAGAGCGTTTGCCAGCGGTAGCCGGCGTTAGTCAGCAATTAACAGCAGTTGCCAGCATTGAAAGGGTGTCAACACTGGCAAACGCCGACTGACACTGGGAAACGCCAACTAATGCTCGCTAACGCCGAGCTCCAAAAGGCTTAATTGGACTTTGGCATTTCCCAGTGTTTGTAAGGCCGGGTAACACTGTCTCACGCTGGCAAACGCTGTGTAATGCCAGGAACTGCCATGAAACGCCGAAACACACCTACTTACGCATAACAAGTTACTAGTGATCTGGTGATGCATCTGGCTACCTCTGTCAGCTTCTTGGACTGCTTCCATGGGGGACAGGGAGCCCAACATGGGGAGTTATTGTTGAGTCGAGCAGACCTTGCCAGTCAGAAAGGCCTTGGCCTTCCCAGATCACTTACCACTCTTCTCAGGTCATTGCATCTCAGAGGGAGCACGAATTGAGGGTCAAGTGGAAGCGGTCTGAGAAGTACTGCGCATTGGGGCTGAGGTGACTCAAACACAACTGCGACCGAGCAGAGTCGGTAAGTGCCTTGGAAAGGGCCTGGTCAGTTGAGTGGGCGCAAACATCTTGTGCCTGGCAAACCACCTCCGCCATCTCTCCTCCCAACAGAGTTCCTGAGAAGAGTGGCCCCATGCCGGCTTGTCTGTACAGAGGGTTAGGCAGCTTCTGACCCTTGAGGTAGGCATCCTTCTGCAAGAAAGGAAGGTTCCCCTCCAGTGTGCAAGCTGTCCGTATCTGGTGGTCAACAGCTCGTGACAGTGAAGTCACAAAGAGTGTCGCCTGGTCTAACTACTCTCGCATCGCCTTTGTGATCTGTACAGAGCCCTTGAGGTCATTAGGGAGACGCCACAAAGCGGCTAACGACACATCGTAGTGGTGCGAAGGATGAATCCTCTGGCACCCTCCTCCATAGCATAGCTATGAGCTGGTTGTAAAACTCAGTTACTCAAATAAATGATTCATGTGGAAAATATCAAAAACATTGTAAAGGTTTTTCAGTAAAGCTGACAGCTTCACATACCTAAATTTTGAAGTGCTTGACCAATTGCGTGAGATACATTTATTACTCTCTCAGCCATATCGCCCATGGGGTATTGTGGTCCTGTCTATGCATGTGAAGTGCTTTGGCCCATGTGGGCACCACACTGTGTGGTGTACACAGTAATAGTTATACACCGTGACAATAGATAGCATTATGAAGCATAGCAAGACATGGCATAGCAAGCATAGCATACAAAGCATCAACACATGGCAAACAAACCTTCAATACAAGCAGCAAAGCACAGCAACACCACTGTATGTCGAGCAAGGAATACAGGTAGGACTGGTCACAGTGAGTCTCTGGCTATCTGCTCAGATCCTGGAAAGCACCAAACCCTGTCACTGGCCAGGCTTATGACATTACCCCTGGATTAGTCCATTTTCTGCCAGCACTACATTCTACTGGGTTTTAGTGAAAAGGAATGGGTCCACCAGTCAAAAGCTACAGCCTGACTATAATTTTAAATCCAGGCCGGAAATATGAAATTAAGAGACTTTCTAAGATATAGTAGTGCCTGTCACCCTAAAGTGGTGAAAGAAAAGAATAGGGGGTTAAATATCTTCCATGGTGAGCATTGAGGATTATCATATTTTCCAATGGATGAAGTGCATACCCATTTATCCCATTTTTGATAGAATCCTTGGCTTCTGATTGGTTAATAGCTATGGTACACTCTTTGTATTACCCTTATTTGTGCATTAATTACTGCAAAGGTGAAATACAGCGCGATTCCTGAAACTGACTGGGGAATACAGCTGTATTCTCGTAACTGGTTGGGGAATGCAGCGGTGTTCTCGCTGTATCTCCCTATCTGGTAAGTGCATCGATCAGCCACCAGAAGTCTCTGTCATACGATACAAGCCTTGACGCGCTGCAGACGACAACATGATGGCGGACTGTGAAGTGAACTGCAGCAGCAGCGGGTCGAACAGCGCATCATCAAAAATGGGATAATCGTCATTCACTGTTTTAGTGTGAAATACAGGAAGTATCTCCCCCAAGACAGCTGTATTACCCTCGGCTTCGCCTCGGGTAATACAGCTGTCTTTGGGGGAGATACTTCCTGTATTTCACACTAAAACAGTGAATAACTAATACTATGGAAAAACATTAATCCTGAAAAAATCCGGAGTGCATGGTAATTGACACTTATATACAAAAAATGTTAGTGCATTCCAAGACTTCCTGCAAAAGAAAAGAGTTTAGCAATTTTAATTCACTTCTGGGAAAACACTAGACAAAAAATGTTAGTGCATTCCAAGACTTCCTGCAAAAGAAAAGAGTTTAGGAATTTTAATTCACTTCTGGGAAAACACTAGGATGTGTATTGCATAAACAATCTGCAAACATGCAATATACATCCAAATTGCCACAAAGATTCCAAATTGTGCCTCTTTATGTGTTCCACCACACTTGTTACCCGGGTTACCAGTTTGGCACAAAGCCAGCATATTGTGTCTGGGGAAACATACCAAGGCATATGGGTCCTCAAGTTATGTTTTTTGATGTGCTTCTGAGGAATAGGACCGAGGGAGCAAGGATGTTTCCCGACCTTCTGTTTTTTGGTGACTTGCACTTGAATGCCCCCCTCAGTTTCTGAGATACTTCTTTTAACTTTATCCTTCTTTGGCTATTGATGGGCTGGTTCTATTGATATCTCCCCTTGGAAGATGGGACCCTGTGACTCAAAAGTAACAGAGAAGTTACCTTGGTCCTTCACGATTCAATTCAATTCAATTCAATTCATTTATTTGACCAATATGCAATGCAGTACAGTATAGTGTATATCATAATATTTATATTGTATCAATAAATAATTTACAATCAATATGATATAATCTATTTCTTTAAAAACATGGATTTGGTCAGAAGACTCATGTTAAGATTGGGTAACAATCACTAGTATATGAGCCATCCAAATTAAATTAGTTTAATTATTATAAATTACCATGGTGACAACACACAAATATTTAGATATCTAAGACACACATATCTCTGCTATACACGACTGATAATAATAGAGGAATTCAATCCTTGCATACAGAAGTGAATCATTTGTAGGAGCAAATGATTGTACCCCTTGGTTTTGCCATTTCCTCGTGGTCTGTCAGGAGACTTCTGATTTTAGTGACCTTCAGTAATTTGCAGACAGAATAAACTTAATTTCCATCCACATTTTTCCTTAGTCACTGTGAATTTCCAAAGGACATCGAGATCTTCAGATAAATTCATGAACAATCTTCCCTACAATCAACTCAACTTTCTGGTCCTGGATGGGGTATCTTTCAATCCAGTTGGTAAGCTGACCATAAGGATATACACATTGTCACTGAAACCGGGTGAAAAAGGGCAGATTATACATGTATTAATATGCACCCATTCCATTGGTGCTCCAACACAATAGTTACCCAAGTGTGCCTTTGGCCATGTCGGGGGGGGGGGGGGGGGGGAGGGTGAGATTACATATGGAACAAGAGTCAACATAGATCTGGCTACCAAGGCATATGTCATGCCAAAAAAAAAAAGCTGAGCTAAAGGATTCATATGGTCTTTTGCCCAAAATGTCCAGTGAGCCGAACATCATGGCAGTGTTTCAGGACTTCATCTCTCGGTGATTTTGGTACCACGAGACATTTCCTGGGTACTACATCTTCCCACCTGTAGTACAACCTCCCCATTATCCAGCAAAATTTGTGATTTACACAACCAAAGATGTTTTTCTGCCAGACTGTGAAGCTGAAGCACATCAAATGTGGGAGTTGGCTTCAAACTGCAGCATCACTGGGGAGATATCTGCATCATTCTTATGTTTGTCATGCAGCTCTTAATGCATAAATCTTGCCATCATGCCATAATACTCTCCTGAGCATCAGTTGCTGAAATGTTGATACTTACAGCCTTAATTGTCAGTGGAAGAACATCATCAAGTTCATCTGCAAACCTGCTTCAGTGCTGATGTGCCCCGGTACAATACTTGCACCAAACACAGGGGAGCATAGTAACTTCTGCTCCAGTCTAGTAACAGTCACAAAAGATTTCTGTATCAGAAATTCTACTCAGAGCATTGGCGTTCTGATGATTTTCGCCAGCTCTGTGGACACTAGTCATGTCATAATGGCTCATCTCTCCCAGCCATCTTGCCAGCTGACCTTTCGATGTACTTAAAGCGCATCAACCAAAGCCAGACAATTGTGATCTGTGTGAACCACAAATTTCTGACCAAGAAGATGGTGCCGAAATTGTCTGATGAGCCATACAAAAGCCAGAAGCTTTTTCTGGGTTTAACAATATTTATGCTGGGCTGGTGTTGAGGACAAACTACCATGAGGTATTTCTTTCATCTCTCCATCTTGTGAGAGTTCAGCTGCTATGGCTGTACTAGAGACATTACAGTCAATGAGGAATTATCCTTCTCTTGCTGAACTACTGGCATATGGCTTGTTCCACTTCAGAGAGAGTAGGAAACCGAATCCCAGAATGACAGAGTCAGTAATGGGTGCTATGAATATCTCACATACAAAAGTCTCCTTCTCAAGTCTGATTCTTATTCCTTCTACACAGTAAGCTGTCACTGTGCTTTCTTTTGCTGCACATTTCAATTTTACCCTCTCAAACTTCCGAAGATCTAAGTCAAGACTTGGCAAAACCCTCACTGAGCACTTCACATGTGCAGCAGTTTCGACAACACCTTCTGTCTCCTGTGACATCACTGTGACAGGAATCAAGATGTTGTAACCTTGACTAAAATTAAAAACTTCTCTCAGCTTCGTACTGTATACAGGTGAATGCTGGCCTATAGTATTGATAGGGGTTGCCGATTGGCCAGCCTCTGCAACCCTGGCTCTTTTAATTCCTTTGAGACAATTGGGGCAGGTTTATGGGGGAGGGTTGGTCACCTGCTTTTGCCCGGTGTCCTTGGAAAGCTAGGTAGGCATTGAGGGCACTCTCAAGCAAAGTGTGTTGTTCTCCCACAAATAAAACAGGCTACTCTTTCCTTACATGGTTCCTTGGGAGGGGATCTGTTTTTGTTTCCCCTGGCATTAGTACTTGAAGACTGGTTTCTTGGAGATTGGTCATGTTTGTTAATCATGTCTTTCATCAAGCCTACTATACTCTTCATCTCCTGCTCTATACCAACTTTGACAGATGATGAAATAGGCTTTTCCATCATGGCTGCCATTCATTCTTCCAATGGAGGCTTTTGGTGTCTGTGGATGCTGCTCGCACCATATATTTATCCACAGCATCATCAAATGTCACGACAAACCTTGGAGGAGGTACTGTAGTTCTAGAAATTTTTGTGCGTGTTTGATTTCGCGCAAACTCATTTTTTCTGAAATTACAGAATTTCCCATTTTAGTTTCGCGCAATCCAATGCCGGACAATGCAGTGAAATGCAATGCAACTTATTTTTGCGCATTTTAATTTCACACTTTATGTGGTAGCGCGAAAAGCACGAAATTAAATCGAGCGCGAAAATTTCTAGAACTACAGTATCTGTATTCCTGGGGGTACAACAGGGAAGCTGAGTCCTGTGGGTTTCTGTGTTACTCTGGATACAGCAAGTAAATTAAAATAGGGCTTTGTTGGCTTCAGAGTGACTGGTTTTACATCAGGTATCTTAGGGAAAGGAGTGCATGTCGCTGGTGGTGTAACCCCTAAGGATTCCAAAGACCTTGTTGACTTCAAATTGATTGGAGTCATCTTTTTGACTTCCATCACTGACTTCCTCGCCCGAGGGACACACACCGTGGTAAATGTCAACCTTGCACGCATAGATATCTGTACTCATCTTTCCGTCTGCACCTGGAATAAACATTGCTGCAACTGCTGCTGTAGTTGAAACATTTCCTGTTGCAGGCAGTAACGTTTTTCAAATGACGCCTCTAACTGCTGCACCATTCCAGTAGCGTTAGAACTGAAGTAGAAACCAAGATCCACTGGGCTGTCTAGATATGCAACAGCTCCCCCTGGTTCAATGTATGCATCCAATCTAGTTAAAAACTGTATAAAAAATTCTTCACCAATTTCCAAGATAAAATAGGAAAAATAATTAATGCTCCAAAATATCAATTCCAGAAAAGAGCAGGACAATACAGCTGTGAACAAAGGGTCACACTGAATGAACCCTCAATGATTCTCAGGACAATTAGGTCTGAGTCTATTCAAACATCAAAATTTCTGAATTTATGGCTCCAAAATATTATCCAGATAATATCTGAACAATATTGTTAATCCATTTGTATGTAACCCATTTTTGATCAAAACAGAGTCACAATTAAAATCCAATGATCCTTACTGTGTCTGTGATCCAAAATTGCCAAATTGGAATTGTAAATCATCCCAAATGGCTGACCAACAAACCAAGAAAAATCACATATACACAATTAAATTTGGAACATGTAAGTCAGCTAATATGCCAACCAACAATGAATCAAATCTGGAATCAGCCAAGATACAATCCTTACATTGATTTCTCAGTGTACCAGAATGGTGGCAAGTTAAAAGAAAATTCTGTGCGGACAAGGAATCACTAGCCATACAGAAAAATTCAATTCTCATTTTCTGAAAATACTGACACATATGGAGGATATTTGCTTTGACTGGATTTCTTAAAAGTCAGGTGAAAGGAAAGTGCCTTTGAAAGAATTAGCACATGGTGGGTTATGCACGTGGCCAAGGATAAACTGGCAACAGTGGCTCAGACAGCTCAATGGTAGATATTTATGGACATCCGTTTGTTCCATGCTTGTGACTGTGACAGCTGTAAGGTCAAGAGAGGATAGGGTAAGAGTCTGTCAGGATAATGTCCCTCGTACTGAAAAAAAGGAATTTATATATTCCACCTGTAAATGGCTGCTGCTCTAATAAGCCCAATCTCACCTACATGGAATGAAGATTAAAAATGACACCAGAACTTGTACATTTAATAATCATTTTCACTGTCTTTAACATAAAACAGTCAAAGTAGGTTTCTGAGTTGGAGATTTATAACATTGTAATTGTGTAAGTTTGACAGGTACTTACTAGGAGGAATACATAATGCAAACATGTAGAGGATGCTCTGATCTAAGAACTTACAAAGACCAATCACAAATGTTCACTTTTAGCCTTGCTTCTTGCACTCTTCAAATGCTCTATGTTGTTTCATAAAGGCCATTTAGCACCTCCAAGCTACAATATATTTTCATTATTTTGCTGGATGGTCATTTTCAGCAGTTCCAAGAAAGTCTCCTGGGCAGACTGAGTGGTCATCACGTGTTGCTGCCTTAAGTGTTGAATTTCTTCTGGTTTTTTGGCTTGTAGGCAGGTCACCTGGTGCTCAGTGATGGTGTGGAGATATTCCAGCACTGTTTCCTTGATCTGGTGTTCTGAGAAGAGATGTCCTAGAGCATTTGTGTTAATAATTAGGCTGTCCATCATTATGTCTCTATTGAGAAGGATGAAAAAAGAGCTCTGGCATTCTCCTATGCTATTATTCCAGTTTCTTAAACAAAAAAGTTTTGGTAGTGTTGATCCTTGGTAGGTTTAATTGTAAGTCCTAAGGGGATTTTATTTGTATCACATGTATTTGGTTAGGTAATCTACATGTAGTTCATATCTTGGCTTTTTCTCCTAAAGATTTCTGGGTTTTCTGCAGGTAGCTTCAACAGTGGCAGGGAGCACTGTCCTTTGATATCTCATTTGGCTTTTCTTTTCTCTTGTTTTTCTATCTTAGGTCCCTGTAGTATTGGTTGTTGATTACCCTTGTCAGTGGAATCAGTGTCTGTTATGGCAGAGGACAGTCAGGTAGTGGATTCTGATTGGTGTGTCTTCATTCATTGCAGAATATAGGCTAAATAAAGTTATATTTAGTATTTTTGATATACATGAAATAATATCTCTGATGCAGGTAACAGGCTGTGAGAAATTGATTTATTGATTGATTGGGTTTATTATTTGCTTGTCTGATACAAAGATGCAGTGTTTTCTCTTTTCAACTTTTATTGAGGAACCAATTTATGTTTCAGGACATCTGGTGATAGAAACATAATTTAGCTTACATTCAGTGTCACCATGTTATATCAGACATTGACATTAAGATTATTGGTAAGCTGACCCCAAGCTTTTATTTTTCATACTTTGAGGCAACTAGTAGGTCAGATTTTCATTTAGCTTTGAACTTTTGGTTGTCAGGACTGAAATGTTAGTTGCTGTGGGTGGCAGGGCTTGACTTAATGTCAAATCCTGTGTAGCTCCTTTTTTATCTGAAAAAGTTCAAACTGTATGGCCCCCATTGTTTGGGGAAAAAAAAGTGTTTTGTTCTCCAAAACTGCTTGGCCAGTTCATGAAAATTTACACGGATGGAGAAAAATATCCATACAAGCATAATCCAAACAATATGGACATTTTACCTTACGTTCCTGCACCCTCTCCCCCACCCCAAGAAGTATGATGTGTAAATCAGCAGTGCCAATATAGTACAATATAAGTTTCACCTTGATGGGCACTTTTTTCTTTCATTTAGTCATATTTAAAGTAAGGTATTATTAGCCATTAATCAAAATAAATAAATAACTGGAGTGACACTCCTTCCAGTACAGGTATACCTCTTATTAAGGCAACAGTGCCATTGATATATCATACATTGATATATTATCCAACTAAGTTGCCTCCTGAGCAGCTGCCAATCACCATAATGTGTCTGATTTTGGCACTGCTTGGACTCTGAGGGTGCCAATATCACGGCTAATATCAGAAACACATAGCGACTGGAAGCTGCTCAGCAGACCACCAAGTAAGGCATTGTTTGAGATATTCTCATTGAAACAAGTGGTGGGTGATATACTAATACAGTTGATCAAAGTTGAACAAATGGAATCAAACCAACATAGGCCCAGCTTTACTGTGTCCTGCAGGCACAGAGGCATAGATCGCTGATGGCTAAATAATGGACTATCTCCCAAATACTGGTTTTGTGAAAAAGTTATGCCCATTTATGGTATGCAGCTGCCAGACAAAGTTAACAGGGCAACTCCTGGGTGGAGGCATGCTCTGCGTGGTTTGTGGGATTAGCAACCATGATCACGGGTTTTGCAGTCTCCAAATAAACAACTGATTTCTTTTTTAGTGTCACTGCCACTTAACTTACCTACCATGATAAAATAATGTAAACAGTCAAAATGTTCATGATTAATTATGCAAAAAAAAAATGCATTGTAATATACAAAACATGGAACTGGACAATTGCCAGTGTCATAGGTGATTTAAATTTGTATTGTGGTGGTTATTTCAAGTATCTGTCCTCACACATACATGAGAGTGGTCCATTGGGATAAAAATCTCCCACTCTCCCTCCCTCCCTACCTCCCTCCCTCCTTCTCATTTCAAACTTGTAACTGTGATTACTGGATAAAAATAAAAGTGGCTGTGTCGAGAATACCATTGACCTAACTGGGGTCATTTCTGTAAGTGGATGAGTCCTGCCACTGCACACTGGGGGTCCTCTGTCACAGGAGTTCAGTCAGTCAGGTTAAGGAATTCAGTCAGTCAGGTGAACAGTATTCTTGACATGACGACTTGTATTATATCTGGCATGATCTTTTATTGTCTTGTGATGAAGGACTATTTTATTGTGTTACCTTGAGGTAATATGTATATGATTGGTGAGTATTTCCAAAGAACTGATTATACACAGGTTTATTTTGTGGCAACTGGGTAGTGTGTTGCTGATGTTAAGTGAAAAGCTCAGGCATTTCACATTGAAAGTGTTACCCACTGACTTTAACCCTTTTCCCCTTGAATTTAGACTGGGTTATAGCTGTTGACCTGGGTGATATAATCTTGATAGGTCTTATCTACAATTCTCAATCAAATTATTTTTCATTACTGTTGAAATTAGTTGAAAACACTGAAGTGGACGACATTTGACCACCAGTCGGTTTCGTCTGGTTTAAGGGGGAAAGGGTTAATAGATAATGAGTAAAATTTGTATTTGTTTGTTTTTGTGTTATATAGGTTCCATGTGAACAGCAGACCAATTATACATGTATTTATTGTGTGGCAACCCTGTGCCCTATGTTGGAGAAATGGAGTGAAAACTTCAGGCATATGACATTTAAAATTGCACTCAGTGATTTGTATATGTAATGAGTAAAATTTGTTGTGGCTTTTTTTTTCTGATGTAGGTTCCATGTAAACGCGTCTGCGTGGTCCAAGCAGCTTCCAACAATTATCTTATTTCGTAATGGTAAGGAAGTAGAACGCAGACCACTCATGGATAAACAGGGGAGAGTTTTAGGCAAATATCTGCTTACAGAGGTGAGTATGACACTTTGTGATGTAATGAATAAGGACTTCCCAGAGATGCCAACTGTCCCTCATCATCGGGGACAGTCCCTGAAATCAGCTGAAATTTTGACCAGTTTACAGTGTGTGTCCCATATTGAAACTGAGTGTTTTCTTATGTATTTTTTGTCAAATATGCTCTGTCCCTGATATTCTCACTTAATTTTCCCTGAAGTGGCATTTTCAATGTTGGCACCTCTGACTTCTCGGGTGGTCAATATGATGTGTGTATGTATGTCTGTCTAGATATCCAGGTAACGCTGTTTTATGTTCCATGGTGCGTGCAAGTTCACCCCTCCCCCCATAATCAGGTCAGTCAAGAGCTCGGAAAAGCAGTTGGAGTGAGAATTGTAAATGGGACCTGTCAAAGTTAACAGCCTTCCTTGGTGGATGCAGGTTCTTAGTGCTGGACCAACAGCAAGGAAAGCTGTTGACTCAGTCTCTAAGTCAGTCTTAATTCAAAGGGAAAGGGTTAACATGAGGCACCGCCTCTCAAGAGTTATTACCTGACATCTTCTGACCAATACACGTGTCCTTTGGTCTCTCTCATCCAGAGGTTGGGACTCAAACATTCCAAGCTGATCCCAAGAAAATGTTGACTGTTACAGGCCAAGAAGAGCAGAGTCATTGCAGGACACCATTCAAGGCTTTAATAAAGGGCAAATCCGTGCAGGCAGTTTTGTGTTCTTTTTTATTTTTGAGGACTTTGTGGAGTTGTTATGATGCCAGCCCTCAGTCATAGCCACATCCAAGGTTAGGCCTCTCAGGGGACATGCAGGTCAAGATGATCAGCCATTGTAATTTTTAAAGGATTTACACTGTTTGTCCCACAGTGTATATTTTTTTAACTTTTTTTGAAGACTAGGCTCTGCAACTGTTTACACAATAATTCCAGGAAACACAATGGGTCAGTTAAGTGCTATTAGGTTCATATGCCTTATTGCTAATCTGACAGGCTAGAGTAGTTGGGACACTTTACTGTGTGGTGTGCTGCAGCTTTTTAAGTTGCATTTTTCTGCAGAGTTGCACCAACAATACTTAAGAATTAAACTTCCTCTCTAGTGTAATTACGGGCGCATGGTTGCAGTTTGTGTGACAGACATTTCTGATGACGCGTGGTAGCGCGTCATCAAAGAAATGCCTGTCACACAAACTGCAACCATGCGCCCGTAATTATACTAGAGAGGAAGTTTAATTCTTATATTTACATTTAACATCAATTTCTATTGACATAACAGTAAATATTATCATTGATAGTTGATTTAAAATCGTTTTTAGCTTGTTAATTTCCAAAAAATCGCCTTTTTGTTTACTAGTGGGAGGAGCCAAGTAGGCGGGGCTACTACATCAGCCATCAGTTGTCAAGGCAACTCCTGGAACACAAAACTAGGAAAAAAATAGTTCCGAATAACACAACAACTTTATTTCAATAAAGCTTGCAAAACCGGTAAAGGACAACATTTAGGCAAGTTTTGACGAGTAGATATGCAATTCTTGATCATCTGATACCGTCTTCCCATTATGCGTAGGCCTATGAATCAAACGCTTCGGAGGTGCTAACAATTGGGAAGTGAAAATAGTCCCAGGCCAAGCATGAGGATATTATTGCACAGCACGTTGGTTGCACGAGATGCTCTAGTGTAACCATTGCCTCATGAACTACACTACAGTTCCTATTCTTTCAATGCTAACAAAAATAAATGTAAATATTGTTCATCATTCGTTGGTAGTTACCATGGATGTTCCATAAACCTCAATGTACAACATTCCTACTGGGTGGAATCTTTGCATGGTTTCATCTAATGGTGGACACCTTGCTTATAGAATGTGAATAGATTTGAAGTTTTATCTTCCTTAAGAAAATAGGATACAAAAAATTGTCTTAATACATTAAAACATATCCAGCAATTAGGGTGACTATGTTAATAAGCTAGAATTTTAGGTTCATGAAAGGCTTCTTTTAAAATGTGAAGAATATCTGAGAAAGCAACATTTACACAATGGTACCCGCATTGTGCAGCCTGTGTCACAAGAAAAGTCACCTACTCATTGTAGTTACATTTTTCTGGCCACAAAAGTCAATCAATTCATTGCTAACTTAAGTGCCATGACAGCACACTTGCTGTATGTGGCAGAAAAAGTGACCACATACAGCAGGTACCCCTGTACATTTATTGCAAAAAAAAAAAAAAAAAGGTACATATATGTACAGTCTTTATTTCTGGTTGACCTTTTCTTGGTTGGGATGCCACTGAGGCAACAGCTCTCCTTGGCACAGCTTGGGTGACCATTATAACTATTCCCCCCTTAAATCAAGACTGAGTCAACAGCTTTCCTTGGCATGGGTTGGGTGCTAAATGGTCAACTTATGCCAATGAAAGCTGTTGACCTGGAGTATATGATCTTCATAGGTCTTATCAACAATTCTCAGTCAAATTGTTTTTCATTACAGTTGAAATCAGTTGAAAACACTGAAGCAGACTACACTTGACCACCATCTGGTTTAGGCCAGTGTAAGGGGGAAAGGGTTAATGCTAATGAAAGCTGTTGACCTGGATCTTATTATCCAGACAGGTCTTGGTTACACTTTTCACACAAAATATTTTCTGTTGTCAGTAAGCATTTTCACTTAGTAATTGAATGCTGTAGTTCTAGAAATTTTCTCGTGTGGTTAATTTTTCGCAAACTTGTTTTTCCGTAAATAAAAAAATACTTGTGTATTTTAGTTTCGTGCATCATGGCTTGTCTATATATGTATGTAACCTTTCATAATGTCAATTCAGTTTGGCGCATCTTATTTTTGAACATCAAGTACTAGTGTGAAAAGTGGGAAATTAAGTTGAGTGTGAGAATTTCTAGAACAACAGTATGTTGGAGAGAAGGCATGGGTTAAAAAAGAATCGTGGCTTTAACAGAGTTGGGCCACACCTCTGCTTTCTGTGTATTTAATATAAAGAGAGGCTTATAGCACCTTTTTATTTTGTTTTCCAGGAAAGCATTATCAAGGATTTCTCATTAAATGAGCTATACAACTTTTGCCGTAAGAATCCAATCAAGAAGAGGAAAAAGCGTGAAGACTTAAATTCTCAAGATGATGATGATGGACATGAAAAAGTCGAATAGGTTTATTTCATGATTACATCAGTGATGACATGAACTTTTGGAGCTGAAGTTTGCATTTATCACTTTATGTTTTATAATTTAAGTGTGGAATATTCCCCAATGTCAATTTAAGGTGGGGAACAGGTCAGAAAAGTAATGACACTGATCTCATGGTGACGTTTGTGTACTGTAAAATGTATTCTGATAATTGAGAAATAAAAAAAATTAGGCACAGTATGGAAACTTTGCTGTGCAATATTGCTTGCCAGGTGCCAGTATTTTACGGTTTGGGCCATACTTCATTTTGTTGTCTTGTCTTCAATTTTAAGTAAAAATAATATTGGCATAAGAGTCATTTCTGTCTGTCTTGACAAAATCGCTCCAATGATATACCACCTTTTTGAAAGACCGTGTCTTCTGGATATTTTGCTCCGCAGTTTTCATGTTATTTATACTTGCTTTGAGAGACCACCTGTCTTGAGAGACCACAATCTGGCTATACATTGATGTGGTCTTGCAAGACAGGTTTAAGTGTATCACAATGGCTACCTCATAAGAAAGTAGGTCACAGAGTAATGTACTTACCTTCTGTACATCATTCACACAACCTGTGGGGGTACAACTGTACTGTGCTACAGTACAACTGTACTGTGCTACAGTTGTACCTCCTTTTAAAGGCCACTCCATTGAAATTGCCTGCTTTATGTGGCCACATTCACACCTGCTTTAAGGGGTGGTTTCACAAAGGAGGGACCACTGTATACCATTGCTATCAGCTGCAGCTTTAAAATTTTTTTCGGGACTTTTTTTTTTTTTTTTTTCATACTATGACAGCCAAAAACCATGAAAATGGTTTGTTGTATGAACATTATTTCCCTTAAGGATAATACTTCCTAACTTTTCCCCAAGAAATTCTATTCTACAATATATAATATATTTATGCCCCTCTCTCTCTCCCCCCCCCCCCCCTTTTTTGAAAAAGGTGGGGCATATAGCTTTGCTCATTGGTCAGACAGTCAGTCGGTAAGTAAAGGAGACTGTGGTTTCTGCACCATAGCTCAAGAAGTTTTTGAGATAGGACTTTGATAGTGCCCAAGTATATATACTCCTATATAAGGGCTAGGTAAAGTATGAATGTAATTGACCTTGACCCTATTTCCAAGGTCAAAGAGGTACTATAGTAAGTTTTAGTCTCTGCACGATAATTAGAAGTCTTTATGATAGTACCTGTATATTGCACAGGATTATAGTCCTTATCCAGGGCTAGGTCAAGTTCGAGGATGGGTGACCTCGACCTTAATTCAAAGGTCACAAGGTCACTTTAGTGAAATTGTTTCTGCACTGTAACTCAGAATTTGAGTTATGATTTCAATACTGCACATGGTAAGGTCTTGGTCAGCCCAGAAGATGGATGACCTTTCCAAGGTCACCAGCTAGAGTCGTATTAGTGAGCTTGGTTTCCGCATGATAACTAAAGATGTTTTTGACCTAGGGCTTTCATATTGCACAGGAATATAGCCTTCTATAAGAGCTAAGTCAAGTTCTGAAATGTGTGACCTTGAGTCACTTCCCAAGGTCACAGTGCCACATTACTGAATTTGGTTTCTGCTTAATAACTGCAGAATTTTTTTAGCTGGGGTGTTTACTTTGTAGTTATAGTCTTCTTTTAGGGTTTGATCAGCTTTAAAGAAGGGTGACGTTGACATAATTTCCAAAGTCACAAGGCCAGTTTGATTAATTTGGTTTCTTGCATCCATTTCCCAAGGTCACGAGTGCCCCATTTAGTACTATCAATAGGGTAATGAGGGCAAACATAATGATGGTAGTGGGGGGGGGGAGGTCCATGTTTTACAATGATGTTTTGTTTTCTTTTATATATTGATTTAACGTCACAATAAAAAGATCTTAAATTCTTAATGAAATATTATTTTTTAAATATTTTTCATACAGAAGTCTTTGATAATTGCCTGCAGAATTAATCCAATGCAAATAATAGAGTATATTGTAGAGCATGTTTTATTCAGAATTGTAAAGTAATATGTGTGTATTCATGTTTTTATCCAGGTCAAAAACTGAGAGAAATTCTATCTTAAGGTCGAGTAGGAAGCTAAATGGTCCAGAGTATAACTGATCATAACAGTTTGCTTGTTGAGATATGGCGACTTTATTTCACCAAAGGATACAGGTAACCCATAAGGTGTGCTTTTCTACATACATTTGGGGAAAAAAACAGCCTGTAGTTCTAGCTTTTGATACCACCATCACCACCCACAAGTAAACTTGGGGGGGGGGGGGGTAATGGAATCGGCTTGTCCATCTGCAGACAGAATCTTGTGTGTGTAACTCCATGTACACTTTTTAGACAGATTTGTTTGATAGTTGGCACAGTAAGTACACGATATGTAGATGTGCATGAAGGCACGAATATGAAGTAAACATTAAGTGGGATCCTGTGCTGCCACCTGCGCTGCAGAAGAGAACATGACAGGAAGTAAGGCAGATTCATGTCTCGTGCAGGGCCCAAGGAGTTTCTTTGATAAAGGCAACAACTTGAGGAGGCAAAACGCGGTGCTATTCAAACATTTTGAATATCTTCATTTAGTTGTCAGCAAAAGTGTTACATCTGGATGCTTAAGTAATTACAGGTACAAGTGCCCTCGTCATGGCAGAAGCATACTTCCGTTGCCTAGCAACTGAGGAGACCAGAGGAGGTCTGCAGTTAATATGATTCTCATGTTACAGATACCATTTTTGTTTTTTGACACTATTTTGTAAAGCAACTTCCTACATTTTTGGCAGGGATTTATTTCAAACCGGAATCACTATAACTACACATGACATGTAGACACCCACAAAGGCATAGGTTTCAGACATGACTAGCTATCTTTGTGCAAGACAGCTTTTATTGGCTATCTTGTGTTCATCTGTCTGTGGACAAAATTTCATGCGCACAATTTGTCCTACACTTTTGGACTGATTTATTTTAAAGTTGGTAAATTAACTAGCCGTGATGTGTGTATATGTATGTGCAGGACATCAAGAGCTTCATATGCTGCTATGTTAGGATATCGTGGATTGTGAGGTGATCTGTGTTAACTGCTGTACATCTCATAACACAGTCTTTCAATGCTATTGTACCTTCACCCATAGACAAAGTGCTTTGATGTGGCCACTTTTTTAGACCTACCTGGTGAGTGGTCACTCGGTTGTTATGAACTTGTAATGTGGAAAGTTCCAGATATTCCTGGAATCTTATGAATGAACCCAACAAATAATCAGAAGACTATTGATCTTATATATAACTACAACACTGCATTATAACAATAATATATAAAAGATTACAATAATAAATATGACACATAGCTGTAAATTACTGTATTCATCTGAATAAGTGCACCCCACCCCATTTTTTTTCGAAGAAAGGACCCCCAAAATATTCCATAGTTTTCAAGCAAGTGGTAGAACTTATTATTACACTTAGAATCTACATTTTTTTCAGCTTTTGTGGATGAAATTTTTTCATAGTGCACTGTGCTCTTATTAAGATGGATACGGTATTGCAGAAATAACCACATCCCACAGGAAAATTGCAATGGTCACAGTGGACAATAATGCATACAGGCCAACCACAAGTCAGGTTCTTCTAGCAAGAGCAGTCTCCCCAAGTTGATCCATGGTTCACTCCTGAGATGATGAATTTTCCCTATTGGGTCTTCAGTTGGGCAGACATACCCTTTCCAGATCTTCAGTCAGTCAGACATGCAAACTCTGTCTCCTGTTTCCTCTCTATCTGTTGACCTGTGCATGCGCTATTTATATGTATATATCTTTTATGGAAAGATCTACGTAATTCCACACTTTACTTCAGATATAATTATGTCTCCCGGTGGAAGCCGGGGGACATATTGTTTTAGTGCCGGTTTCTTCCACTTCTTCTGCTGCTTGTTGTTGTTCAGGTTCTTCAACACTTGGTTCCCGTGCGATAAGTCTTGAAGGACTTGACAGAATTTGATGAAACTTGGTAGGATTATGTATCTAGGCAAGACCTAGGTTGGGATTGTATTTGGATGACCTTGAGCGAATTCTCAAGGTCACAGGGTCACTTGTGTGAAATTGGTTTCCGTGCGATAAGTCTTGAAGAACTTGATGGAATTTGATGAAACTGGGTAGGATTACGTATCTTGACAAGACCTAGGTTTGGATTGTATTTGGCGGACCTTGACTTAATTTTCAAGGTCAGAGAGTCACGTAAATGAAATTGGTTTTCAAGTTCTTCAACACTTGGTTTCCGTGCGATAAGTCTTGAAGGACTTGATGAAAATTGCTAGAGTAATGTATCTAGGTGAGAGCTAAAATAGGATTGTAATTTTCAAGCAAACTTGGTCATTTGTAATTTGTTATCACCTGTAGCTTATTCAGAGACGTAAGTGTTCCACCGGGAGATATTTGATTTTCTGTTGGAAAATTAGTCTGTTCTAGTCTTCATTTAGTTTTCTTTCATGCGACATTTCACCACAACACCACTTTGTCAGCACATGTTCACCACGGGACTCAAGTCTGTTAATGTTGCTCACTCTCATAAATTAACAAGCTCACGCTGCACTGAGTGACCTATCTGTATTCAAACCCACACTCATAAGACTAAGCACTGACAATGGCGAGGGCTGTTCAAGTTGATATTTTTTAAGGAAAGACTTGCCGCAATACTCATACAGTGTACTTAATAGTGCAGGGCTCCTCAATTTCTTTCTTTGTTGCTGCTCAGAAATAGTATGAGTTACCATCAGGCAAGCGTCACAGGCACGCAGCCCTTTCGGGGGGGGGGGGGGGGCAATGCTCCGCTGGGAAAAAAAAAATTTTACAATGCGAAAGAGTCCATTTCCTGCATGCTGAGCAACATTTTCTTAATTGACATAATCATTTTTTTACATGAAATTTTGGTTGAAATCAAATGACTGAGTGAGCTGGCTTTTTTTCCCTCTCGCCCATATTTGACAGTGTAGCAAAACAAATGATTGTGTCACTCAGATTTGCAACATAGCAAGAAGTGAAGGGCCCTGTAGTGACATGAGTGTTTTATAACTAAATGTGTCAAGCATAGAGATATTGACTCTTTCCCTGTCAATTGGCTAAAAGGGACTGATGGACAAATGCGGTCTGCTGCAATATGTTTGACTAATTTTACCAGCAATGAACTATTATTTGAATGAGACTCGCAAAAATAAAAGGACCTAGCTCAACAGGTTTCTTGGGTGTGGATTGGGTGCTAGCCTTATTGCTCAATCCATGCCAAAGAAAAATTTTTGACTCGGTTTAAATACAAGGGGAAGAAAAGATTAATGCCACAGTAGGCTTAAACGTTGATATTTTTTAATGTTCAAGTCAGTGCACAAAGTGCCATTACATTTGAAACAAGATTGAATGAAAATGCATGATCTTTAATTTGGTCGTAGTTTTGCCATATAAATATTTCCTTGTCACCATGAGACAGGTAAGGTCTGGTAGAAGTTACAAGTTGACTGACATAATTATCAAATCTTCATCATTGACTTTTACATTTATAGCCTAATTTTTTTCTTTGTGTTTTATTTAATTTTATTTATTTTTATCAGCTGAATCAATGTTACATATGGAAACAGCCCGGAAATGGTGTCGATCCTTTGTAGCATATAATTTGTAGTCTTGATATCACAGTATACTGCGATGAATTAATTGGCTGTTGAAAATATTCATGTTAGAATTAAAGTTTGTTTGACCATATAAAAAAAACTGCGTTTGTTTTGCCGGGCACACACTGATGGGGAAAAAAACGCTGGAATATGGGGATTTAATAATGGATATATATCCATAGCAGTCAGAGTCTGCATGAGAGTGCCTTTGACGTGTATGGAGTCCCGCCTTACCAAATGACAGTGTGGGAAACAAGTGTTGAATGTGCGCACATGCAGAGTTTGGCTGCCACTAACAAAACTCTCAAAATATATTTCATTGCATGATAGTTAACTAACTGGTCTCTGGGCATTCCTTTCCAAAGACAAGCATTTCAGCTGGCAGATTTCAGATTCACACATTCAACATCTGGTTCCAGAAAATGATACCACAAGCCAGTCCACAGTGAGCAGATTGCATCTGTGCTGATTGGTCTTTGCAAGGATGTGCACACAAAACTGTTGATTTTGCATTCTCTGAGAGAGCAATTTGAAACTAAATAGTCCATACTGTTCATAATACCAGTGGCAAAATTTTGTTTGCATCTGGACCTGAAAAATTATTCCAGCTGGTTTGTGCCTGATCTATGCCATTCATCAATGGCTTGTAGGAAAGCAATGACTATGAAATTACCCAGATACTACATGTGGGAGAGAATTTCTTATTGCAATTAAGATGGTGGATTCAGACTGTTCAGTGATCATGGAACGTTGAATTTAAAAAAAAAAAAAACACACACACAAAAAACCTTCCACTTCAGCACGTTATGGGTTATTTCAATCCCTAGGGATTGCCGAATACAAGTAGTGGTCTGATCAAGACAGGTAATCTTTCATAGGACAGATAAATATCATGGAGAGTACTGAGTAAGATATCTTCAAAAGGTGATCTTTCTTGGTATGTGATCACTGGTCTCTCATTGGAGTGTCTTTCAAGAGGGGTACCACTGTACTGCCAGGGTACTACTGTACTGCCAGGGTACCACTGTACTGCCATATTTGAAGCTAGATTGCCATATTAGGTGCCAAAAATGATGTTGAACCCATTTTTAGCTCAGCTGACTTGTCAGTGTCAGTCAGCTGAGCTTATCTTATGGTCCTCCGTCCATTAACAATTTATATTTTCGACTTCTTCTCAAAAAGTGCTGGCCAGATCCACTTCAAACTTGGTGGGGATGTGCCTTGGGTGAGTCTTTATTAAGTTTGTTCAAGTGGTCACTGTCCAGTGATTTTTGGATTTTTTATGAATTTTTTTTGCTCATTTTTTGGGAAAATCTTAAAAAATCTTCTCAGAAAACGCTTGGCCAATTGCTTTAAAATTTCATAGGGAACCTCTGGGGACCCCTAGACCTTAATTTGTTCAACAGGTGGCGCTGTGATTTTTTCTATTTTTTAAAGAATTTTTGTGTTTTCACTATTTTTGACTTCTCGAAAACCATTGATTATGCTGAAATTTTGTGTAAGTGTACCTTGCAGAAGGCTCACACAAATTGGTCCACCAGGTGGTGTTGCTGTGGATCCCTGATTTTTTAACGAATTTTTAAATTCGGGTACTTATCGGTCCATGCATACATTCCTATTGATTATTATGTAAGTGCATAGGGATGGCAGTGGTAATTCACCTTTTCGACTTCTGCAAAACTGTCAGCCAGATTCACTTCAAACTTGGTGGGGATGTACCTTGGGTGGGTCTCTACCAAGTTTGTTCAAATGGTCACAGTCTGGTGATATTGGATTTTTTATGAATTTTTTTGTTCATTTTTGGAAAATCTTAAAAAATCTTCTACGAAACGGATTGGCCAATTGCTTTGAAATTGTATTGGGACACATCTGGGGACCCCTAGACCTTAATTTGTTCAACAGGTGGTGCTGCAATTTTTTCTACTTTTTAATGAATTTTTGTGTGTTTATGCAATTCTCCATTTTTTGCTCCAAAACTGTTACAAAGATTTTGCTGAAACTTGGTGGAAATGTTCTTTGTCAAAGGGCCAAAGAAATTGTTCACCAGGTGACGTTGCTGTGAATCCCTGATTTTTAACAAATTTTTAATTTCGAGTATTTTTCTGTTAATGCACACAGCCCCTTCGATTACCATGGATGTCAATGTGCATTGCAATCGTAAATTACATTTGTTTTTCTATTTTTTAATAATTTTTTGTGTCTTTTTTGCTATTTTCAACTTCTCCAAAACCATCAGTCAGATTCACTTCATACTTGGTGGGATGGGTATCAAATGTATTCATATGGTCATGCTCCAGTGATTTTAGGATTTTTGCTGATTTTTTGTGTGCATTTTTTGACTGAGTCTTAAAAAATCTTCCCTCTGAAACCGTTCCGACTTTGATGTTGCATGCAGTGGCAAATGTATGAGGGCCAGACTCAGGCAGGACATAAGTGACCTTGACCTTATCTCCAAGGTCACAGGTTCACTTTCCTGAATTTAGCTGTATTTGATAATTTGAAAACTATTTGAGTTAGGACCTTCATATTGTTCATGATGGTGGTCCTGTGCTAAGGGCAGACACACAATGTGTGGATGACCTTTAACTTATTCCCAATGCCACAGTGTCACTAGTGTCATCAATTTCTATGTCAGCTGAGCATGGCCTGTTCACGAAGGCCTCTTGTTTCATATTTTTGGAAGTGATTTTTGTGGTCTTCAGGTTGTATCTAAAGATTTCAACAGATAGAATTTTTAAACTTCTTATGAATGTTCGAGTTCTTGATTATCAATAACCTGAAAAGAATAAATGAGGATCACGGTACATATATCTATTTGTTGTTCATGCTATTCAAGGACCTGCACATTATCATGTATACATGTAGTTCTTCCTCTGCAATGCGCAGGACTTTGGGCGTATTCAAATTGTACCACTGGGTTCGCTTTCAATGAATTACTAAGTTATGACATAACTTTTTCGTTGTTTTAAAAGAACAACTGTATTTTGAAAAAAAAACAAACAAAAAACATATTGATCATTGATGTGTTTTTAATAGCAATTGTGGTGATTCACCTAACATACAGCGCATTTTTGTGAATCTCGAAAGTTGCAGTTGTCTTCCATGTAGATTGCAGATGAAGAGTACAAATTTTGAAATTTATAAAGCTTATTGCAAATGGGTAAATTAAATTATATTTTATGTGATGTTTGTGCTTAACTAGCCTTTCAGTATGAGGATTCTTGAAAGGCGCTGTTTCAAGAATGTCCCCATATGCTCAAAATAAACCTACACATGTTAACATTTTCCCTATGGCTATGCATCAAAATATTGGGGGGGGGGGGTTTGGATTTTTTTTTTTTGGTTTTTTTTTTTTTTTTTTTTTTTTTTGGTTTTTATTTTTTTTAATTTTTTTTTTTTTTGGAAATAGATAAAAGAATAAAATGGTGCCATAACTAAAGCGGGGCTGTGTCATGCGAAATTATGTCCTGGATCATTACAAATGGAGAATCCCTGCCCACCTACAACGACCTTTGTTACCAAAAAAAGAGAAAAAAGAAAACCCTTTGGGCAATTATTATGTGGAATTTTCCAGTTTTGGAAGGTTAGAAAACATTGCATTTCTTTTGCTTTTTTTCTTCTTAGTAAATGTGGACTGCTTTCCAAATGGACAAAGAATCTAGATTTTTAATAATCGTGTAGCAAATTGCAAATGAATAAAAATATAATAATTAAAGTGTAACTTCACATAAAACCCACTGATGATTTGATGCAGAATGGATTGTGGATATTGACACTAAAATGCAAGCTTTGATTTAACATAGAATAAGAAACAATGTTATGTAAGAGTGAAAGGAACCAATGATCATCAACAGGCAACATAATGAAAGTTAATGTTGCTCAGGGCCCCACCTATATTGCATGTTCTTTCGTGACGCAAACTTTGCATTGCAGCTCTCTCGGAAAGTAAAAAGCTGGCAGGCTCTAACTATAATGAATCTAATACATGGGCAGAAAATAAAATAATCGCTGAAAGAAACAGCAATTAAATGAAGCAGCATACTCTGCTCTGGGAGGTGTGGAGGGCTCAAACACCCCTATGAAGAAATGATGGTGCTCGTTTCAGTTGATAGACCTAATATTAAGGTATAAACATCAATACACTATGCAATTTTTATCCAGCCATTCCTGTCACAAATGCAAGCATCCTTTAGAACATTCTCATCATGGGCAGTTTCTTAAATTGTGAATGGACATTTCTAAAATTAGGCAGCTCGATAAACAAATTTTTTCTGCGACATAAAATTAGAAAAAAATGTGTGCACTGAAGCAACTGAAATGTGCAGTGCGATTATGGATTTGTGGTCATGCCCATATTCTGCAGAACATATATAACACATGTCAATGATACTGCATGCAATTTAACAAAACGTAAATAATGTGAGAGAATTGACTGACATAAAAAGTTGGGCACTGTGCAGGTGGACCGGCAATATCCAGTTTATATACTGATGGCAAAAAAACAAACAAACAAACAAACAAAAAACAAAACAAAACAAAAAGAAAAAAGCAAAAAACAAAAACAAAAAAAACAAAACAAAACCCCAGGTACCCCGATTTATTCAACAGAGGCTGCTTTAACCAATAGTTTGTGTTGAAAAATATGAGTGTCGCATGGGCTATTATGTAACATGAACGGGTTAGCTGAGAGTATACAAAATGTCTTGGAAAATGAGACAACATTAACAACCACAAAGGTGCGAAAAGTGTGTCTGGTATTGGGGTGTCTATGGGCTTTTTAAAGGTCCAACAACACAGGGATCAATGTGAATCCATAATGCCATGGCATACAGGTTACTCACAACTTGCATGTTGGAGAATGGTCTTTCCCAGTGTGAGGTTGCAAGGAGAATGGTGTGCTCCAGGTCAGCAGTACTGAAATGGTAGCACCCTTTGTCAGGAAACAAGAGAATGCAAGTGCTAGCTTTGACAGACCAAGACTTTCAGACGGGAGGGACTCCATCTACTAGACCATATATATGCAATCGTTTTAATGTTTTGAGTACTAAAATGTTGCACTACTTAAATGGGCAAATTTTGTTTGTGGAAATAGTGTTTAACTCAACTTGTTGAAAATTGTGAACATTTAAATACGACACAAGAAGTTTTTGCATTGAAAAAAATCTGTAAATTGTAACGCTAAAGGCCTAACGTTATATATACGATCCTATTATGAATTTATGGTCATTTTCATTATCCCAATTATTAAAATAGCAACGTAAATGACTGTGTGAAAGTATGAATGTTACAAACTCTACGTGTCGTGTGCTACGCTTTCTGCAATTTGAAAACTTGTCTGCAGTTTACTTTGTATTTATGAAATAGTAGAGTAAAATGGAGACAATAGAGTTTTTTGATGTAGACAGCGTTATATTATTTTTATTGTTTTTCTTTTATGATGGCCAAGAATGGCGGACAGGCAGACGTATTAAGGGATTACACCTGATGCCAATTTTGGAAATTGAACATGGCTTACAGTGTTGTTTGGATAAATTACACGGATATTATAAAAAAACTGGAATTTGAATTTCAATGTAGAAACGTCAAAAGTGGCTATATTTACGCGTAATATGTCTAGTAAAAAATTTGGACACGCTTCTTTGTTAATAATGAGGAACTAGAAATAGCCTTTATATGCCTTCCTCGGGATTGAATGATATTGCTCCAGCAAAATGGAAATTTTACTGGAGCCATAAAACAATTATGTGAAAAAGGTAAAAAGGCTGTTGGACGCTTAAAACATACCGTCTGGTGAAAAAAAAAAGACATTTGTTTATATTTGGATTTATTTGATAAACTGTTTGCCCTATATTTCTTTATTGTTGCGAAATATAGGGTGCATATGTTCTATCCTATAAATTGCATCGGTCAAGACAATATATCAGGTTATTTCAAGACAAAATTCGAAAAGTTATGTTTCAGTTTTTTTAAATATACTCTTGGAGTGAACTCTAAAGCATGCAATATTGTGGTTTTGAGAGCTCGGAGCTTTTCCATATTCTCTGAAAATACTGACAACTATATGTTAAAACTGGAACCGAATTATAAACTCTAACCACGACAAATTGTTGTATGAAGAACACCCAAAAATTAATCGAATGCGAAGATATTTGGAACAATGGCGGCGATGAAATTAGAGATTTTTCGGCCAATATTATAAAAAAAATGATTACAGGAGAAATTTCTTATTCAATGGCACACTGACTTTTCTAGACTTTCTTTTCCAGATAAAAAATGAAGAACATATTCCGAATTTTGAGCAAAGCTTCAAATGGAAAATTACTCACTGGTATTGAAGAATATAGATGGAAGAAGAAACTTGACCTGATTAAGAATCCGTGCACATAATTTAAATATTGAAAAAGAAGACACAAAAAGCCAGTTAAAGTGCCAGTAGATGACAGAGTATGTGATTGTGACTTGTGTTCTGAATTAGAAGATGAATTTCATTAAATCTTAATTTGTCAAAAGTTCTGTGAAAACCAGGAAACAACTAATTGATAACGTGTCAGAATTTCTAGTTGATCTTAAATATTGAACTCCGGAAGATAAATTTATTAAGTAAATGAAATGAGATGACGTGGAAGTAATTTGGAATATGGGAGAATTTATGACAGAAACTGTAAAAATCAGAGGAAGGTTGTGATGGAAAGGTATCCTATTCTTTTGCTTCAACTCGGTAAACATATGTTTGTACGTTTTTTCATATTTTTTTTACACAATTCTTATTATTATCTTTATCTGTAGGCCTATGTGTTTCTAAGTATTGTTTATGCTCCCAACAGGTTTGATGATAGGGAATCTTTATGATGTAGAATGTGTTTGTACTGTTTTTGCTTTAGACCTATCAACAAAATGCCATCGATATGTATAAAATGGTGCAGTTGCAATAAAGCCATTAAAGGTCATTCATTTACCAATTGCTCTTCATTACCAATCCCTCATCCTCTGCCTAAAAGAGTGTAGACCCACTAATCTTTTGGAGAGAGAGAGAGAGAGAGAGAGAGAGAGAGAGAGAGAGAGAGAGAGAGAGAGAGAGAGAGAGAGAGAGAGAGAGAGAGAGAGAGAGAGAGAGAGAGAGAGAGAGAGAGAGAGAGAGAGTTACGCAACTTGGCAAGAAAGCACAAGACCGAGAAATGACCAAAATTTAGTGCAGGCCCTCAGTTCACCGGTCTGAGCTAAATCAACACATTCCTATATTCGTAGAACTCTGGAGCCTTCGGAGAAATTGCATTTTGTGAGCGACTCGACTTCCATTGATTCCGAATTTTATATCGCTGTCATGGAGGTAGAAGAGCTCTAGCCTTCTAGGCCTGCTTCGCAGAGAAGGGATAAACAAACAAACAAATGTAGAAATGGGCTTTCCAGCAAATTTTGAAACTGTCAGGTTTTAGGCCTACCGCACGGTATGGTAGACTTAAATTAGAAAAGAAACTGATAGTCAAATAAACTCCCTTTAACTACTAAGCCACCGGCTGTTCCACGATGGTAAGTGGGCCGCGGTGGCCTGTGCAGTCACTGACCTCGAGTCTCGGGTCACTGAGGTCAATGGTGAGCGTGATATACAACAACAGTTACTGTTACCAGACTCCAGGAGGAAGCTAGAATTTGTAGAACTTCAAATTTCTTGATAAATAAGCATATTTAAGACCTGGAATTTTGCTGGTTTATAAATTATTCTTCAAGGAATATAGTGGCGGGGTCAATATATCGAGGTCTATGGTGTCATGCAAACTGTACAGTTCGGGGTTCGCGTTTCACGAGACGTAATGACTGATAGTGATGCCCTACACTAGTCATTGCAGGAACTCACGAAAATAACCACGATACCAATTCTGTGGCTTCATATGATTTCGTAATTTTATTTGCGATTCTGTGCACACAATGTCATTGACTGTGCAACCACTTTCCCTTAACTGTAGTTTCAATGCCCCACCAAAATTTTATGACTATTTCGTCATATTGTGTGGTAGACAAGTGATGTTGAAATCAAACAAAGTGATGCAATTACAAATCCTGGATTCGCGAATTAAAGGGACCAATCATCATCTATTCACTGTTGGGTTTAGCTGCTGGGTTTAGGCTGAGGCTATCATTATGATTTACTGCATAGGTAGATGAAAAAAAATTATCGAAAGATATGTGTACAATTCTGAACAGGTACTGTCAATAACTGTAGTCTGACCTCCAATACTTAATAGTGCCGTACATGCATAATCATCACCACCATTACAAGTAAAACCACCATCACCCAGTGCTTTAATTTAGCTGTGACATGTTATCGGAAATTCCTTCCTATTTTTGTTATCACACGCATCTACAAATTTAAGGGTTTATTGCCTAGATTTGAAAGTTTCTATAGCACAGGTTTATCAATGCATAGATTTGTGGGATGGAATCAAACCAATATGTGTGGCATATCAGTATACAACATTGCCTAAAGCAAGGGATGGAAAAGCAATGCCCATACAAGGTTAGTTTGTAATCTGAGCAAGACATAATTCCAGCAGACCACCTATGGCCGTATTCCCAAAGAGCTTGATCTGATCCTTACTTTAATCCCAAAATTAAAATCAATGTGGTTTGGCCCTAAACTGCTTATTCCTTGGCTGAATGTTTTATTAAAGCTTCGAGGATTAGCCAATACATAATCTTGGCTACAATATGAACCTAAGGATTTAAAGTTTCATTTTATTAAATCAATCTTAGTTTGACCCAGTATTTAATATTTTGATCCAGGATTAAAATCTGGATTAAATCAAGATTGATTTAATCCATAATAATTTAATTCCAATGTTCATATTAAGTGGAGTACTAGATTAATTAATTCTGCCAGTTTAGATCAAACATCAGGCCAGCGATTCAGTAGGTCAAGACCCAAAGGCACCTTAACTTTTATTTAAGGATTAAATTCAGGATTAGATTAAACTCTTTGTGAATACGACCCCAGGTGATCAATGCATGGTAACCACTGTGATGTTATTGCCTAATTCACAAGTGGCTTGGTTTGGCACTGTTGTTGACATGGAGATGTCACAAGTAGTCACGTTTGATGACAAAATTTCCAAACCTTTGTGGGGAGAAAAAATTGAACACTTTGCATTATAAACAAGTACATCAAGGGCCCACTACCCGGTCAAAAATAAACCTGCTTAGTCATCCCAGACAAATTTTATATTGTGAAATAAAGTCAATCAAATGGGTGGGAAGTCCTTTAAAGTCTAATTTCTTGGAATGCACTTTGGGATAAGGGGATCAACTTGCCACGACTCTTCCTTGAACTCAATTTCGTAGATTTTCTTCCAAGATTTTCTTGAACATTTTAGACCTGAGAACAGAAAAATACAGTGTATCAATGATAATTTCCATTGCAATTTTTGCAAAAGATGTCAACATGCACAAATGAAGAGGCCCCTCTCTCTGGACACCATAACCATGTGGTAAATTTGCTCCCCTATCACAGAAGAACAGAAGAATTAAATCAATTTCACTGAATCATTGTTACGTTTAGTTAACAATGGAATGTTTGTTCAAAATCAAACAGCTTTCAAGATATATCAAAAACCATGGAGCATACTTACATCTTGTTATTTATGCAGTGCTATTGCGAGGCTGTATCTGTTGGTATCTGTACATTCTTGACATTTTTGTGGTTACAAACATACACATATTCTTTTTGTTTTAAATTGCAAACACATATGGCTAGGAATTGCAGCAACTGTTGTAGTTTATAACCACCTCAATTATTTAAACTGCACTTTCAAAACCATTAAAAGTGTTAAACGTGTACATCACCAGAAAGATTGCAGTGCTAATTTTCCATTGAACATGTAGAACGTGTCCTCAAGCGACTCAAATGACTGTATGTAGGAGAACTGACACCAATGGAATTTGAGGACACAGTGCCTTTCATACAAGTACAAGGAACCACTTTGATCGTTACTAAGGCCACCACACCCAACACTGCCATATTAACTGGGATCAATGAAGATACGGACACAGTCAGAGAAGCCAAGGAGATGGACACTGGAGACTGCTGTCCACCATCAATGCTTTACACACTGCTCACTACTCATTGTGAATGGCCACATTCTTCACTGCCCTTGTATCTGAACTGCTGCTTCTGGGTTCCTCTTTGGACTGTATTCTAACCTCTTGGGGGCCTTTTTAGACCACAGCTCCTTTTCACTTATTTGACAATTGGAAATGTTTAATACTTTTCCATGACATCTCCTGTACATTTTTTGTAGTTGCCTCTTTGAAATTGTTCTTTATATATTTGGTCTTCTTTTCTGTGTCTCTTAAATAAATAAATGAATGAATAAATAAATAAATAAATGAGTGAATGAATGAATGAATGAATGGATAAAATAAATAACTAAATAACTAAATAAATAAATAAACGAAACTCAACTAGTTAGGAATGGGAATATTTATCAGTTACGTGTTGTTTATTTCCTTATTAATATATTATGAATTATACATATGGTTAGCAGTAACTTTTACAAATCATTACTTATAATCCTAGCTTCAGATTTACATGTGAGAAAGTATAAATTTTCTCAAAGTTAACAAACTGGAAACTGTTTTTGTGACAATTGTATATTAGATGGTTGCCAATGTTTATATGATAATTACATACATAATCATAATTCACCACAAATGCTGATCCAGCTTATTCCATTTTGAACAGAGGGACCTCAAATTTGCAGCAGCATGTAGTTTATGCAATAGTGCCCTTTTGTCACCAGGGCCATTTAAAAATAACGGTCCTTGTGGTAGTACTATTTCAACTTCAAATACCTGCATCTCTGAACCAGAAACATATTCAGACTTTAAGAAATGTTATCTTAATTTCCAGTATGTGCTACTGTTTGTCATAGATTTGAAAATGTAGAAGCTGAATTTACAATTGATATCGAAGAATGGTGATCACATTTTCACACGTTTATTGTTTGTGTAAAAACATTGCTTCCAAGAAGCGTAACTGGCATAGAATAAATACGAAGTTTGTATGCTTCCTAAAAATGTATACTTTATTGGAATTTTAAGTGCATTTACAGTCAGCCTTGCACACTGGTTAGTTGTTGTTGTTGTTGTTGTTAGTGATGTACATTACTGGCGCTGTCCTTTCGCCTCATGGTCACGTTGTAATGTCCAGACCTGGTCTGAAAATGTATTTAAGAAAAAGGATGATTTTGCAAATCTGCTTTTCTAGTTCAGTACGCAAATCTCTTTTTCTAGTTCCTTAAGCAAATCTCCTGTGTGTAATTTTTCCATACATAAAACAATTGGTGGTCATCTAGGGGCACGGTTAGTTCTTTACATAAAAATTTGGGGTGAAAAACAAAAGGATTTCTTTACAATGATTTCCTTACATAAAACAATTGGTGGTCATCTAGGGGGCACGGTCAGTTTGGCAAAAACAAAAGGATTTCCTTACAATGATTTCTTTGCATAAGTACTTGGGGTGAAAAACAAAAGGATTTCTTTACAATGATTTCTTTACATAAAACAATTGGTGGTCACCTAGGGGGCACGGTCAGTTTGGCAATTACATAAAACAACTGGTGGTCATCTAGGGGGCACGGTCAGTTTGGTAAAAAACAGAAGGATTTCCTTACAATGATTGCCTTACACAAGTACTTTGGGTGAACTTACTAAGGGGGAGAGGTGACTCCCCGGCCAGACAAAATCTGGCAATAATGCCTGACCTGGTGACCAGCCCACCCTGTACTTCGACTAATAAATTAGCAAGAATAAAAACAAAAAGACAGTTTGACAGAAAAACACCAGACTTTGGCAAAAGTTTATGGTTATGTTTACTGGCCTGGAATAACCGATCCCCGTGAAGATGTAAGAACAATAGGATCAGGGGTGAAGGACAGGGCGCAAACACAGAGTTCTTGACCAACACCACACACTTGTGTAAAAAGTCATGCCTGGGTCACTGCTATATATTGAGGACGTTTTGCTGAATAAAGTTGTCTTTGGTTTGGGAGCCAATCGAGTTTGTGGTTTTTCTCTCTTGAGAAGCAAGCTCTTGGTGGGGCGCACCCCCCCCCCCTTTCACATGTGCATGCAGTGGCCAGCATTGGTCTAACGGGAAACTTCTTCAGGCAGTCAGCACACAAGCCCAACTTATTGTTTTGGAGAAGCTGCTCAACTTTTCATTGGTGAGCTTGCCAGGATTTGACCAAACTGCATTGTCTGCAAAGGGAGGTGCGACCCACCAACCAAACAAAAGAACCCATCGGTGGATGAGTCAAGGAGTGGCCACTGATGAAATATCAAGGCTCCTAGTTATGCAAGAGAAGGGAGGACACATAATTTAAGCCAGCTTGCTGGTCCGCTTTGTAAGTGACATTCATATATTATTATTATTATTATTATTATTATTATTATTATTATTATAATTATTATTATTATTATTATTATTATTATTATTATTATTATTATTATTATTATTATTATTATTATTATCAGTCATTCAAGTTTATGGAAGAGGAGAGAAGGACAAGAAGAGTCTGATTAAGAGTGAGATACAGCAGACTGTGCCGTGTGGTATACAATCAATATCAGTGCATGCGCTGTGACTTTACCACGCAAAATTCTTCATTATTTCAACACCATATTTGGACTGAAATCAGACATACATACCACGGAAGTGTGTGTGAGAGGTACGGGTGTACTTATCGCACATGTATCATTGTGTTCTCGATAGTTAGTGTACTCCAGGCACAAAGGGCTCAAAATTTATGCCCCACTTCGGCGGATCCTGAGGAATAGTGACATTTTGAAAAGGATAAAGGGTAAAAATGAATCCGGAACAAGTCACGGAAGTATTGGACAAAATTGATGACATTTGTGATAGTTTGGGAAGCAACCAGAAGAGTTATTTTGATGCGGAAGCGCAGAGATGGTGGGCCCAACAGCGGAGCAATACCATCAAGGGACTGGTGTCACAAGTAACTCCATGTGATGGTGAGCTGGGTTCACAAACAAGGAATTATTTGTATGATATAGACCCCAGTTACCCCAGTTACAAAATGATAATGCAGCCATTGTCACAATTGTGGCGCGAACGGCACGTGGCGCCCTCTGCAGGGAAATTGAAAGGTTTTTGAACTCTCTACCCGGGGTTCCAAGAGAACAAGTACCGTGGGACCAGATCAAGTGACATGTTGAGCGCACATTCCTGTCCAGTGATGAGCAGGAAAGGTTGAGGGTTGATGTGAAGCAGTTAATGCAGAGGGATGGTGAGACCTTGGCCTCATACAATAGGCGTTTCCGTGAGGCGGTGCAGCGGGCATATCCAGCTCAGCGCTCTGGTGATGCAGGACGCATTGTCTTACATCATTATTTGAAGGGACTGAAGTCATCTGACCTCGCCAAAAAGGCAAGTTTGGAATTGACCCAACAGACACTGGATGCGGCACTGGCCTTCACGGAAAAGATGGAGGCTAGCTTCGAAAGGTACATGGGTCTCCATCAGGCTGAAGAGCCCATGGATACATCAGCAGTGCAGAGCCAACCCCCGGACTCCAATGCTGAGGTAATCCAATTCCTACAAAAAATCAAAAGGGGCCAAGATAGCATGATCCAGAGGATAAACAAGCTGGAATCTGGTATCAAGCCAACACATCACAGCGGGCAGGACAACAGCAACAACCAAACGGACCGCAATTGGTATGTTTTCAGTGTGGCGGGAACCACTATAAGGTTGGGTGTCCGCAGCGCCGGTTCAGACAGAGATCACAGGGACAAATGCCGGGGCAACCACAGCGCCAGCACCAGCAGTCGGGGCAACAACAGCATCAGCACCAGCAGCCAGGGCAACAGCAGCGCCAGTTTCAGCAGCCATCGGGCCAACAAGCCAGCTTCAACCAGGGATACTAAGTGTCGCAGGGGTGTGCACGGAAGGCTCCAGGTTGGGTTTATCAATTAGGATTGGTAAGATTAAGTTATGATGCTTAATTGATACTGGGGCTAGTGTTACACTTCTGCATGACAAGATTTTCAAAAGACTATGTGAACAAAATGGGCGGAGCAGACTCTTAAAGCCTGCCCCACCATTATATAATGTTTCTGGTGCATTGATAAAAGTATATGGCAAAACAGAAGTTGACTTTGGCAGGTTAGGTAATTTGCCTGTTGTAATTGTGGATGGTATATTACATGATTGTATATTAGGCAACGATGCATTAACTTCGGGCCATGCCGTTGTTGATTACCAAAAATCTGTACTTACTTGGAAGGGCAGACCATTTAAAATACAAGCATATAATGTGAGGCCTGTAGTAGCCGCTAATGATGCAGGAAATTTGCAAAGTTCCATGTCCACAGGACTGGAATTTTTCAGTGGCACTACAGCCCAGGAATATGTAGATGTCATTAGGCAGAATAGGGATGTATTCTATGAAAACGGAAAACCATATGGCCAGTGCCCACTCACTGAGGTGACCATTGACACAGGAGACCACCCCCCTGTCAGGGAAAGGCCATACAGAACGCCTTTGGCTAAGCGTAAGGCAATTGATGAATGTATCGACCAGATGTTAAAGGACAAGGTCACAGTTCCCAGTAATTCACCTTAGGCATCTCCTGTGTGCTTGGTCCCTAAGAAAGATGGCACAACTCGATTCTGTGTTGACAACAGGGCATTAAATGAGGTAACGGTATAGGACAGGTACCCCCTACCCCTAATTCAGGATATCTTTGATCAACTAGGGGGGAAGTCTATCTATAGTGCATGTGACCTAAAATCGGCCTACAACCAACTAAAAATAGCTGAAAAGGATCAGAATAAGACATCATTTATATGTCACCGGGGTCAATTCAATTTCACTGTTGGAAGTTTTGGTTTGGCAAATTTACCAAGTATTTTTCAGAGAACCATGGAAATGGCCTTATCTGACCTACTAGTTAAGTGTGTATGGGTTTTTATTGATGACCTAGTTATTGCCTCTAGTTCCCCAGAGGAACATGAAAAGGATCTTGAAGCTGTCTTTGACAGATTAAGGGCAGCGAGGCTTCAATTAAAAGGCTCAAAGTGTCATTTTGGGAAATCGGAAATTCAGTTGCTTGGTTATGTTATCACACCACAAGGCATTCATAGTGACCCTGAAAAGGTCAAGGCCATTGTAGAGATGCCACCACCCACCACCGTAAAGCAGGTTAGATCTTTTGTGGGAATGGTGAATTATTATTCAAAAACAATACCAGGCTACAGTACACTAACTGAGCCACTGGTCAAGTTGACCCGTAAAAACCAAACATTTCGTTGGGGCCCTGAACAACAGCATGCGTTTGATAACCTGAAGAACTTGTTGATGTCATCTGAGGTTATGGCTTACCCACAAACGGACAGGCCATATAAATTGTACACTGATGCTAGTGATACCTGTATTGGTGCCGTCTTAGTACAAGATGATGATGATGAGGGTAATCCAGTACATGTCACATCAGTTGTCGGGTACGCAGCATAAATGGAGTACTATTGAAAAAGAAGCTTATGCAGTTGTGCATTCTATTGATAAGCTTAGGGCCTATCTTTATGGCGCAGGGTTCACGGTGTATACAGATCATAAACTGCTGCGCTCCCTCTTTACTAAGGAAATGCACAATACAAAAATTCAATGCTGGGGAGTCTTCTTAGCGGAGTTTGGGGCAAAAATAAGATATGTCCAGGGTGCTAGGAACATAAGGGCTGACCTGATGTCCCGACTTCCACCTCCACGGGAAGTGTCTGTGTTGGACACCACTGATTGGGTCGATCCCAATGCAGTGGGTGGTAGTGCAGCACAAGACAGAATTCCATTGGAGGCAGATTTACTGGCACCATCCGAAGCTAAATAACACCAGTTGGAAGAATTCGCTGAACAGTTTTCCGATGCAAAAGCTGCCGATTCTGATTATGAGGTGCATGATGGGTTATTATATTCCATTAGAAGGCCCACAGGGACATCTCCCTGGTACCCACAGCTAGTGCTCCCATATAAATTTAGGAATCAGGTCATTGACAGGTGCCACAAAGATGTGGGCCATATGTCCGTCATGAAAACAATGAACCGTATTAGAGAAGCATATGTATGGCCTAATATAAGGCAGGATGTGGTTAAATGGCTGAAGAGCTGCCCCACTTGTGTGGTCAACCAAAAGAGGATGGACAGAACCCCAATGAGTGACATGCCGACTACCCGCATATCCTATGCAGGTAGTCGGCATGGACCTGATTGGCCCATTTTTGTGCACAGAGCAAGGGAATAAGTATGCTCTCATAATAGTAGACCACCTGAGTGGCTGGGCCGAAGCCGTACCCATCCCCAATAAGTCTTGACAAGCGGTAGAGGATGCAATAGCGTGGGAATTCTTCCCTCGGCATGGCATTCCTGAGGTGGTAATAGCCGACCGAGTCTTGGAGTTTAGCGCTATTCACTTCAAAAGGTACCTGGAAGACTTGGGAGTAGACTTCCGGCAATCAACTCCATACCATCCAGAAACAAACGGGAAGGTAGAGAGGTTTAATAGAACACTCAAGGAAATGATAACAAAACTGGTCAACAATGATACCAGGCAATGGCACAGCAAGATTGCTCATGCCTTATTTGCATATCGACAGAGTGTTAGTAAATCAACTGGGTTCACACCTTTCTATCTAATGTATGGTAGGAGGGGCAGATTGCTATTAACTAAGTGTTTGGCACAGGGAGGCACCCTTCAAGGTCGCTTAAGTGACCTCTCTGATGCCCTTACCTTAGCAAGGCAAAACTTTCTGACTGTCGCCATTACAACCGCGAGAGGATAAATGCGAGAGCTCATGCACATGAATTGATGCTAGGAGATTCTGTAATTCTTAAAGCCCAGGAAAAATTGACATTCACTTCAGATTGGGATCCCCAGTATGAAGTAATTCGGACTCGTGGCCCTGTTTGTTGGATTAGGCAGCAACAAACGGGCAAGGTTAAGTCAGTCAATAGGTCCAAGTTATTGCTGGTTGACCCTAATATGGCCTGGGACAAGTTAAACAAGAGGCCTGTACGTAATGCCAGGCGTAGTGCACGCCTACCTATGGGATCACCTCACGCCTTGATGGCTCAAACAAGCCCTGATCAGGTTGTGGGGGATGGCCCTGCAGCCGCCACGGGAGATGAGCCACCCAATAGTCAGTCGGGAAGTCATGGGGACACCCCAATGCAGTTAGGTAGTGGTGATGCACCACCAGAGGGAGTGCCTGACATAAACCGTAATGCGACCCCCACGGAGACCCCGGAACGCCCAGGCATCGTGCTACTGGAACGCATGGATTTTAGTGGTAGGAGCTCTAACTGGACCTTTTTAGGTCACCGAGCATCACGTAACCAGCGCTGGAAGCACATGCGTAGTCGCTCTAGTAGTAGGTGGGATGCACATACCCAATCTGAGAGGTCAAGAGACCGTGAATCCTCGCTTGCGCCCCAGACAGCTGGTCAGAGTGAGATAAATACTGATGCTCCGATGGAAGAGCCTAGGTACTTCACTCGACTGCAGGCACAGAAAAGGTTGTTAGCACAATGCCAGGAGACAGAGGTAGAGCCGAAGTGCCAACGCTCGGAAGGTCTGGAACTGGCGGCATATTTATGTGCTTTGGGGTTATATTAGCTGTCAGCGCTGCTACATCCATAGAACCCCTGCCAGATGGACTGCTAATTACCAAAGTCAACCAATTGCAGGTCCAATTGGCAGAATGGACCATTTTGGTAGCAATTGATGCACCCCAGGAGAATCCTGCCCTATTACGTGCTATTAATTTGATGATTAATCGGGCATACAAGGCAGTGAAAAAGGGTGCTATAAGCACTTATGATTGTCGCTCTTGGGTGGGGCGATTACATTCATTGAAATCTTATGTGGTTACTTATGGCTTGAAAACTGGAGTTCTTACCCGGCCGCTTGTCAAGAGAGGGTTGTTTGACTTCTTTGGAGGGATAGGCCACACATTGTTTGGATTGGCCACAGATGGAAGTGTTGAGGAATGTCGCAAAGCCATCAGTGCAACCAGGAGCAGACAACGGGCAGTGGTCCACCAAGTAAATGTTCTCACTACAGTAGTGAATCAAACCCAGAAGGCAGTAAGTTGGAACAGGTTTCGCATGAGGCAAATTTCTAATTTTATAACCAAGACTTTGGTACCAGATCTCAATAATATGTTGATTGCCATGAATATTACTAACAGACATGTTTTCCTACTGGAACGGGCATTTTATTTTGATAAAACAGTGTCACTGTTGGAACAAATTACCACATCCCATATTCAGGCAATTCAGAGATATTATCGGCAAAAAGCATCTTTGGAGATTGGCCGGCTGACGGAAGATATACTTCGACCAGAGAAATTGTCAGACATTTTAAAGCAATCCTGATCCAGTGTAACTTACCGGGTGCAGCCTTCTCAGTGGTATTATGAACACGCCCATGTGTATCCTGTATGGGGTGATGAAACCTTGATTTATCGGGTGAAACTGCCTTTGATAGATGGGAAGACCTACCACCGCTATAACATAGCAACTTGGCCAGTTCCTTATAATGAATCAGGCTATACCATTCAAATTGAGGTAGACCGCTCTGACATGGGGCTGGACACCGCAAATGGTGACATATTCCATCCCACGGGGTGTATGGGATGGAAACCAATGGTGTGTCGTACTGGCCCACTCTTTACGACCAGTAGGTGGAACTGTGTGCGGACCTTGATATCTGGGAGTGCTAAGCACTCCGGAATGTGTAAGGTAACACTGAAGAAACAGAACAATGACACCCAGATAACTGAAATCAGTTATGGGGAGTATGTCCTCACCACGTGGGGAGAATCTGTGGTAACCCGGTGCACAGGGACTGCAGGTACCAGAAGGAACATTGTAGCTGGGGTTTACCTGATTAAGGTCCTCACTATGTGTGTTGTTACAGGTAATGGATGGATACTGACAGGTCTCATAGATAGAATCGGACATGTTTTGGTGGCAGCACTTAAAGTGCCCCTACCTGACCTCTTAAACATCACGAGCATTATCACACAAGATCAGGCATTGAACTTATTGGATAAACCACATTTTCACCAAGTTAGTCCCATTGCTACGGTGAAACTGGGGCCCTTATTGGACCCACCGCCTAGCTTCAACTGGGCTCACTATGGAGGTGGCATGTCAACAGCCTCCATATTGGGCACCATAATTCTTGTCACTGTGACTCTGGCTGTGAGCATTCTAGCTTGGCGAAAAAGGGCAGTCATTCAAGCCCAGCAGAGAAAGTGGCTCGATTCACCTCCTTCGGAAACAATAGATTCACCAGCGGGTGACAAGGTTGAACCGCAGTTGCATCCCGCTTTGTTGTTTCATGGAAAGTCCCACCAACATGAGTCTGAATTAATGACGGACTCTGGCACTCAGCCAGATTCAACAGTATTTCATTTTACTGCACAATGACAGATAAAGTGTATTTCATGTGCCTGTACAGTTATTGGATCTCCAACTAGGTAGAACAGCTCGTCACATGGGGTAGAGGACTTGTCTACTTGGTGTATGATTCGACACGGCCAGTTGATCATTTGGTGAGCCAGTGCTGTGAATGGTAATGATATACATTGTGCCCTTATTGCTGTGAGTTTATTGAATAAGGTGTACCCGTCTTTCATGTATGTCTATTATGACATCACTAGATGAGTAACTTGTACCTGTAATATCAGTTCTATCTTACCTGTGAATGTATTGGAAGTATTATGATACATCTTATCCAGGCATTTGGTCAATGTTACAAGGTGAAATATACTGGTATTGCCACCTTGATGGTTGGTGAAATTCCTGATGTGTATAAATATCAGGTTACCTTTTACTTTGTAAGTACTGAATCTTACAAGATTGAACATTGCTTAACAATAGATGAAAAACTCTGGGTTGCTGTCATAATTCATTGATACAGGTTTAGGCATGACGACCCACTTGTTCCGCCACTATCAGTGTTTTGTGTTCAAGTGCTTGCCTCAGTTGTCATCATATACTGAGCTAACTTATGTGAACATTCATTGTAAGATCGGATTATGTATTTTGCTTGGCTGTAGTCAGCTGATGCCGAGCTACCGTATTATTATTGTCATAATTGTACTGGTACCAGGTTTTTACATTTCCTTCAAAATGTAATGGCGAGTTTGCACAAGTCCAGGAGAGATAGACCTCTTCAGCCTTGGTTGGTAATCTATCTCGGGGGGGAGTTGCCCCGAATAATGGTACAGCTCAGTAGGTAGTGTTTTCTGTTGATAGTTTTGAGGCTTCCCCTCAAAACCTTTTTGGTGGTGGACGGGATTATGAGAATTATTAGATTATTATGAATTTTTAGATATTGTAATTAGATATTGTTAGATATTGTAATGATCACAAATTATGTTAGTGATCATGAGCTATGATATATGAGCTATGATACAGATAAGGTCATGAATTATGTTAGTGATCATGAAAGGAAGCATTGCAGGAATGGATGTATTAATTGTGTGGTGACAATGATCACAGTATTGAGTGTGAGGTAATAATGATTACAATGATGTAATGAAAACAATGATGTATTGACTTAACAATGATGTATTGACTGATTAGGAAGTAAATGTCATGGATTATGATACATGAAATGAACCTCAGTGGCTTGATCATAAATGTGTGTGGTTCTTGACACAATGATCTTGGATTAGTGGTTGTAAGGTTCGAATCGACCCATATATATACATATATATGATGAGTACAACTGGTAATATGAATTATGTGAATTATAATATATGATTAATGGATATTGAATGATTTATAAGTTTTGTAATTGAAATTTCAAAACTAAAACTGTGGGACGTATGTAATGTCCAGACCCGGTCTAAACATGTATTTAAGAAAAAGGATGATTTTGCAAATCTGCTTTTCTAGTTCAGTACGCAAATCTCTTTTTCTAGTTCCTTAAGCAAATCTCCTGTGTGTAATTTTTCCTTACATAGAACAATTGGTGGTCATCTAGGGGGCACGGTCAGTTCCTTACATAAGTATTTGGGGTGAAAAACAAAAGGATTTCTTTACAATGATTTCCTTACATAAAACAATTGGTGGTCATCTAGGGGGCAATGTCAGTTTGGCAAAAACAAAAGGATTTCCTTACAATGATTTCCTTGCATAAGTATTTGGGGTGAAAAACAAAAGGATTTCTTTACAATGATTTCCTTACATAAAACAATTGGTGGTCATCTAGGGGGCAATGTCAGTTTGGCAAAAACAAAAGGATTTCCTTACAATGATTTCCTTGCATAAGTACTTGGGGTGAAAAACAAAAAGATTTCTTTACAATGATTTCTTTACATAAAACAATTGGTGGTCACCTAGGGGGCACGGTCAGTTTGGCAATTACATAAAATACTGGTGGTCATCCATGGGGCACGGTCAGTTTGGTAAAAAACAGAAGGATTTCCTTACAATTATTTCCTTACACAAGTACTTTGGATGAACTTACTAAGGGGGAGAGGTGACTCCCCGGCCAGACAAAATCTGGCAATAATGCCTGACCTGGTGACCAGCCCACCCTGTACCTCGACTAATAAATTAGCAAGAATAAAAACAAAAAGACAGTTTGACAGAAAAACACCAGACTTTGGCAAAAGTTTATGGTTATGTTTACTGGCCTGGAATAACCGATCCCCGTGAAGATGTAAGAACAATAGGATCAGGGGTGAAGGACAGGGCGCAAACACAGAGTTCTTGACCAACACCACACACTTGTGTAAAAAGTCATGCCTGGGTCACTGCTATATATTGAGGACGTTTTGCTGAATAAAGTTGTCTTTGGTTTGGGAGCCAGTCGAGTTTGTAGTTTTTCTCTCTTGAGAAGCAAGCTCTTGGTGGGGCGCACCCCACCCCCCTTCACATGTGCACGCAGTGGCCAGCATTGGTCTAACGGGAAACTTCTTCAGGCAGTCAGCACACAAGCCCAACTTATTGTTTTGGAGAAGCTGCTCAACTTTTCAACGTGGTACACAAAGACGCTGGTGAAATATACAATGACCACTTGGTATTTCCCACAAGGTGAACAGACCGGTAGGGGGTGGATGCAGTTTTTAGATTTGGCTGTGACATGTCCTTGGCGTCTGTTTCAGACTTTCTTCGTTTTTGTTGGGGGTTTGTGTGAATCCAGAGTATTACTTGCCTGCTCATAACAGTGTCATTCTCAACATGAATACCATTATGAAAAAATATATCTGTCATCAAGTTAACAAGTTGAGCAGGTGAGTATATGTTTGATGTTTAAGATTTACTTACTAAATGAATAAGTATATAAATATGTGCCTTCAATGGACCTTCTTATATACATATTTCTGAGATAATACTGTGAATGCATTTTCGGACGTAAATAAAATTTCCAATGTGAATTTCATTTTATGAAAATAAAGAAATCTGTCATAAAGCAAACAAGACTACAGAAAATAACAAAGAATGTTCAAGCCTGATGAAAAAATAAATAATAAGTAAATTGTTTCTTCCGTATTGACACTTGATGTGCATATTTACAGTGTTGTGTACTGGTTGTATACACTTAAATTAGTGTGGTTTCCTTGGATGGCAGTGCTGCAACTGCAGCTCTGCTCTTGCTCTTTGGTTGCTGTAGTCCTTTCTTGTGTTAGGCTCATGGGGTTTATGCTACTGTGTCTAAGGTAGACTTCTATGACTGTGCAGGGCAGTTAGCGACTATCGTTTTCTGTATCCATGTTTTCAGGGAGTTTTTTATTGTGATGTCCAATCCAGTTAAGTATTGGGAAGTAGTGGATCCTATTCGTAATTTTAAGTTGGCTTGTAAATGCTCACCACTTCATATTAGGGTCTGCAGATCGATTCTTCAATCATTATATGGTGTTTTGGCTGAATTAAAGAAGCCCTATATCTCAGTGATCAGTATTGTTCTTTCTGCAGCATGTAGTTGGCAGTGGAATAGGATGTGACTGACTATTTGTCTGTCTTTACCACATGGACAAAATTAATGGGGGATGGTGGAGTGGGCATCGACAATGGAAAAGGTTGTGAATTGAACTGTATCCCAGTTTGAGCCTGTTGGATCGAACTTCACTAATCTGCCAGGGTGCTGTAAGGTGCCTATGTTTTCATACCTTTGGGATCAGGGTGTAGGCCCATCTACCAGAACAATCTCATCTGTGCTGCCATCCGAGTGTTACACCTTGCTTGATGTTGGAGGTAACCTCAGATGTCCCAGTGTAGGAGACTGGGAAGTTGTTAGTCAAGTGAGCCAGTTTGAGTCCCTTTTTTGGCCAGCTTGTCTGCAATCCCATTACTCTCTAAATTCAAGTGGCCAGCTATCCATGTGATTACAACGTCAACCTGTCTGCTGTGTAGCTTGGTCACCATCCTGTTAATGTCAGCAATGTTCGGAAGTTATCGGGTGGTACTATTGATGAAACTGCTTGTAGTGAACTCTGGCAGTGAGTGAGTATGACAATTTTGCAGTTTTTCTTTGGAGGTTGTTTTTCATATATTGTTTTCATGGCAAGGTGTACTGCCTGCAGCTCGCTGTGGTAGGTACTGGAGTAGTTTGAGACTGCTTTGTATTGGTGGGTGGTCTGACTTTGAAGTCCCTGCCAGTAGATGGTGGTTCCAGTACCATATTGGCCTCAGTTTGGATCAGAGGAGCCATGTGTGAAAGCTATGCTGTTATTTCCAGTAATCTCGAGGACATTTTGTGCAACAATCTGTGCTTTCAATTTTTGTAATGCAGTTCTCTTTGGCTGGAACCAAGCTGTGACCAGGCAATGATTTTTCTAACCATTCTGCCACTGAGGATGCCCTTGATGATGCTAGGCCAAAGTCCAGTTCCACAATCTTGATTCTGTGAATGGGTGTCAGTATTCTAAGATCCATGCAGTCATGGTCTTGGCTAAGAGCTATCAGCATGGTTTTGAGGTTATCATTTGTTTCTTTTTCTTCGTGATGTTAGATGTGGCGTCTAGAAGGTTTGCCTGTAACCTAATGTCCAGTGGGGGATTGTTTGCTATTACATCTACTGCATTTGATGGTGAGCAACTCATGGCACCTGTGAGTTTGGTTAGAGCCTGTTTTTGAACTTGTTTGAGTGATGCAATTTATTTGGTGCTGCTCCAAACAGGATCCAAGGCATCTTTTAGCCTTGACTTTTGTGAAGACTTTGTTTGCCACCTTTATGTGGATGTCCTGTCCGTTCTTTGTGAAGCACATGTCGTCTGTTTTGGGTATGTTTATGGATAAACTCTACTTGTGTGTCCAGTCATGTACTTTCTCAAGGTTGTCATCTGCTTCTATTATGGCTCTTTTGATGGGGGTTTTGGTGACCAACAGAGTGATGTCATCAGCAAATTTCATATAGCAGCACAGGCTCAGTTATAGGTCTGCTGTGTACATAATGAAAAGACTTGGTGCAATTATTGAGCCTTGTGGGGCTCCGGCTGTTGTGGTGGTCCAGTCTGTAACATGGCTGTTTACTAGGCTTCTGGACAAACGATCTGTGAGAAAAACTGCAACGTATAGCAGTAGCCTTCCTCTTATTCCAACTTAGAACAGTTTATATACCATGACTTGTTGCCATATTGCATCTAAGGCATCTTCAAGCTTTATCAGGGCTTCTACTGCACCTTTGCTCTGATTGAGTGGGCATCGTCAATGGAAAAGGTTGTGAATTGAACTGTATCCCAGTTTGAGCCTTGACGTCATTGTCATCACTCAACGCAGAGGACACAGTAGACTCCGGTATTTATCCATATTTTTTGGTGGACGCACGCAGAGATCAAGGCTGTAATTTGCTATATTGATGTGTAAACATACCTGGACAAAGGTGAGCATATTTGGAATCTTCATACGCAACACATTGAAGAAGGAGGAAAATAGCCAAGTTTTTTTTTCTTCGTTATGATGCCTGGTTCAGATATTTGAACATGGGGTCAGACAGTAAGCAAGGCCGATTGTGGCACTAATAGACTCAAACTGTGAAAACTGGTCTGCGAAAGTACAATGCCTAAATGTGATGGTTTGCAGAATGACCCGTGTCCGCATAGAAAAACTGAAGCGCGCCTTGACAGTTTGCAACAAGCAATTGATAAGCAGGTGTGTGAAAATCTGGAAGTAAAAGATTAACTACCAGCCTGCACATATGCAAATGTGGCCGTGACAAACCCAACTACTGAGCCTAAACATGTACGTGCAAGTGGCGATACACATCCAAGTGCAGAAATACCTCAAATATGCATAAACGGCGCTCATATACCCATGCAAGACAGTAGGACTGATACCGTTAAAATGGATGACGTTAGGCATTCAAGTGTACCTACTCATACCTCTATGCATCCTAATATATCTACTCATACCTTTAAGCACCTAAATGCACCTACTGGAAACTGTACAACAGCCACGTTGTCAACCTCTAATGTCTCAAATAACTTCGGTGTTTTTTCCCGTGGGCGCGGTCGTGATCGCGCTCGAGGGCGGGGTAGAGATAATCATCGCAGGAATTTTCCTAAACCTGGCCTAATACACAGCAGTCAATATTTGAGAGCAAGTCCTGTAAGATCAACCTCACGGGACTCGTTTATGACAGATTCCAATGAGCAGAAGGCGTCAGTTGATAGAGCAAGTAACGCTAGTCGCAGGTATTCTATCACCTCCGATGACTTTCAGTTACCTTCTCATGCCATTAGAAGAAAGCAAAGACAAGAAAACAAAAGGTACAAAATTATAACGGCCAGAGCCTATGCTGCAACAAGTAGATTCAGAGGGGCACCAGAACCCAATAGGGATTTGTTTATCTATAGGGTTGATCCTATGACTGAAACACAGGACTTGAGGAAGTATGTGACCGATTACGGATTTGAGGTTAGAGCGTTAGAATGCATTTCAGATCGCCGAGCGAAATTCAAGTCCTTCAAACTAACGGTACCTCTTTCCCAATTCAGTGACCTGTTTTGTGAAGCTTTATGGCCTGCAAGGGTCAAGGTTAGAAAATATATTCCCCCAAAAGGGGGGCAACATATCTCTCCCTGGAGGCAACAAAGCTTGGAGGTTCTTCCATAATCAATACAAATTATGTCTTTACACTGTCTTACATTTTTCATATCAATGGCTTGTCTGACGTTGTGTACATACAACTCACACGGACATGGTGTGGGCAGATTCGAATACTTGCACAAGTTGTCTAATATGAATGACATTATACTTGTACAGGAACATTGGTTTTTTAATAAACAAATTGCTGTATTTGAAAGCAAACTACCTCATATAAATGCACATGGCATATCTGGGATGGAAGATCATGATATTCTCCAAGGTAGGCCATATGGGGGATGTGCCATACTCTGGAAGAGGTCTCTCAATACTAAGGTTTCACCCGTTACGTTCTCATCGAAACGTATATGTGCCATTACTTTGGACATAAATAGACAGTCAATGCTCATTATCAATGTGTATATGCCTTGTGATACCAACGGTCCAGATAATTGTATATATGAAGAGATCATGAACGAAATATCTGAGAAAATTCATGAGCTTAATATTGATAGGGTGATTATTGGTGGAGACTTTAATACTGACTTTGGTCGACGAACATCTATGAATACCGCACTGTTGATTTCGTTTCTAGAGAAAGAAAGTTTTCGTTGTTTATTATCACACAACAAAAGTAAAGTCAGC